>VZSV01000023.1:6958618-6976813 GCA_013398735.1 Nothocercus julius | reverse complement strand
AAAAAAAAAAAAAAAACCTGCTGTGAACGAATGTATAGGTGATACTTCTCCCCCAAAGGCCTCGGTCCTGTGTTCGTGCGTGTGTTGCCTGTTGCGCAAATCTTTCATTCTTTATGAGGATAAGTCACCTGAAAAATCAGGTGGCCATCTCGGATGCCAGGGTTGCTCCAAGCCTTGTCTGCTCTGGAGCAGTTCAGCCCTTTAAAGTGTCATTCAGGGAGGCCGCGGACTGCAGAGAGCATCATTGCACCTGCTTGTGCAGGCGGGAATCTGGGCTGGGGGGGAATACTGCCTCATGTCTTTTTCCCCCTAGCATTTCATAAAGAAACTGCTTTCTGTGTTTACATGCTGAAAGAAACACCTGTGGAACTTCTTCTGAAAAAGATTTTTGGGTACTGAAGTTGAATTTTGTAGCTCTTTACCTTTGCTGCTCTTCACACAGCTGTTTTTTTTTTCTGAGTTACAGCAAGTTTTTGTGCCAAGTCTTTTTTACTGGTGACAAGATCGGGAAAATGACCTACAGTTGTGACATTTCTCACCCACAAGACAGCTGTGCCCAAACAGGAAAGCGCTGTTGTAAGCCAGAAATTACTGTGTCCCGGGCGAGCTTTGTTCACTTAAAAATGAATGAGCTGCCTAACCCATGCACATTCGGATAGCGCCGGCGCGAGCGCTTTGCTCGAGTATAACAGGGATCAGCCCGGCAGCATCCACTGATGTCTGGGGACGGAGGAAGCAGAGGTTAATTGAAACAGAAAGTGAGTCAGCATGCAGATGTATTTAGCGTTACCCTAGGTTATGAGGGGAGCAACCCAGGTTGTTCCAGGATGGTGTTATCAAAGGGAAGCAAAGCCCTTAAAATAAACAGCAAAGTTACTGCAGCACAGGGCTACAGTTAGAAGAGTGAATGCAGATTACGCAGCTGGCCTTACCCTCAGAAACTCAAGCAGGAATCCAAGAAATCTTTAATTACCTACTTAGGAATTAAAGAACATGTTGATTCCTGTTGGAAAGAAACAAAGCCCAGAATCTTATTTGATGTTATGAAGGGCCAACCTGCCTGTTTACACAGGGAAAATACATGGGAGAGCCCAAAGAGTGATGGACTAACTGGGTCTGTCCGGAACCTACGTTACCCTGTCTTGCCATCAGTTCCAGGCTGTTTTTGCTTGTGAAATTTGAATATTGCTCACACAATACATTCATTTGGTTTACAGTGTGCAAATTACCAAATTCCCACTCTACAGTTCGCACTATCATAGAAATTTATGTGTATGAAAATGTGTGATACAGGAGCTTCCTTGTGCCTTTTTTTTTTTTGTTAAGTTCAATTTATATATCCTTTCACACTTAGGTTGGAGGAGTTGAATTTAACATCCAAAACACTGCCTGGGCCCAATACTGTTTTGGGGTAAACATAATATTTTTTGAGATTTTTCAGCTCTGCTTGTAACATAATTTTGTTCCAATCCAGCAAGTTGTTTCACCCCTAGGATCTTATTATATAACTATTTTAGACTTCAGGCCAAACATCTACATAGAGAAAGTTAGTTCAGATGTATCCTAGCTAATAAAAAATGCATCTGTTGATCAGCTACATCTAGAGAAACCTTGGACATTAGAATATATCAGTAAGACAGATCACTAATGTCTATGTTTACCTGCACCACACAACTGGAAGACACAGAAAAGACAATTATGACAACATGGTAAAGGCCATAATGGTGTGAAAATGGCATAATCACCTTTCATTCAAGAAACAAAACATCGATTTAATTATGCAGCCATATCCAACACAAACCATTACATATTTATCCTATGAAACCAGGTGATCCACTTGCTTTACATGTGTTAGTAAATGCTGTTCTTGAGACAGTTTAGGGAATTTTAAGCACTTTTTCCCTGTGAAGGAAAACTTTTGGTCTGTCAGTCAGTGCTCAGATTGAGAAGAAATAAGCCCTGAAAATTAATTCTAATTTATTGTCATGTACAGGTGCTGAAGTTTTAAGATTTATTATGGGCAAAATTAGATGCCTTATTCTACTTAAAAGGAAGATCCCATGCTGTGGATTCATATCTGCGCAGCAACATAAATTCCTAAGGGCCTGACCTGTACTTATTAAATTAGACGAGGGTTAACAGAACTTGATCTTGTGCTTTGGACATCCAGACAGATCAAAGAACCCCTAGGAATTAAAAAATGTATATCCTGGAAAACTATGAAATTTCTCACTCCAAATTACATCTAAAGCAATAAAAGAAGGCAACGTGTTGGGAGGCACCACGCTCATTCCTCTTTAAAATAGATTGTATTTGCACAGGTCATACAAACAGATACCTCCCCCCTCAAAAGAACATACACACAGAGTCCCAGTAGAGTTTTCTGTTTATACACTGAATGCTCTCTTGGGAGAAAGGGGAAAAACAAAACAAAACAAACCTGGCTGCTCTCTGTGCCAAAGAAACCTCCATACCTGAGCTATCATGGCATCTGAGACTGCTGTGGTGAGTGGAAAAGGGCTCCGAGGCGCCTTGCACCCTAACTCCAGCACATGAAGGGAGGGAAGAGGGCTCCTTCCCAGCTCAGACTCCCTGTAAACCTTCCCTGGCAAAGTTCTTTAATCTGTAATGCTCATAAAATACATGCAGAGGCAAATATTTTGCCTTGGGAAAGATTGTGTTTTCATCAAATACGTGCTTGAAAATAAGTAGAAAGGGACACACCCTTACTAATCTTTACTTCTAACATCAAGTCTCACAAGCAGAACACAGTGGTGCTATACTATGGCTGCTGTTGGTCTCCTTTCCAGGCGCAAAGCATAAACATTTCCAGCAAATGTTCTTAAAGATAAGTTGGTTTGCCAAGTAGTGCTGCTTTTGACCTGAGTAACAGTTGTGAGAAACCATTTTGTTTACATGGGGAAACTAATGAAGAGACTTTCCAATCACTTGTCACATACCAGCTATACACCCGCTAACCATGGTGTTTATTGCAGGCAAAAGGAAAAAATTTTCTGGAAGCTATCATTAACTTTTTTTTTCCCCCTTGGGCTGCACACTGCTATGTATTTTTCAGACATCTCATAAAAATAAGGAGAACATACATTTTAAGAAGCTTTTTTTTTGAAAAAGAATGCCTAAGAACTGCCAGAAATGTCATTAAAAATGACACTTAAAAGGATTGTGAGTCTAACTACTGCAATGTGTTTTATCTTGAAATGTTAAAGGAAAACATATGCTGAAGTCAAAGGGAATTTTGTCTGGACCATGAGGGAAAACTGAGCGGAGATTTAGGGGTTTAAGTTACTAGGCCATTCTGAGCAGGCATGTCTCAGGTGTAGTGAATGAGATTATTCTTGGTTAAGATAAAGCCTCATGGTGGTATAAGAATGAAAACTATATGGTCTTGGTTACTTCACTAGCAACTTCCCAAGTTTCCAAGCTCCATCCGCAGCTTGTACAGTTTCCCCTGTTTAAAAATAAATTATCAATCACCACCATAGCACTGATCTGCTGACCACAGGCTGAGGAGAGGTTGTGACAACCTAGGTTATAAAGAACAGTCATAAAGAACAGACAATAGACTCCTTTAAGACACTTGATTTGTCACTGTATTTTTTACTAAGAAACTAGAACCATACAAAACTGACATGTCGCACATTAAAAGAATTAAAACCATATGGGATACAGATCTCACCCGGTAAACAAGAGACACACACCATAGGAGACACATCCACACACTGCTATTTTTCTGCTGGAGATCCTCATGCACAAGTTTTGTCCCTTTGTTAATATTATTATCTTGGAAGAATATAATCATGGATAATGATATTTGCAAGTGATGAAATTAACAGGTGAATAATAAATGGCATATGTCACTAGCTGAGTGAAATTTGGATGGCTTGCTCTGCTGAGTACAAGTTGGGTAACGGCTGGGGTTCCTCTTGGCTAACTTTAAACATATGCATCTGAGCAAACCATAAGGACTCTCTTTATAGTAAATGGGGAGAAATAAATATCTGGCCTATTTTGAACATATAGACGTGCCTATTTTTCACAAGTGGTTACAGTAGAAGTCTAGACAGTAGAGCTGTAGACTTCTTATGGTTAGGTAAGTTTAACTACTCCTCTGTAGGTATTTTAATACAGCAAAGTACAGATTAATGTATGTTCCTAACTAGGATAACAAAATGCAAGGCTTATTTGAAAGAAAGGCAATACCTTGGAAGGAACCCAGTCAGAAAAGAAAGAGGTTGTCCTGCAGACAAGCTCCTGTACACTGCTATGAGAACCCATAGAAGAGTATGCAGGCAAATCTGCACCAGGAGTGGGACCAATATGGAAGCTTTGCATATGACACTGCGCAATCACTGCTGACAGACTGGGTCCTGTTCACAATTTATTAGAGAAACTGAGAGTCTCGGGAAAATTCAGAGAACAGGGTTTTGGATAGTTAAAGGATGGGTAAATTATCAAAGACTCACAAACCAAGAAGATATCTGTCGGATGACTTGATGACAGGCAATAATTTTGTACTTAGGAACAAAGATCAGTGCAGGAAAACGGAGAATGGGATCTGATGGCTGGAAGTCAAAGATGCAAGAATTAAGTCTAGAAATACTTGAGAGATATTTTACAGTGAAAATAAAAAAACATGTGCACAATTTACAGCTTGATGATATTGGTTTCAATCACTAGAAATTTTTAAATCAAAGCTGAATATTTTAAATGACCTAGTTGAATACAAAGTCATATAGATGTATCCAAAGTGATATATAGTGCTGTTCAGAAGTGTTAGACCAGATGATGACAATGGTTTCTCTTGGCTTTGTAATATACAAACCAAAGTAAAATCTTAGGTTAAGTCTATGTAGTTCAGTGAAGTGAAATAAAAGGGTGTCCAAACAAGGACAAGTATCAGCTTTCAGTGGTTTATTCTGGGCCAAACATTGGGTTAAAATGAACAATATGCTTCTGATACCTCGGCTCACTCAGTATGCACAGCGTGGTATTGTGTCAGACCTGATTTGCAGCCAGGACTCATTGGAAAGATACTTTTTCCAGATATATTAACATATAGCAAGCAGGCAAACCAAAAAGGCAAAAGAAGGGATGGGGAAAGTAGTTACTGTAATGATAAAATACCATCGATGTGTGTATTGTAGAATGGAGCAAGGATAACTCCAAGCAGCTTAAGCGAAGTTCGTAGTACTTCCACCAAAGGTGTGGCTCACCGTGCAACCTCGTGCTAAACCCAATTTAAAATAAGTGCAGTGGTCTTAGATATTGCACACATAAAAGAAGAAGAAGGTTTAGGCATAATACAGCCATGGATTACAACAATAAAAACTTTACTCCGTCAACAGAGTATCTTCCAAATTTGTTTCTCACAAATTTGTGTCCTGTATTTCTTCCAACCTGTCCCTTCTCTATCATAATAAATCTACCGTCTGCCCACTGTCTTCTGAAAAACTCACGATATTCCCATATCCCCTGTGTTGCTGTAGTCCATCTCAACAAAATGCTCTGCTTTAGCTGTATCTCGTTTGTCAGGCACCAGAGCACAGAGGAGGAGAGGGCCCTGGCAATCCCGGAGCAACACGTGCACTCGTCAGCCAAAGGCAGCTACCTCTTCGCTGCTGGTTGGCTCTCAGGGAGCAAACTGGAGAGGACCAACTATATGGACCTTAATGGAATTAATGGGCTTACTTGCACTCTCTGAGCATGGAGGCGCAGCATACTTTACACGGCTAGACACCAGGTGTTAGGGGAGTGCTAGTGGCATGAAGCAAAGTGGTGCCAGGACCCTGCTAACAGTTTCACAGGACAGGTGGCCCTCTTCCAGGGGCTAGTTTAGTAGTACAAACATAGCACAAGGGTTTCTCCCTTCCTCTACTACTGATTTTCTTTAGAAATGCAGTATCTTCTCTCAAATGGGACTGGTTCTCGCCACTGGGCTCTAGAGCTGTTGGCAAGGAGCATTGAGCAGTCACCATGATCAAAGTGCCTTAATGCCTTAGAAAAACAAACTAAAATAAACAAATCCTAGCATCATAAGTTATACCTTTTAACACTTTCCAGCTAAGGAAGTACTTATTCTGGGAGAATTTAGTTTAATAGGGACTATGTTATGCTGCGAAAGTCACCTCTCCTCAGACATATGTTATTTCCCCAACTAACCACAAAATCAGAAGTCAATTTATTCCATTCCTAGTCGTGTGGCAGCAAGCTTCATGGTGAGAGCAAAATCATGCTGAGGGAAAGAACAAACCCAACAATCACAAACTGAAATATTCCTCAAACTTTAGGGTGCAAAGGCTTCACAGTTAGTAGAATATGATCAGTTAAATCTATCTTGCAATAATAAACAATGCTTGTAGTTGTATAAAATGAATTTATTCTAGAGTGGACACTCAAAGGCATATAATTTCCACTTGATTTATGTTTTCATCATCTGTTTTTTATTCCTGACATTGTGGCCATTGTAAACTAGGCAGGATATCTGATCTTGATATTCCAGAGAATCTGAAATTAGTGATGAGCAAAGTCCAGTGAGTTCATGAATTCAAAGACTGCATTTTCTAGAATATCCAGGCTACCTTAATCAGCCTGATGGTCAATGGATTAGCTTGCATACACCAAGAAACATCACCAGCAACAGCAGCCTTCATGGCATCCTCAAATGAGATAAAGGAATTAGTAAGCGGTGAGGGAAAATTACTTTATTATTCAAGCCAGAATTGAAGCAATTTGACTGGAAAACTAAAGCTTTCTTTACCCATGAGACACCAGGTGGGTGAACAAGACCTGATAGCCAGGACAGTTTACTCTTTCCATAGTCCCTCAGTTCAGCATTTAAAAATACTGAGAATACCTCAAGGCAAAAACTACTTCCTTACCAAAATGGTTGTATTGTCAATCTTGCTTGTGGCAGTGATATTTTGAGGCAGAACATTTAATTATTTGAGGCCTGATCAAAACTATATTGATTATTGTTAGATCATGAGCCCCAAAGCACTACAATTAACGATAAAATTATAAGAAATACAAAGTGTATACATAGATATATGCACACATATATATATACACTTTAAAAATTAGAAACACTTTTTATGTGGCCCTTTCTGGGTTCATATGGAATTAACGGCTTTTCTTATAAGTTAAAATAAGCATGTTAGGCCTGGTATATCAAGTAAAATTCATATTCATTATCAGAATCATGGCACAAATCATGGTTTTGATTTTAACGTAATTTTTTTTTCTTTTTCTATGATTTCAGGTTGTGGAACATTTACTTTTCTGTCATCTGCTATTGCTGCCATAAGTGGACTTCTGATGGGTTACGAGTTGGGACTTATCTCTGGAGCTCTTCTTCAGATGAGCAGTATACTAGCACTCTCTTGCAAAGAACAAGAAATAGTTGTAAGTTCCCTTCTTTTTGGGGCCTTATTTGCATCCCTTACTGGTGGATTCCTGATAGACCAATTTGGAAGGAGATTTGCCATTATTATTTCATCTTCTTTGCTTGTTTTGGGGAGTCTGATCTTACTGCCCTATGAATCATATGGAATACTTATTGTGGGACGAATTGCCATAGGTATTTCCATATCATTATCATCCATTGCTACATGTGTATATATTGCTGAGATCGCCCCACAGCACAGAAGAGGCCTCCTTGTGTCTTTAAACGAACTCATGATTGTGATAGGCATACTTTTGGCCTATATTTCAAATTATGCCTTTGCCAGTGTATCTCATGGCTGGAAGTATATGTTTGGCCTTGCGATTCCATTAGGTGCCTTGCAAGCTATTGCCATGTATTTCCTTCCTCCAAGTCCTCGGTTTCTGGTTATGAAAAATAACGATGAAGCTGCAAGAAAAGTACTGGAGAGGCTACGGGAAACTTCAGATGCTACCAAAGAACTTACTGTGATCAAGTCTTCCTTGAAAGATGAGCACCAATATAGTTTCCTGGACCTGTTTCATTCAAAAAACAACATGAGGGCCCGAATGCTGGTAGGACTTACTCTAGTCTTTTTTGTGCAAGCAACAGGACAACCCAACATTTTATTTTATGCATCTACTGTTTTGAAGTCGGTTGGGTTCCAAAGCAATGAAGCTGCTAGCTTGGCTTCTACTGGAGTTGGAGTGGTTAAAGTTGTCAGCACAGTCCCAGCCACAATTTTTGTTGATCAAGTTGGAAGTAAAACATTTCTATGCATTGGCTCGTCTATTATGGCAGTATCGTTGGTCACCATGGGGTTAGTGAACCTCAACATACATGTGAACATCACCAGTGTCTGTAAAAGCCAGACTCTGGAGGATTCCCTTCTTCACAGACCAGGAAACCTGAGCAGCCTCACCAATGACAGTCTCAAGGACCTCTTTGTTAGCACGGTTTCACAGGAAAGAGTGTCATTCAACATGCAGAGGAAACATGGCATTGCCGGGACAGAACAGAACAGAACTGCTCTAGTGGGAGGCAAAAGCACTACAGGATCTTACATGGAAAGCGAGGAAGTTCCTGTTGTCTTAAAATGGCTCTCACTGGCCAGCCTGCTTGCTTATGTTGCAGCATTTTCCATAGGTCTTGGACCAAGTAAGTGTTTCATTTTGTTTTCATGTTTTTATAATTCTTTATAATGATTTTTTTTACAAGTGAATTGTAACTTGGTATGAGAAACCCAGCTTGCTAGCAGGTAATTCTCAGTCCAGGCAAAGCAGTGTTTTCCACTAATATGTGCTAGTTGCAGAGATGCCTAGTGTGTACTGTTTTGGAAGAGGTGCTCGCCACTCAGATCACTGTGCTCATCCTCAGTGAAACCTTTCAGCTTCAATGAAATTAAGAACCAATGTGAGCTTTGCACAGCAAAATTATGGGTCCTCAGGCTCTCTGTGTTCTTCATATTCCCTTGTGCTCTTAGCTTAGAAAGGTAGTGATTTGCTGTTGCTCGTTCATAAACCCAAGGCAATGAGGAGCTCCAGACCTCTGTATGGTACAGCACCCTCAACTCCATGAATTGTTAGCATGAGTTCTGTTGAGGATCCAGCCCTCCAACCACAGAAGAGTCTTCAGATATAGCTAAGAAATTCAAGAAGTTCATGAGCAAATTTTAGTACCATTGCCACTACCGATACCAAATAGTACAAATGGTAGAATACAAATTGAGTCACTGTACAATCAACAAGGCCACCATCCTTCTTTAGGATTTCCACTGTCTCCAGAGAAGAACATCTCTGGCATTCCCAGGCAGTAAGAATCAAATCTTTTCCTTCCTTTCTATTTTCTCTGTTTGTTGCTGTTGTTTGTTTGTTTTTAATAGCACTTGCATATTTTTTCACCTTCAAAGGGTTGATTTTTTTAAGCCACGCTGCAAAAGACACTTTCATGGAGTCCATTATTTATTAACAGACTTTAAGTTCTTTTGTGCCCTGACTCAAACTTGCCTTACAAACACACTGTACTCCTGCTGCTGTTTAATGATAAAAAGCTTGCCACAAGAATAAAATCCAACAATTGCACTAACAGCAGCTCCCCAACCATATTTATTTATTTTAAACTTTGTTCACTGGGGGAGCTGTGTGAGATAAACATTCATTGCCAGAGCAGCAACTTTAACAATGTTATTGTAGCATTATTCCCTCCCTTGCAAACCTACTTGGGACTGGATTCTGCTCTAAGTGACATAGGTGCAAAAACAGGGGTGCACCTCTGAAAATAATATGTTACTTGAGTTTTTACCTGGGTTTTTCGGGGGCACAGGTTCAGGCTTTGGACTCCTGTTGAGAGCTGCTTTCCTGCTGGCACGCTATAAATATGTTCCTTGTCATTTGAGGTGGCATGATATGATGCTAATGGTAATGGTGCTGTCTTCCTTGCAGGCTGCAGGAACTGAGGTGCCTTTGCCATGTTGATCTTAAAAGTCTCAGACATGTCTGCTGTCTGGCCTCTTTCTTGATAGAGGGCACAGATGCTCTAAAAGAGCAAACGGGAAGCAACAGTCACCATCTCAGCTCCAGCATGCTGAAGTCATCGGTAGTACAGCCACAGTGAGGGAGTAAAGTGCATTTAAACTAATGGATGCATCTACATAGCAAGCTGAGGTCAGGATTTCCAAGATAGAAACAGATGTCTCAAAGTGCACAGAAAATGCAAAGATAAGAGAGTCAAGGAATTATCGGAATCTGCAAAGGATCTAACTCTGGGAGGTTATGACTCGTGTTTCGTATCTGGCCTTCAACATTTTCTGCTTGGAGTCCAAAGCCTTGAATGTATTTTAAAAGCATAGATTTCTTATCCTTAGTGTGCCTTCCTTATTATAAAGAAAAAAGAGTTTGTCCATGTTTATTTTACTCGTTTTCTAAAGCTGGCTTGAGGTCTAAAGCAGATCAGTGGCCACTGTCTGTTCTGTAAATGGAACAAGGCACCAAGGCTGCAGCACAGACTCCAACAGCGGCTAGCGGCTTCAGCCGGATGATGCCCTGGGAGACTGCGGCCAGAAGCACCATAATCCCATCAGCACCACTATATTTTCAATGCAAATGCAGCAAACTCTACATTATGTCGGCCTTCCTCCTCCTCACTAGGCCTTTTCTGTAAGAAATTCACCCACTTAATTTTGAATCCATGCTGCATTACAGGAGGTGTGGATAAAGGAGAGCATATGCAAGCACCATTAGAAAAATGGCACACCCTTGATAGGGCAGATCATGCAATTGAGGCCCCACTATCCTTTTTACTTACTTTTTCCTGTATTTTCCTTCCCTTTTGAGGATAGACAAAGAGATATTTACTGGCCAGGCTTGCACAGTAGACTGTTGTAAATGTCTTTTTTTTTTTTTTTTTTTCCATGGTTCCTCCTTTGTTTTCAAATTATGTGAAATAACTGGATTTTATAGGACTGATCATACACTAAATATATTTATTGTCACTTATCAAAGCACTCAGGCAGCACAATGATGAGCCCTCAATAAAAATAGACAGAGATAAAAGCCATTTTTGCATTATAAAAGAATTCACAGAGCAGCAAGCATCTGCTTAATCTCTTTTTTTTTTTTTTAACTCAGGGTGTTCTATATTTATATCCCCAACCCTTAGGCAAGAGAAGAGTATTTCTGCTGCTCTGTTTTGGATTAATTATGTTTGATGAAATGTAATCCAACTGCTTGTTCACACTCAATTGCACACAATTATTAGGATGTGTTATAGGTGCAACAGGTTGGCTTTGCATCACGGCACAGAACAGCACAGGCTGTCTCTCCAGGGGTGTTTACAAAGGCATTTCAATGCAATTATTACTTGACACCCACCTTTGTCTTGGATTACCTTGGTCTGTATATCAGAAAGGGCAAATGAGGATGAACTGCTCTCAGCAGGAAAAGATACTTTCAAAGTCCATAAGAAACATCCATCTGGCTGCACTGTGAAGGCCAAGGAGTGTGAGGGGCACTCGACTAAGTTCAGAGAATGTCTGCAGGGAGCTGCAGTCTCCCGTGGTCAGGCATATGAACTAGTTGCATGTGGAGGGATGTACATGGGAAATCAGCGTCACAGAAATCCTTTACATCTTGCACAGGATGCAGCGAGCATAGGCTAACAGCATGTGCAGACGTAGATCACCACTTCATTACCAAAACTAAAAGCTGAGTGTGGCCCTGGAAATGAACCAAACACGAAGAAAACACTTCTAGTCACAGCTAGGCATACACATGATCGCTTCCTAAATAATGCAGAATTCACTGAAATAGTCATACATTGAGGATGGGAGAGAAGATGGAAGAAGGACCCTGTTAACAAATGGAAGTTTAGGGGTTCTCATGAAGAGTGCACTCTATGAATGTGGTGAAGGAGATCCATCAGTCTCCTTATGAAATCTCATGTCTTCTGCACACGACATGTTTAAGCATTTTATTGGATTATGCAAGCCAAAACCAGGACTTCTAATATTCTCCTCAAGTCTGTAGGACTACGCTGGAGACAAATTTAGTCCACTGGTCTTTGCTTCTGTGATTCCTATATTATTTCACCACCTGAGTTAAAGCAGGATTCATTAGCATGGTTAAACGTACAAGTCTTTCTGTGCCTTTCAGGGTTATGTTCTCCTCAGTCATCAAATGAGCCTGTAACAAAAACCAGAACAGCAGGTATGCCACTGAACAGTCCAGGGATCAAAGAGGTCATATCTCATGCCACCCCTACAATCTCAGACTGCAAAGAATTGCTTTTCTCCTCTGCAACAAACTACTATTGGATGTATTCTTGGCTGCTGAGTGCCCTAACAGAGACTGGAAAATATTTTGGGAAAGAGAAATATGGAAATTCTATTTAAGAAAATGCCAGTAACCCTCAGCAGACTTAACTGGTTGTTCCTACGTTTTGCAATATTGTAAGCCATATGGACTTGTACTAACTTGGAATATACTGGTAGAAGATAGAAGCGTCTAGAATTCACAACAGTGTCTTTGACATTAGAGCAATATTTCAAGCTCCTACAAATCTTGTGCTTATTGTATTAATTTTTAGTGCCTATACATTTGATGCTCGCAGGCATTCATGCTCAGCATTGTCTTTCAGGATTTTTTTTCCTATATTTTATTTTTGAGTTTCTACATTTTGTGGGGTGCCTGACCTTAAACTTCACAGAAACAAGCAGCATCAATTTTACACTGCTTCGTGGCTTTCTGGTGCTGGGGGGTTAAACCGAATGATCAAAAATAAACAAGTGCTCAAATGCTTTGTTGGATCTGATCCAGAATAATAAACATGGAAAATGTGTATGTTTCGTTAAGGATCAGTACAGAAAATCCTATTTTAAATAATTTTAAAATGATCTCGGATACTTTATTTTAAGACAAGATTCCTAGAATAGTTAGTTTGTCCTGAATCATCTTTTCAAGGCATGTGTACATGCAGTTTGAATATTACATTTCTAGTGTTTATCTAGTGTGCCATTTCTGTGCTATTTGAATAGTGCCTCATGTTGTCTTCATTTCACACTGTGTCTGCACCAAGCAGTGGTAGAAAGAGAAGCGAAGCCAAAATCAAAAATAAAACTTGGATTATTGTGTGAGTTGCTCACTCTTTCTATTGCCTTGCCCTAGGTAATATCTATCTGAAGATCTGACACCTAAGTGTCAGGAATCAGTTTGCCTTTTCGCACAATGGTTGACAGAAGTGAAGCAAAGGCTAGTTTAAAATATTTTGGGACAGTCGAGTGCTGAATAATGGGATTTCAGATTTAAGGAGATATTCTTTAAGCTACCACAAAGATTTTACCTAACTCGATAGACCCTGCAAGTTGGGAAGTATTTTTTGAGTGTGAAAAAAATATCATAATAATGAGAAAATATTCCTCAATAATGAGACATGTCAATGTCATTAAGAGCTTCTACTTAGTTATTTTAGGGCTCTGTTTTGCAAGGAGCAGAGCAGCCTTGTTCAACTCAAAGACTGCATATCCTGCAGTGCACAGTGAAATCTAGGAAGTCATTTTCCCTGACTTCTTTGCTCCGGTTCATAAGCCTACTTTTAAGCACATGAGTGATGAACTGCCTGAGCAGGTCGGGCCAAGCGCTTTGCCTTCCGAAAAGTAGGGCCTCCAGTGCTATGAAAAGAGGGTGTAGTGAGAGGCACCCGCGTGTCCCACACCGCGCTGCTGCGTCACCCTCGTGCCAGCAGTTCTGCCAACAGCTGCTGAGCACAAACCTAGGCCCTGGGAGAGTGCACCTGAACCAGTAGAAGACTGCTTGCCTTCTGGCATACTGGACTTACGCTGTGCTTTAACTCAATATTTTCACCTTGGTGCTCTGAATTATATAAATAAGTCTCCACGGATGTTTGTGTTTTAATAGACCCATTGACACAAAGGTACTACTTGACTTGGGACGAATGACTCCCGTGCTTAAATTTAGGTATAGCTTTAAAGTAGCTGGTTGATTCTGGTTAGTTAATAGCTGCTGGCGAATATGAAGTATTTTAACTCCAGACTGGCTTTATAAAAAGTCT
Source organism: Nothocercus julius (assembly GCA_013398735.1). Lineage (NCBI taxonomy): Eukaryota > Metazoa > Chordata > Aves > Tinamiformes > Tinamidae > Nothocercus > Nothocercus julius. The sequence continues at coordinate 6,962,808 of VZSV01000023.1, read as the reverse complement.
ACCTAATGAATATTGTTGTGGTATTTACTAGTAATTGAACCTAACAATTTGTTTTTGTTCCACAGGGCCACAATTTTTGGTAGACTGGTATCCTGTCAAGTGAATCTAGCATACCATCTTGTATAAATTTTCATATGATAAACAGGGATGGCTGTCATTTATTAGCTAAATTTGTCCTTCTTGCATTGTAGGTCAAGTGTTACATTTAAGCATTCTGTAAATAATTGTGTCCTTTGATAATCATATCAAAGATAAAGAAACATTTTACACGGCTTTGCCTTGACCATGTTCTTGCAGAGGAGATCATCACTGTGACACTGAAATCCGTCTGTAGGGTATATGTCAAGCTTCACAGAATCCAGTTTCCTCAGGGAGCAAGGAAGGAAATCTTTTAGAGGCAGTTTGCACTTGGGTCAGCTTTGCCAAAAAGCTAAAACTGTTTAATAGAACCTCTAATGCAAAGACATTGTAAAGATTATCGAGCCAAAACATGTAATACATAGTTAAAAAGAAAGAGAGAGAGAGAGATACCAGCATGGTAAACATGTGAAATCATGTAGTTTATTGACACTGCTGAGGAAAATGGAAACTGGCAGCCAAAGTGCAGAGAGGATGGTCTAATAGATAAGCATTAGAAGAGTGTTTTTTTTGCCCCCTCAGGCACTGAGTTTCTGTGTCACAAATCCGTATTTTGCAAGAGCAAAGACTTAAATTGCCCCTGGTTGTTGTGTCCCAACAGGACACTTTTCTGTTGCACAGCTCCCTCAGGGCCCAACATTGCCCCTCGGTACTGGAGGAGCAGGTTCATTTAGCTCACCCAGCTGGGTAATTTCTCCTGTCCTCTGTACTTTTCAGGAGTAAAATGCGTGGTAAACCCAACTAGTTCCAGCACAGTTTCCTCGTGAATTAGAGCCTCCGGCTTCTGCAGCCATTCCTCTGCAAATGCCTTAGAGGATTATCCTGGATTCAATATTCTGAACATATAAACACACACAAATAGGGATATACATTTCAGGTTTTAATTAGAAAGGCCTTTTTATTTTGGATGACAGTATGTGATTTGTTATAATCAGACATGTTTTCCCTTGAAAACTGGTTTTCATTTTTCTTTCCTTTTCTCTCTTTTTTTTTTTTTTTTTTTTCTTTTTTTCTTGCCCTGCAAACCGTTCTGTGTTGATGGGGCACTATGAGTGTCTGTGTAACGAGGGATTAGAGAGAGAGACAGTGTCTGTGAAATCGACTTGCAAACAGAATTGACGTTGCTTATGTGGGTATAAAGATGCTTCTAGTGGGGGACCTGGAAAAAGACACAGATTGTTACGTATCTGCCTATCATAAAGCTTTGGTGCATCCTACTGAAGTGCTGCTGACAACACTCAAAATACTGGGCAAGATAGGCATGAAATTGGATTAACTAACACAGTTTATTACAGTTAGATCCTGTTTTTGGCCACCTATCATGCAGATAGGAATCAGAGGTTCTAAAAAAAATATCCTCATTTGTTGCTGTTCTTTTAAGCTGCGAATAGGTGGAAGGTAATTGACAATTTCAGAAAATAGATTTAAGAATATGTTCGTTTGCTTACATGAAACAGGGAAACCCATACCAGCCATTATGTTTAGTTAAAAAGAAAAAGAGAGAGAGAGATGCCAGTATAGTAAATGTATGAAATCATGTAAATTACTGGCACTGTTTTTTCAGGCTCATGGAGATGAAAGTTACAATATTAAATAAAAAAGCAAGTTAATTTGCAGGTTTAAGTGCAGGGTCACAGTGGTGAGAGGGAAGTTAGGAAGGAGGAAGGATGACTAGGGAAAATCAGAGGGGAGGTACCTCTCACCACCCTCCTTCTCAAGCGGTGCAGATGACAGGAGAAGCAGCTGGTGAGTTGGTCTCACACTGCCTTTCCCAAAATGTTCCTGTAATTTTAACGTGAAGGAAGGAGACGCTGGAGAAGTGAGAATCCCACATTCCATTAAAAGGTTCCTTAAAAAAGGTATGTGTGTGTTCAGCCTGTCTTTAGGATAGTGATGTAAATAGTTTGAACACTAGACAGCTATTTTTATCTACTGTAATACTGCGGCAGGGAGAAAATAACTGGATGTCACTTGTTTTACACATACAATTTCAAGGATTCAGGCTAAAGGATTAATCATTAGAAACAGAAATATGGTATACCAGAAGGAGGGTAAGAAAAGGAATTTCAGATTAGCCTTGGCAAGTCGCCACTCTTCGGTTCATGAGTCCCAGTATCTTGCAGCCAGTAGTCCTCAAAGCTGCTCAGTCAGAGAGAAGCTGCAGTCAAGCATTCTTCATCTCTCTAGAAAGCTTTAGAATGAAGTACATAGTGTTAAACCCCTAGAAAGCTTTAGAATGAGGTACACACTGTTTTCGCCTGCAGAAATGAGAATATGGGCAGAGGCAGGAGATTAGCTGAGGTGTCTCCTGGCTCCCTTACCTGTTAGCAAATGAAATTGTTCCCCTCCTTTCCATGTTGCACAGAGGGTCTGACTTGGCCTTGGACAGCCGGGTAGTGTGCTGGCCACTCGTGCACTCTCCACAGTAATACCTCCTTGCATCAGCTCCATATTTGTCAGCTATTAATTTCAAGCAACTACTTTAGTCATATTTTGGGACAGACAGAAAGAAGAATGGTTTTCATTAAGCAAATCCATTGACTTTTAATCATCTATCGGCTTTGGCCTCTTGCACAGCACAAGTGGCCAGATTTCGGTCTGCTGTTCTTGCATCACGTCTCTTTTACCTGGTCTGGAATAGGACAGACTCCCTCCAACTCTGTCTTCTTTTCAGTCCAGGCATCTCTCAGTTTTGCAAGCCCCAAAAAACCTCTGACTTCAGGGTCAGAGGAGCTGCTGAGAACGCATTTGCAGAGGTCACATTCAGCAGGTGGCTACACTTATCAAAACATTGCCGTGAGAGATGTTAAACTCCCTGCATAACCTGCAGGCGTTCTTGCCCACAAAATATTTTCTCTTTCCTTCTGAGAAGAGTTATAAGAAACATTGCTTGCAGAAGGTGAAGAAAATAAAGAAAGGCAAGGTACTGATGGAAATAATCCATGTTAATGGATTCATCAGCTGATTCTACTCCGGAGCTGAGTTGCAGGAAGGAGCCCTGCAAAAGCAGTTTACGTTGAGTTTACTCAAAGTAAAGCAGTTTACATTGAGTAAACTTAACATTGAGGAAAAGTTCCTCCTTCCCGAGGGAAGCTGAGGATATTCATCCTCCCTCCCTTCAGGGGCCTCTGCAGGAGTTGGATCCAGTTCAGGCTCTCTCCGCTATTTACTGTCTGCCCAGGTTGCTCTGATCCCAACCTGCTCACTCCATTGCCTGGGTGATGCTCTAAACCATTTCAATCACAGTGAGCTTAAAAAATAATAACTTTTCACATTTTGCTATTTTCCTTCATTTTGGTTGAAACTCACAGACAGGAATCTCATCCCCATGTACACTGTAAGGGCTTGTGCCAATGACCTCTACAAGAAATCTGCACGGGCAAGGCAAACAACATCTGAAGTTGGCCTTTTTTTTTAGAAGCAGTTGGCCATCTGGCTACTCGTGTTGATACTCAGCAGAGCCAGAAAACAGGTTAGCAGAGCCAGAAAAAGACCTATTGGGTTTCATAAGCCTGGAAAAAGGCTTGCTTTCAGCAAATGCAGTCATTGGCCATGTCCTCTTGACTTCCTTCCTCCCCTGGCACCTTCACTGCATCCTTGCCTGCATCCTTCCTTGACTTCATTAGTTTGTTATATATTCTTGGATGCTCTGCCTGCATTACTTGTGGGATAATCCCTTCCTTATCTTCTCTCAGACCTCTCGTTTCTAGCAACCCAGCCTGCTGCTTTCAAAGTCTTACATACTCCTGCCTACTTCTCTCTGTAAGTCCACTTAATCTTTTTTTCAAAGTTTATAACTCAGAAACCCTGAATTCTTTCCAGAGTTCCAGTTTCTATTCTATAAATCTCCCCATGAAGAACTGGATATTACACAACACAGGTATAGGAAAAGAAAAAGTTCTAACAGCAAGGAAACACCAAGGGAATCTAATTTTTCATTAATGAGAGCTGCTGTGCAGCTTCCAGTTTGCTTCTGCCTCCCAGCAGGAATGAGGTCAAAACAAGGATGTTTTTCATTCAAGCACCTTACTTTAATATGGAGACCTTCAAGC
>VZSV01000023.1:6932803-6948443 GCA_013398735.1 Nothocercus julius | reverse complement strand
GAAGGGAAGGGAAGGGAAGGGAAGGGAAGGGAAGGGAAGGCTTTAAAAGCTTGCTGTCTCAGCAGAAACAGAGAAGCATTTTTTCCATCATTTAACTGAAGAAGCAGGACTGACGCTGTCAGCTGGAGTGCAGATACTACTTTGAACTAGACACGTGGTCCCAGTTTATTTGCTGTCTCATGGCATTAAAATCACCTGACTGTTCTGCACTGAAGGAACAGGAACTCCCTCATGTAGGCCAAGCGTTCACCAGATTAGATCACTCTCAATCAGATCCCCAGATTGTCACACTTATAGACACTGACACTGTAAATTTTGGTAGAGAACATTACTCATAAGATGAGCAAAATCTGAAAAGGACCTAGTGAGGCTAAGGGCATGAAGTTTAGCTACCTCAGAATGGGATCCTGCTAATCAGATCAGTACCACGGTTTTGGTGTATCATGAGCCCTGAGCTTCTGGGTTACTTGTATCTATCTGACAGACTTCTCTCACAAAGTCGGGTAAGTGGTCATCGCAATGCAGGACTTTCCTCTGTGCAGATCCTGTGTCATCTAAGAAAAGGGATACTCTAGACAAAACTCTTCGAGAGCTTGCTTTGTTTTAGATGACATGGGATTTGTGTTTTGCACCAAATTTACAAGCAGCTGGCTAGCTGGTTAGTTTATGGCTGCCTTATTTTTTCCGGCCTGATCCCAGAGCGATCAGTCCTCACAGTAACCTCACGAATGCCACAAGCGCGGGCCAGTTTCAAGAGTGCTTACGGTGGCATGCAGAAGGCTCAGCAAGATAACCTTTTTGGCATCCACAAAATACCAAGACTTCAGTAGAATTCCTATATTTCTTTTTTTGATAAAGGTACGTACAAGCCTTTTCAGCATGTTTCGTGAGAAGCAATAAGAGACCAAGCACATGCAGGACACAGAGATGGCAGGGCTGTGTACCTGAGCTGCACACAACTCGGACTTAAGGTCACCTCAGAGGCAAAAAGCACAAATCTTTTGTTCTTGCTCCCTGGAGGATTAACGAAGCCGCAGGGAATCTCCTGGATTGCCACCCCAAATTAAAATTCCACCCTTGATCTGAGATGCTTTCCTCTTTTGATAGATTTTTTTTTTCCTCAAAGCCCTTTCTGTTTGGTCTTGATTAATTTGAAATCTTCAAGAAAATTGAAGATGTGCTTAGAGTTTTGAGCTGCACAGTTCTGATATCAACCACAAAAGAACATCAGAAAAAATCCCTTTGCTCTCGTTTGGGATAGGCCCCCACTGGGATAGACAGCATTCCCCTTAGCACTGCCCTGACCTCACCTGAAACAGAAAGCTGCAGCATCAGGAATTTGCAAGGAGTATTTCTACAGCTTTTAAAAAACACCACAAAAAGGATGGAAAAGAGCAACAGTGCTCAGCCCTGGAAAAGTATCATTGCAGCAGGGAAGGGAGAAAGCTGGAGAAGAGGAGGGTCTGGAGCAGTGGGAGGGAAGCGTGGATAAGGCAGGCACACACCAGAATGGGTGGCCTATTGGAAAAGGCAGAGGAGATGAGGTCACAAATTCACTCTAGCAATGGGGGGATAAAGGGCAGCTCTTTTTCAATATGGGTGATTTTTTAAATTGATATTTTGAATTTTCCACATGCATCTTGGAGGTGTCAGCAATTCAAAAACCAGAAAGTGGCCCAAAACTTTGGGTTTTTTTTAAGCTTTATAATGCTCCATTCTGAATTGTGAATTCTGCACTCTTGAGATCAACTCTCTGTGACACGCAGTCTGATTTTTTTATCTATAGTATGCCCAAGCAAAGAAGAGTTTTGAATATCAACGCCTTATTGCTAGAGAAAACAACAATTCTATTATTGAAACTGAAATAAAGCATGGGATATGCTGTCAGTTTGTCAGTGCCAAGGTTTGCCTGGTGTGTGTCAAGCCTGCTAAGCAGTCGCTGAAGAAAAGCACAAGATCCAATTCATTTTTCTTTTCTCAGTCACCAGCAAAGGGCCGCAGATAAGGCCTGCAAAGGGTTTTTTTTTTTTATGACCAGAGATATTTTCTTTTTACGAAATGAATATATTCCACTATCAATTCTCGACAACTTGTAAAATCTTCTTGTTAAAAAGCAAGCTTGAACCCAGCTTTTTTCTAAGTTTCTACATGTTAGTATCTCTCTCATTTTTTTTTCCTTGCTGTCTGCAGAAGCCTCTACGTCTCCTTCATGTTTACCCTGGACGATGAATGTCACAACTTCCAAAAAAAGTCTGTTGCTGAACAGTTAATAAAACCTGTACGTGTTCTCACAAAAATAAATTTGACTCTGAAAAATTATCACAGAATTTGTCTCCCAACCTTTCAAACTTCCCCCAAGACCAAATACTTCATGCAAAAAACAAGCAAGTAAAAATAGCATCTTTCTGAAGGTGTAGTTCCAATACCGGTTTAATACAGAGACCCTAATGGGCTCAGTTATCTTCAAAAGACATTGATGCTTTAGTAATGACTTTTTTTTTTTTTTCCACTCATTACGGTGCAGACTTAGTCCTAATTCTATTGGCCTGTTACAGCAAAGCTGATGTATGGACTATAAAGTACAAAGGAAAAAGGGGGATGCGTACGTCTTACAAATCAGGTCCCAGGTGGTTGAGGCCGATTTGTCCCAGATCTCACGCTATTCAGTGTCTTCATTAGTAGACTGGATTACAGAACAGAACACGCTAATAAACTTGGTGGCAACACCAAATTGGGAAAATTTGGATGGCTTACCAAATTCGTGGGAAGAGCCAAAAAAAAAAAGCAGGATGCAACTCTGAAAGGATTAGTGCACTTTTCATCTGGTTAGGCTGCCTAATTACAACTCAGAGAATGACAAAAGAGAGCTAGAGACAGTTCTGCAGGAAAGGATCCAGTGGCTATGACATCTTGCAAGTTAGACATGAATCACAGCTACCGTTCCGCTGCAAAAAAAGGAGCCCTCAGCGGGATGTATAAATAGACCCGCTCTCTCAAGAATCGAGATAAACCTCTCCCCACGAAGCTTCGCGGGGAATGGAGAAGCGCGCGAGTCGAGCGCCAGCAGATGTGGCGAGCGGGAGGCCAGGCGGGCTGGCCCAGGGAAGACACCAAATGCCTGGTTTATGGACACGGGGAGGAAGGAATAAGCAGCAAGGCTTGCTCCAGACACTTATTCTCAACACCACCTTGCATGCCAGCTTTGCTCTGCGCTTTCTGGCTCCTTCAGATTGCAAGGAAAGGCCAAAAGCAGATCTAAAGCTCTTCATCAGAAGTGATTCTCATTTCATGCACTGCAGCTTATTACCTTCCATTTTTTTGGTCTACCAGGCAGATTTCACACTAAGTGAGAGTGCTACCAGGACAAAGCAACCCCAACTTCTCTGTGCCTGGATAAACCTAGGGGACAGGCATGCTTCAGGGAAGTTCCGCACTTTCACTAGCAACAGCCAAGTATTTTGCCACTTCTTCAAAAATAAGAGAGACAAACCTAATGCAAGACAGCCAGTGCAGTTATAGCGTCCATTCATCAGCTTAGATCTGCACTTCGCTCATGAAAAGCCCATGACACATATGTATTTGCAGTAACAATAGTACATTAGTGTTTCCAAATGCTGCTTTGTCCATTGCTCCTTGTGATTTTTCATATAACTCTCATTGGTGTTGAGGGCCACAGTGTCTTCTAACACACACTGAAGCATGCATCTATACCAAGTATCCCTTCATCAGCTCTTTATAAAATTCCATGGCTGTGGAATTCAGCTTAATATTTCACTATTATAAATCCACTCTTTTCCTACCCTCGTTGAGCTAAGAAGGACTTTAATGAGTCCATCATTTTAGGCTCTTGGCAACTTGTTGCTTCCCGTGGCTTCTTTCAATGCGTTCTGCAAGGTTTGACTGAACATTTCCCACATTACTCCTTCCCCTCCGCAACTTCTGCATGAAGTCACAGGGAGGGTCCCAGCTTCTACCATCCCTCCAAGAGATTAAGTACATTACGCTGGTAATCCACTTCTTTAGAATATTCCACTGTTAGTGACCTCCTCTCTTGTAACAGATCATGGTTCACTATTTTTACAGCCCTGTGAGACAGTGCATCACCCGCAGCATGCAAGAGGAGCGTTACATTCCAGTCAGGGAAAAAAAGACATATATACATTTATACATATTTATTGTATCTTTTTAAAAGTAGCAGTTGCAGTTACTTTTAAGCATTCACCTCTTCTGCGTCAAATGTGCATGTACTGAGAGAAACAGAGACTGGCTTCCAAGTCCAAGATGAACACCAATGCATGCCAGAACGAAGCCTCAGTGCTTGTTGGCAGTTCCTGTCAACATAATACAGTGACCATAGTGTAGGGAAGAACGGTTGATTCTTCACCAGTAGGCCGGGGTTGCGCTAGCGCAGCCACACCATCTCCTCAGAGCTGAAGTATAACAACACTTTCCAGAACCCTTCAGCACACACAATTTCTTTTTTTCCTTTTGCATCCAGTAGGTGATGGGGCAGTAGATTTTTCTACAGTAGCTTCTTCAGTTGATAAAAAGTTTCCCACCATCTATAGGGTTGTAGACCTTTATACTTAGAAATGTCTTCTCTTCATATAACAGCAAGAAAATGCTTGAAATCTGGCAAGTAGGTAAGAGAACGGGGAACAAACCAAATTTCACCCTCAGATAAACATACGTTAACTACTATAGAATTCAATCTAACCCACACACTTTTTTTTTTTTTTTTTTACACATACTACAAATAGAAACAGAAGGTATCAGCAAAAGACTATTCTTACATTGTTTCAAATTAATTTGCAGCTATACAATTTTAACTGTAATAGAAAAAGGGAAAGGAATATAACAGAACAGGTATGAAGAGAAATATTTTCCAAACTTTTATTTGTGCACATTCATCAGGTGAAAAAGATAACTTTTACAGCTTCTTTGGTGCCCAATATTCAACATACAAAAATGTAAAAGACCATTCACAAATAAAACACAAGCTCAAACTAAAAAAAAAAAAAAAAAAAAAGTTTTAAAGGTAGTGCACATCGTGACAGCTTTGCTTATGAATACACAGAAATTACTGCAAAAATAAATAGAATGTCTTTAAAAGCAGCAATTTCATATCCTGTAAACTTCCGTTTTTACAATACAGCACTGTTAAAAATAAAATCCAAAAGGACTGGAGTTTATACTGTGGCCATGAACAAGTAAAAGAGTCTGTATTCCTCTGCTATAGTTGGTCCAGTTTTCCTTTATGCTTTTAGTCCAATGTGCAGCAGTCTTTAAAGGTGCTTGGTTAGGGAACCTAACCATTAAGTGGTGAATTATGAAATTTATTTCCTGCTTTCAAATACAAATGGGTAAATCTGTTCCACAGCACTGGCAACAGCCTTTACGTTTGGCCCTGAGACATATCAAGAAAGAAGAAAAAAAAAAAAAAAAAAAGGCAGGAAGAGAAAATCAGGGTGTCAGTAAACAAAATAGCACATTTAAAATAAACTTATTATTTTGGGCTATCACAATTTTATACTGTAGACAAAAATAACTCCTCCCATGTTTCTCCCAATTCAGGAAAGATTTCCTTGGATCACTTTTCTTACATATAACAAAAAGACCCTGTTCTAAATGGTCCATGGCTAAGCTACAAATACTATCATTTCACAACAGCGTGCATTATTTTTGATTTACTGAATTAAACAGTCCAAACAAGAAAGCAGAGGCCGAGTAACAGAGGTATTTTTGCTGTTTTACTTCTGCTCTTCCTTTTGGAATTTGTATTTCTTAAAGCCTAGCCACCTCTACCTCTTCTTTTACACAGCTAACAAAGGAAACTATTGTTAAATGACGATGGATTTAAGTATGTTTCAAGCAAAATAATATGTTTGAAAATTACAGCCTGTTGCTTCGCAGCCTGAGTTTTGGACATAACTCTGCTACCAATCTTCGGGCAGAACCTGGAATCCAGGGAATGGTTATTCCCTGAAGTTGAAGTATCTGAAAGTTGTCTAACATGATCTATGAATGTGTGGGAGAAAAAAAAAGGAAGGATGAACCAGCAGGGTTTTCTAATGATACTACATCATTTTCTGAAATGAACAATTAAGGCTGCAAATGACTGAGCAACAAAAAGCCAGAAAAAAGAGTCATCTTGCACAGAAGTCTAGTGATGCAGATAAATCAAAACAGCAATTACTCATGTGCTTTAGTACCTCTGAAGTCAGTTTCTTTTCACTTCACTTTGGACTTCAAAAGCTTCTTTCAGTTACAGAGATGTACTTAAAAAAAATGGCTTCCAAAAGTCATAAATAACCTTATTGGGTGTGTTTTATTTATGCAGATAGTTTGGCAAGTGTTGTTTTAGTCAGAAGGCTCAGTCAGAAAAAAAAAATGAAATGGAATAGGATCCTTCCTGCATTTTCAGACTTTGCAAGTACATACTTATAATGGAGCTGTTGGTGCTACAGGCAGTGTAGTTTGTAGCATTACACAGATGAAAAACAAGTAGCAAATTCAAATGTTTACAACATTTAAACAAATAATCAATATTTAACTAAATACCTTGCATTCTCAAATAATTTCTCACCACAATTTTTATTAAAAAATGACTATTACCATTCTTATTGAAAGAATTCTTTTTTTGACTACCAGTAATAACATTTTCTATGCGCCTGCACTACAATTATTCAGGCACCTCCAACCCAAAACAAATCAAATTCTAGCACTAGGAAATGAAATATCTCAAATATATCTTTTGGCTGTTTTAAAGCCTGTCTTTCTTAAGATAACTGGCCATAAAGTTAAATATTCCCAACAGGTTAAATATTTATTTTTGCCATCAAAATACCTGTAACTGTGATACTGCCTGTTGAAAAAATCTGTAAGGTAGCTCTGAGAGTTTTTATTCTGTAACAAACCGCAGGATGAAGTTCTGGTTCATAACTAGAAGACAAAATTAAAAAAAAAAAAAAAAAAATCAAACGGGAGAACTAGGACCAAAAAAGAAAAGCTTAAGAAATATGCCGAGACTATAAACATTTAAAAAAATCCTACCGTACCTCGCATGAGGTCTGTTATTCTTTGTAAATTCGGGCAATCTGATCTCAAAGGGCATGTTGCACACTGCTAAAACATTCACAACTTTAAAATCTGTGAAAATTACCTTTTCAAAAGAGAGAGAAAAAAACGGCATTACAAATTCAGCTTACAGAAAGGCAGATATATGGGATCAAAAAACCCATATATACATATTTTGTTAAGATTTCAAAATGAAAGCCTTGTAATTGATGCATTTCTAGTAGGAATCTAAACAGTACTTATTGGGCTCAATTGTACAGCAGAATGATAAAGAAAGAAATAACTGCTGAATGAGGCATTTCACAGCTGTTTTACGTAGCTAAAGAACAGTTTACATCAAGAATGAGACAGAGGAATGATCCATATCTCTGTACTAAAAACATCTAAAATGAAAATAAGGTAAATCATAAGACATTAAAATAAGCAGCAAAAGAGCTTAGATTTCATTACATCAAAAGATTTTTGTAACTATTGGGAAAAAATGTCTTTAGGGTCTTGTTATGATATATCTCTTTTATTACAGGTAAGAATAAGAAAGAAAACAAAACTTCTTTTCAACTATCCAGTGGTCAGTATATGAAGTTGGTTTTCATCCCTCTGTTTTCTGAAACCAAGCCCATAGAGATTTGTATGACAGTAAAATTGCCAACAGACAGTTCCAAGACAAATCAATAAAATAGTGAGAAGGCAATGTTGGCAATATCACTGAAAATTTCTCTTTAGTTTCTGAAAATGCCAACCTTACAACAATCATTCCTCAACTAAATCTTTTTAAAAAGCAAACAATAAGTGTAAAAACAAGTGGAAGTAACTGGAAGATCAAATCCATACAAAGTATGAACTATCAATATAGTCCTCAAAATATGTTCTACCTAAACTGACAACTTCATTATGAAGTTAGAATTCTGTCCTTCTATCCTGAAGCTCACAGCTTGTATCTTCCACTTCAAAGAATGTTCCCTCCACAATGGATCCAATGGGTACATTTATAACAAGTGGCTCAGTTTGCTATAAGGCAAAGGGAGTAGTAAGAAAACCTTACCTCTAGGGAAGATGATCAAACATTGCCACTTTCTTCTTTTTTTTTTTTTTTTTTACCGCTTTGTTTTTTATTTTTCAAAAAGGACAGCCACTGTGTCTCCTTAATTGTCTTTTGATAAGTACAACAGAGTTTAAAACCATGATGTTCTAAAATTGCATGTTTTAGCACTCAGAAGAGTTAGCACCCAGAAGAGTTCCATACCATTAGTATTTTATTCAGCTTATTTGTTGGTGCATAGCCTGACAGCACATAAGCATTTTCTTTCCACTTAATTAAGAGGCTCAAACTTGCCCCAATCAAGAAGCACAGCTATCTGTTATTCCACCAGAAACAGTCAGGGGAAATTCTGTTCAAATAACAGGTTTTGCTCTCCAGCTCTTCTCCCAGATAAATCTTCAAGGTATTGCAAATTCTATTTGAGATGCATTTGCAAGTGATTCATTTACATAATGAATATTGCTGTTCATTAGCTAGTGAAGGAGCACTATTCTGTACTGCTAAACAAAACTCAAATTCACAAAATGAAATAGCTTCTCTGACCAGTATCTGGTGATTGTACAGTGTTACAAAAGGAGGATCTGAGTGAAAATATGCTGGCTGCTAAATTGTTATGCTCCCTCCTCTTTATTTCTTTCTGAAAAATTGGCTAGCAGCATTACTTCAGTCATTACAGCCCTTTTTCATGATGATTACCTGAAAACCTAGTTTCTGTAGACTACGAGCTAATCGTCTGGCACCAAATTTAGCTTCTTCTTCACTATAAAAGACAGACACAAGTCCAGTGTTACCAAAGGCACAATATGCATTTGTGTGCACACATATGACAATAAACACTCAGTTATGTAATGCAAGAACTATGTTCATAAGGACAGCCTTCATTTCATCCTACTGTACACATTACAGTATATTTTTCCACTATCTAGATATTCAAATAGTCCCTCTTATTCTATTTAAAGACTATCTTTGCACTTGCATCTCCAGCTTAAATCGTTGGGAACTGTATAACATATATAACACATTACACTAAATAACAATCAAATACAGCTATGAACATGCTGAATCTGAAGTTGCCTATCCTGAACTAATGGTCACTTTTCAACATATTCTCCCTTAAAAGGAACTTGTTAATGTCTCTGGAGGATTAGAAAAGCAGGCAATGTTTGTGACACATTCATACCACTAGGAAGCATCAAATAAGTTTAGGAAAAAAAGTTCCCAACCTGTAGCAACCAGTGTGCAGGGTCACAGGTAAAAAGAGAAAACTGTATCATATAAGTGCTAACATTGACTAACCACATTCCATTTTGAGGCAGAGATCATGTACAAAAGTATGCAGATTTACCACTCTACCTTTACTCCACAATACGGACACATCTTAGGGGAATTTAGCTACTAGAGTTAACCAAGCCTCAGCTGGACGTATCTGAACTGAAAATTTGCCTTTGCTTCTTCCTAGTCCCTTACCAGACATAACTTGATTAAATTCAGGCAGATTTTCATCAAATAATAAAAGAGATTATCCCTTGGAATAAATCATCTCTTCCCAAGTTTCATGTTCCAGATAAATAAAAATGAATTCTCAAGAATCTTCTAAAGAAAAGAAAAATTTCCAGAATTTTCTTCATAAAGTGGTGGTTTTCCCAGAAGGCTGAACTGCTGTTTCTCAAGATTTCGAGGTAGTTCAAGGCAGACGCTTAGCACAGGAAACTCTCAGGCAAACTTGGCAGGGATCTGTGTGCGAGCCAGCACAAGGCAATCTTAACTGCAGCAAGTACTGCCTCTTGCTATCTTTTCATCCTCTACATTTTGAAAATCCACAAGATATTCAGCTAGAGAAAAGCTCTTCATGAACTTACCTTGTGGCTCCTGTGCAAATAACTTTTCCTGAGGACCAAATTGTGGCCGTAATCCTAGGTTTCCTAAGCTTCATTAATACTTTCTAAAAACAAAAGGAAAAAAAAGAAAGAAAGAATTGAAAAATCAGTGTCATTCTCATACCGGAAGGAAGTACTACACAAATAATACTTCCTGTAAGGTTTGATAGTCTTGATTTTTTTAAAAATTTTATTTTTTAATTGTTGAAAAAGGTGAAAGAACAGTTCAAGACTATCAAACCTGACTTTTTTTTTTTTTAATTGCTGAAAAAGGTGAAAGAAGTCAGCTGTGGATAAGAGCAGAGTAAATCTGGAATATTTTAGCCAGTGATTCAGGGTTCACAAAACAGATTAAATTGAGTTGAATTAAAAGTTGAAACCCATGCACATTGTGCTGCTGACTCCTTTCCTGAAAGGCTGCTATCTTGTTTATAAACAATTCAGATGCAGATGTTCCAGCCCCAGAAAAATGTCCAGAAAGATTCATCCAGCTGCCTCCTCCCTCACCCACCTCTGCTGCTGGGCTACCTGTTACAGAACTGCAGCCCCCTCTCCTGCCTGTGACCTGCCTGGATATGCATGAGCAGTGCTGCTTTGGGGAGCTTAAAAAGGCACCTGCCACATTTGCCATCCAGTCCTGTGGTTCTTTCCCTCTGCAGGACCTAACACTGTACTATCTCACAAGTTAGGAAAGGCAGTTGAGGGATCTGTTGATCCACATGCTAAAGCTTTCCCATAAATTTGCAGGGTGCACCTTCACAGTGTTTTTCCTCTTTTCCCCAGAAGTAGGATATTTTCCACTGATCACCTTTAGTGGATCTGAGTTCACCCCCCCAGCCCTTTTCCCTCCCCTCCTTCTTTTTTAACCTAAGCTCAGAACACATTCTGGTTGGTATTTACTTGCTTGTCATGTAAAAGATGCTTTAATTCCAAAACACTGGTGTTCATATATGACAGCATTAAACAATTCCTTTCACAAATCATTTCCTGCCTTGTGAAAGGATGGTAACTGGCTGAATTCAGCAGATTCCTGTTTTCTCAATTTGCGAGCAGCTACAAGCACACCTGCATCTGGATGTTCTAAAAATGTCTTTTTTTGGATATCAGAACATATTGTCCTGACAAACATCAAATTCTGGGAGGACGGACAAACCCTGAGGTATAACAAGTCTTACTGTATATCCAATATTCACCTCAGGAGCTGCACAGACCTAAACTAATAGCTTCCTGCAGTCTTCTGAGACAAGTAGCCCCTCTGCCCTACTAGGTAGGCTTAGTACCTAATGACAGACATAATGCCTATCAAGACAAAAATACAACCATTCTATTCTCTATCCAAAGGTACAACAATGTTTAGCTCAAGGACATTTGTAAAAATAGATATTGGAGATATATTGAATCGCTTACCCCAACATCACGCTTGTATATCACATTTGCTCCCTCTAATGCAATCTTCCTCAAGTTTAAATGACATCTTGTTCTAAAAACACACACTACGTTTGTGATTAAAATGTCCAATGCAACATCACTGTCCGCATCCATTGGGGTGAGTTACAACTCAGTTTTCCCACCAGCACACCATGAAGATCACATCCTGAGAAGGAGAATGAAAAAATTAAACATACCAGCAGAAAACTGTCTATTAATACTCTCATTGCATACATCAGTCCCTTAAATGAAACAAGGAGCAGACGTGACTATATTCTGACTCATTTAAGTTAGCTGGGGGAAAAGGGGGATGTCTTGCATCCTGTATGCTGGAAAACAGAAGCTTATTTGTTTAAAGCCATGTTGCCAGGCTTAGGAGAAATAAAGTATTTATATATAACAATTAGACTTACTGGTTAAATTTGTTACAGATCTTATCTGCTATATTAGGAAGCAACAACAATTACAAATGCTATTTCCATAGCTCCAGTGCATAATCTTTCCTCATTTGAGATTGTTGTTAAGCACACAAGAAAACTTATTTCTCTCATTGT
Organism: Nothocercus julius; assembly: GCA_013398735.1. Lineage (NCBI taxonomy): Eukaryota > Metazoa > Chordata > Aves > Tinamiformes > Tinamidae > Nothocercus > Nothocercus julius. The sequence goes on along the minus strand of VZSV01000023.1, from coordinate 6,936,468 downwards.
TCAAGCTGATATTTTCAAACAGCCTGACATTTGTGTTAGAAAGGATGACCACCTTTGAAACTAACACGGGTTACACAAACTGCAGACTGCATAAAGCTGCCAAAACAGGTTTGCCACCTTCACACAACACTCTAGGCCTATCCCTCAAAACATAAATTGCCCCAGTGGCAGCAGCAGCAGCCTGCACCAAGCCACAGGGTCCTCTCTTCCCCTCCTGCATTGCCCATAGGAACTGGGGCCCATCCCGAGAGTGCCTCACAGCACCTCTGTCACCGCACCATGACAAGAGAGCTGACATCTCAAATACTGAGACTTATCTCAAATAAGGGAGGAAAAAATAAAAAGGGGGAGGAATATTGGTATAGAGTAAAAAGAACCTACATCAACATACTGCAGTTTACTACAAATTTTTAAAGTTATTTTCTTTGTATAAGAATATAAAATCTTAACTCTATGCCAAGAGAATGCTTTTAAATGAAGTTCAAATAAATAAGTGCATTTGACAAGCAGCTTAAGGAGACCACATGCTAGGAAACAGAAACAATAACAGCTCAGAATCCACGCATCTATAATTTAAGTAACATCTTTCTTAAGTAAGAAAGCAAAGAGCAAAACCAAATAAAGACAGCCAGATATATGGAATTCTCTACATGGTGATTGTCACAAAAGAAGGGAGACTTGCATCAAGTACATATGCATTACAGCCTTGTATATATATCACTTTGGAATATTTTGGCCTTTTATCATTTATCAAAAATCTGCAAGGTCCAAAGTGAATATTGTGCTATTTCTCTCTGAGTATTTTAATACTGACTTCCTACAGACCACACCATAGCTTCTAATCAAGAATTTGCTCAAGCTGCATCTTTGACAATAACTGAGTGAGAGTTGCAACAATTACAACACAGAAGTGGAATCCACTGGGCTGATGTGCTTTATGTATGGGATCAACTGCTGTAAAGTCAACTGCTGTCAGTCTGTCTATTTTACTCTGTAGTTGGATCCCACCAAAGAATTATTGCATATTAGTTGGCTTGTCCAGTGAAAGGAGACACAAGTGATAATAAAGGAAAGCGATAAAGATGGAAAGGGAGAAGAACATAGACATAAAATCAAAGGCTCTGTTGCAGGTGCACGGTGATGATATTAGGGATGCAAGGCAGGAGGAAAAAAAAAAAAAAGAAAAAGAAAGAGAATCAACACTAGACAATTAGTATTCCAGATTTTTTTTCTTCTTTAAACCAAAACTTGCATTTATCCTCAAACTTAGAAATGACTTTAAAAAAAAAAAAAAAAAAAAAAAAGAACTACTACAGACTGGGTTAGCAATTTATGGCACTGGATCCAGAGAGAGCCCATGCACAGACTGCGAATGTCACACAGGCCAGGCCAGCCCAGGCATCCTGAGGGCAGCATTTACTTTCAGCCCTGACCCTGGCTCCTAGCTCCCACTGAGTTCACTTACTGGAAGACAGGAACACTGTTCTGTTAAGCAAACAAGATACCTCTGACCAGCACTTTCTCTCAGTATTCACTACATTTCTATGGGTATCCTTAATCTGTGCATTCTGAAAGGGGAATGCCAAACATGAATGATTCCCTTGAAAGGCTACCTAAATCCTAAGCAAACGCTAATGCCATGTTACAATGTCCCCATAAAATACTGATATATTGCCTTAAATGGATGCTGGGAGAAGTCTTTCATATCAGAGAAATACATGGTTAAAATACAGGAAAATAGGACCTAAAGAAAAAAGAAAATCAGAACACTAATATGTCATGGAACTGTCAGGCAGGAGGTTTCCATCAGACCTAGCACACCTTGGTTAGAAATGCAATCTACTTGCATAGATTTTAATATAGGAAAAATTGCAGTAATGTACCCTCATTTACACTAACCATAGTCTGAAAGTTCAAAGGACAAACAGATATTTAGGCAGGAATTTTTTTTTATTTAAAAATTAAATATAGCTGTAAGTAATTGGTAGGCTATATTTTCTGACACTTAGTTGAAAAGTGGCAAAACTTGTTATAGAAACAGGATTTCAATGCATTGTGAAATACTCAAAAAGCTACCTTTATTCTACTCTTATGTTATCTGTTCTAACAAATGTAGTTCATTGTCTGTTATTTTAATCAAACGTTGAAGACTTCCAATACTACTGACACTCACTAAGAATCTGAGTATGTGTCAAAATTTCAAATCCAATATGCTCATTCCTATTTAGTAACACAAACATAATGATAACCTCTTTCTATGCAATAATACTGTTCAATACTTCTGGATAGAACAAAATAGTTCTGTACTGGGAGGTGAAAAAGTTGATTTATACACTATTTTCCAAACACTGAACTTAAATCTCCTACAACTGACACCTTAAGCTTGACATTTTAAAGTGACAATCTGTACTGACAAAAAAGGAAATATTCCAGGAAAAATAAGTGCTGCTGCCTGTCTTGATGTCTCAGAGAAATCCAAATTCACAGGAACCACTTCTACAGAAGCACGGAAGTTACCCAATTTAAAAAGCATCATATATAAAAATATCTGAAGATTATAAGATTATTTTAAAAAAAAGTGTAACAATTTTTAAGATGTCATTCATACATATATATATATATACACATACACACACACACACATACACACACACACTACAGATGTTTCAGATACACACACATATATAAAACTCAAGTAACCTCACCAGGTGGAATAAAGTCCTGGCCCTGATACTCTCTCCCAATATTCCCTTCTCATTTGGAGTTTGAGACCCTCTCTGTCCCCGTTCCGTGTGCCCCCAAGCCAATGTTATTGCTGAAAACTTGAATTTCTGCACTTCTGTTTCCTGCTTCTAAAACGAAAGAATTGCCTTCATGCTTTTAGCCACAACTTTTTGAGCAGCCAAGCTGTAAGGCTGCTCCCATACATATCTGCCTGTAATTATGCCACAGTTAAGCAGTGACAGAGTAGAAGCTGAACATCAAGTTCCTTCCAGTTCTGGATCTGCCAAATTGCTAAGCTGTTATTATTAAGCTCAACTTATGTTTCATTGGTTAATTTTGCTCAGAGGTTTTCTTATCTGAGTCTTGCAAGTGTGATGGCTTAAACCTCATTTTTAAAAGCATGTTCTCAGCTACGAAAATAGAGAGTAATATCATTTACTTTTCTATATGTGGAACATTTATTTCACTGAGCTTTCTCTGGAACAAGAAACTAGCTAACTTTGATTTCAAGTTCTCTGAAATAACAATAACTCTACTGATACACAGGAAAGTTTAAACATACCTTTTTTTAAAAGTTTCTATTATAAATTTCCTTGGTGAAATAAAATTAAACTTGTTCTCTACATAGAACATAGATTTTAGGGATACTGCAAATACAGCAATCCAAGAAAAAGGAGGAAGACACCAGTCAGGTGAAGTGGGGTAAGGAGCATAAAGCAAACAAAAGCTAATCTCAAAGATGTTTGATTCTGAAAATAATGTATTCTACGCTGAAACTAAAAAAACTCCCACATTAAAATAAGAATTAATTTGAAGGGGTGAATATTTAAGTTCTTAAATGAAGCATTACCCATAACTCCCCAATTAAGAGCAAGGCAATACTATTTTAGATACTATATAAACACACATGAAGACACATGCACTGCTCTGAAATCTTACAA
>VZSV01000023.1:6905590-6932118 GCA_013398735.1 Nothocercus julius | reverse complement strand
AGTGGCAAGTTAAGCTTTTCCTATAGCTACATACTACTGTAAAACTAATATTCTTGCTCACCCTTCGAGACTTACACAGTCATATGACTATTTCCTACTAAATGCAAACAGACTACCTTCTCGAGAAAACTTCCGAACAGGCATAAAACACCAAATTAGCGACCAATGGTGACACGAGCTACACCATAAGCAAGTAGGATACAAGCACACAATCCTGCTCTCTGCTCTCCTGGATAAGCCTGGGTCTCTGCAGAACCAGGATCTTCCAACACAAACCTAGCTAGAGGACTGGAGCCAAGCAGCTTATTGAACAAAATCAGGAAGCCCCCTTTGAAATAGTAATATAACAGTAACAGGCCATCGTCCTCAACTCTGTCTCATCAGAAAAAACAATTTTGGGCTATCTCTACCTTATAACATCAATAACAACCTAACGATGGACACTAGGAAACACCCATTTGAGTCTTTATGTTACATGGAAAACTACCATATGTATGATAAAAGTTTGATCCAACAAGCTGGGTTGCTGCTACAAACCAAAGACAATTTAAAAAAAAAAAAAAAAAGTTTTGTTGTTAAAAAAATATTGTAGCACCACTTAAGCCTCATGTCCCTCTCAATAAAGGGCTCTACCCTTTTAATATTGCAGTTCGAGGAGGGGAGAAAAAAAAAAAAAAAACACGGAAGAATCATTCCTATTTGTACGGCTACGGACCTCACTTAAAGTCCTTCATTTCCTGTCCCTATGTCATAATATTCAGTTTTTGTTCCCTCCTCCCCGCCCCTTATATCACTGTCAACAACTCCTCGTGAAACGAGAAGCGAAACAAAACGCAGCCACGAGGCCCAGCGAGCCCAGCAGCTGCCGCTTCCCCCTTCGGGGTTTTGCATCCCCGCAGTCACCAGGGCAGCCGCTGTTTCCGCAGGGGCTGCTAAACTCCTCTCCTCCATCGCGTAGTTTTGGCCACTTACACAACCCCCAGCTCCCCGCCCGCCGGAGCGGCCACTGCCGTTGCCAGGAAACGTCCCGTTTCCCGGGGGGAGTCTCCGCTTCTCCCCGCTCCGCTTCCCGCTTCCCTGCCCCGCGGCGGTAACTGGGGCCGCAGGCCGCTCCGCCCGCGGAACGGAACGGAGCCGCGCCGGGGAGGAGGAGGAGGAGGCCGCGCCGCCCCCCTCGCCACACGGCCCTGCCGAGGGGACACCGGGGCCCGTGGGCCGCCCCGCGCGGGGTCGGGGGTCGCGGCGGGCCGCGCAGCGCGAGGGCGGCCGTTACCGTGCGGACGCTGGCGCGGCGGTTGGCGGCGGTTGCTACGGGCCGCGCCGCTCGCGCCCTTTGTCGCTGCGGGTCGCGGGCCAAGTCCCCGCGACAATAACCATCCCCCGGCGCCGCGGGCATAGACTCCGGCTAGAGCGGCCGCCGGAAGTCTGCGCGGAGGAGGAGGAGGAAGAGGGGGGCTGCGCTAGCCGCGCATTTCCGCTCGGGCCGGGGGCGGGGCCCGGCCGTTAACGGCGGTTAAGGGGCCGTTATCGAGCAACCGGCGGGCTGTGCGCGGTGTAGTAACCGCCGTGTTGGGAGAATGCGTAGCGCCGCAATGGGGTTCCCACGCGGGTCGTTTCTTGTAAAGGCTTTCTTAAAGTTGTTTCTTTTTCCTTTCTCTCTCTAGTCTTTTCTTCTCCCCTGTTAAAAGGGGCATGTTAGCAGCACAGCGAGGAGCCGCAGTGTAACCCTGTGGTGTGTGCAGGGGCTGCCGTGCCTCAGTGCCTTGAGCCTAGCTCTCCAGAGCCCTCCCGAGGAGTGTGCGGCCCTCAGCGTGTGGCTGCGTTTTTAACATAAACGTGAGTGTAAAATGCTTTAGATTGTGTAAAATATGTAGTGTGTGTAACCTCTCCATGAGAAGAGACAGGAGGGGACACAGGGAGGTGAGGAGGATGGCTTGGGTGACATCATTTTTCTGTCCTCCAGACCTGGTATCATCCCCTCAGCTGCACCTTGGCCACGGAGCCAGCTGCAAATGCGCAGTTTGGCTGCATTTAGGTTTTTTTGTGGATGAAGTGTTTGCTGTGCTGGTGCCCAGGTTCCAGGGACACGTGAGCATGGGTGCACTCAGCGCAGCTGGGGACCTGGCACCTGGAATGAAAGTAAAATGAAGTTGTCAAATGAGTGGCAGGTTTATAAAATAGACATAACAGTCGTCATGTGAAAGGCTGGTGTGCACCTATAGAGCAAGGTGTCCATTGGCTTGACAGGTTTCTGAAATTGAGGTTCTCTAGCCATGTGCTTTCCATTTGTGAAGAGGTAGCAGAATAGCTCTAATTAGCACAGAATGAAATTTAGTTTTGAAGGCTCTCTCTCTAGAGTTGGGGTGTTTTCTTCTGCTACATTAAATGTAATCATTAAAATCCACTAGTAAGTTCACCTATCAAGAATAATTATTTTGGATTCCTGCTTCTGATCGGCTAACTGCACATGAGTGGCAGCGTTGCTTTTTAAAGCGGATTTCACTTTTCTCTTAATGGGCTGAGCTCATGCCACATTGTGCAGCAGGGCTGCCACCCTGTGGCTTGTTGCAGAACAGAACCATCTCACCGAGGTGAAGATGCTGAAATGAGGTGAGCTTTTCAAAACAGGAGTTCTGAATTTAGAGCAATTGTTCCCACAGTTCAGTAACCCTGCCCAGGATCTCCGGTGACTTTATGGAATGTATTAAGCTGTTTTGGTTCTTTATGATCTGCAGCCTAAAGGATCTGAGGCATTTACACTGCAGGGCAGATTGTTACAATGTCTTCTCCTGGACGGTACTTTTGAGATGCTATATAGCTGTGGCATAAGAAATGCTGACTTTTGCTCTCAAGAGGAAAGGTTATCTTTTCCTGAATAGCATAGATGAGCTATGAAGAAAAGCTCTGTAAGCTCTGAGTTTCTTTCTCACGGGGCTGCTCTTTTTAGCATAATCATAAATGCATATGTAAATCCAGCACAGAAATATACATCCATTGTACATCTCCATAAACATGCTCTTACTCTCTTACTCCCCCCTGCCCCGTCCCCCAGGAAACACCTTTTTCTAGCTCATGCTCAAGAGAAATGCATAATTATCACTGAACATTAGAAAAATATTATTTAAATGATGAAGAAATGAGCCCCTACCTTTTCAAGCTTTCAGCCTCTTTGCCTGCTGAGGTTGCCTTTTTTGGACTAGGACATGTTTTCAAGATTGCATCTCCAAATTTATATTTGCAAATATACATACACATGCAAATAACTATCACATTAATATGGAATGCAAATGGGGTATTGGACAGCTATCTGATTTTGCCCCATGGAAGTTGGGCATGTAATTTTTTTTCACATCTGTACGGTTACAAAGCTCGTTAATTTTAGGTGTTGCCAGTCCTGCCAAGCTCTGCAAGAGTAATCGCAGGCCATGTCACCATTGCCCAACTGAACTTACATTCTCCTGATCTCCATCCATCCTTGCAGCTCTGGAAGTTGGCTTTGTCCCTGGCTCGTTATATGATTTTGAACAATTTCATCCTTTGCTTCTCAATCCACTGTTTGGAAAGTAAGGAGGAGATGGGGGGAGGGATATATTTTTGTCTCACAGATCCAGCAAAGAGAGTGGCAGAAGTTTCATGATAGTGTTATTTAACTATACCAACAGACTTCTGTCAAAAAAAAAAAAAATCATTTAATTGAAACAAATACTTGATTATCTGGATTTTTTTGTTGTTCTTGTCAGGTTCATTTTCAATCAGATAAGCTCACCATAAAATCTCAAGATGCAGTGTAATGTAGGCTGTGGGAAAATGTAGGCGAAGACAAATGGACAGCCCCCTGAGGCAGCCTGCAGTGAGGGCTGAGTTAACAGTATTGTGCAACTGCATTTTACGTACTCTGTGACTGTACAGAAGAATGATGAATTTTAAATTGGAAGAAAAGATACCTAGGAGCAATCTACCTCCTGGAAATTCCGTAGAAATGAACTTTGGCAGAATGATCATCAGCAACATGCATATGATATTGCAGATTATTTATGAGAAGTCTCCCACAAACTGGCAGTCAGCAGGGAACAAGCTTTAACTTGTGGCAAGAGATCATCCAGGGAGGGAATCCTTTGCCCTAGGGCTTAGTTTATCGGGTGAAATTATAAACTCAAGTGAGTCTTCTCACATTTCTGTCGTGATGTGGCATATGCTAATATGATAACTCAAGCCAGCAGTGTACTGTCTTTCACTGTACATTACTTTCTGGCTTAGTAACATTTAAACTACATCCACCATAGTCAGACTTTGAGCAAGATTCTGTTCAATTTTATAAAATACCTATAATTTTATAACATATAAATATATAGAGAATATTGTACTATATAAATGAATGTATTTATGATATAAACAAATGAAGAAAATGGCAGCAAAGTACCCTCAAAAGAAAAGGGAGATGGTCAGGATGAGGTTTTTCTATAGTAAACTTTACAGTATTTTAATACATGTTCATAGTTTCAGCCTCTAAAAGTGAATGGTACTTACAGACTATGCAGACCAACCTCTTTTGGCAATGGTAAACATGGAGAAAATAGCAGAATCAGAAAGCCCAACACTACTGCCCAGGACTGTGCTTTGTGAAAGCCTCGTCAGGAGATGCAGTGTGTTCCCCTCTGGCTGTTGGAAGAATGTGGCCTTATGCTATGGGCTTTTGTACACAAAGTTTCTTTCTGTATTGCCCAGCGTCTATATTTACCCTCTTGGTTTTTGAAGAACTTGAATGGCGATGAATTTTATTTGCAAGAAGATGGCAACACACAGCTCCCGGTAATTATACTTCACCGAAAACAAAAACATTATCTAGATTCCAGTTGCACTTCTGCAGGGGGTTAGCAATGCCAGGAGCCCCAGTGCAGAAGGCTTTCAAGTACTCCTGATCTGACTTAGAGCATTATTTTCTACAGGTGGTGCTGATAGCACCTTCCTGGTCCTATTTGTTTATTACCAAAATGTTCTTAAGATCCAAAGGCAGAATGGGGTGAGGAGACTGCAGTGACCAAGGTACCGCAGATATTGGTGAGCAGGAAGAAGAGCTTGAGGAAAAGTTTCAGGGAAGATACTAACTTTGATTCCTCAAGTGTCACTTCTTTTATGTGTAGCTATATGTAAAGCGACCCAGGAAAATCAGCTCAGCAAAGCCCCTGTCCTACCACAGCAGAATCACGATAAGCCAGCTCGGGGAACACCTACTGCTGCCTCAAGCCATTCTGTGGACTTAGCCAGGGGAATATCTGAATTCTAGATTTTGGTCAGGTTTAGGCATGAGATAAGAATGGGGCTACTTGACAATGTCAAGAAAGAGATACTTGAAGGCCTTGTGTCAAACTTTGGTGTCAAGAAACTCAAAACTCAGTGAAGCACTGTGGAGTTTAGTAACCTCTAGAGTTACCTCACAAATGAATCAGGGTTTCCAAGATTGTAGTTTTGGACATGGTGACAAATTTTGTATAAATCTCCTGTTATATCTCTTCCTGAATATGGCCTCTTGCTTCTAGAGACCTATAAATAAATATATTAGCTTCCAGACACAAAGAGCAAAGAGATGCCCCACCAAGAATTTCTGTCCCATAAAAGAAGGTTGCGGGGCCATCTAGAAAAAAAGCAAGAGAGCGCGAGCCTCTGGTGAGACACCAGGCACCTTGATCACTTCAGCTTCTAGGCCTACGCTAGTCAACAAAACAAGGCCAGGGCACATGGCCTGTTTTTTATATTGCCCAGTTATTACAGCCCAAATGTTAAATATTTATATAAATATATGTATAAGTGTGTATTTATATGTGGTCTTTGGCGTGCTCTTGGCCTATACTAATTTTTTCCCAGGCAATGTCCAAGCATGATATGGGAAGCCTGTGTGCCAGGGACAGTCCTCACCCTGTGCTGAGAGTGGAATAGCATGGAGTATGTGTGGACATAACCCCTGCCACAATGCAAGACTTCAGGAGCAGAGGACAGTCCATAGTCTGTTTTACTCGCTAGTGTAGACACAGAGAGGGGCCTCTTCCATAGGCCTTCCCTGTCCCTGGCTTTACCTGAATTTCAAGGAGCAGAAGTATCTTGTGATCTCAAAGTGCTTTGGAGAACTTCTAAGCCTATACAGAGCCTACATGTGACTGTGAGGCAACTACTTGTCTTCCCTCTGTCTCATTCTCTTCCCATCCGTAGAATGACAGTGGCCTCCTGCAGAAGAACATTGGTCATGAGGTGAAGACACGTGTTCCCCGTTAACTCCTGTTAACCTCCGCCTTGACCACTGCCAGCAGTGTGAAAGGCCTATGTAGGAGCAAAACAGCGTGTTGTCAGTGGGGGAAGAGTCTTCCCTCTCTGGTCAGCCTGGCCATCAAAAGCATCCCAAGAAGCAGGATGCTGGAACGTGAGGCCGCACTGTCACTGGGTTTGACTGTCACATATGACAACGGTCTTTGCCTCCTGTCTGACAGCGGAGGGACCCGCATTGCAACGAGCTGGGAAGCCACCCAGCAGGACAGTTATCTGTGTAGTGCATCCCTGGGAACGTTCCTTGCCTGTGCCCGCTCCTCCTCCTCCACTGCTGCAGCGCAGGATTTCCTCCCGCAGATGTTCCTCCCAGAGAAGGGGAGGCAGCTGCAGTTCTCAGACTCCCTCTTTCCTTCTCCCTGGTGGTCCGACTCCACCCGGCCGGGATGGAGCTGCGGAGAGTTCCTCCCATCCCTGTCCCTTCCCTTGACACGGGATGAGCGGTAGTAACCAGAAGAAGAGAGACCATTTCATGCCTCTCTTTCCCCCCCCTTTTTTTTCTTTTTTTCTTTGTTGTTGTTGTTGTTGTTGTTTGTTTTTTGATTTTCTCTTTCCTGTCTGTGTAGCTGCACAGAGGCTCTTTCTGGGGCAAATTTACCCTCCCTTCCCCTGCCTTTTTTTTCCTGGTGTTTCTGATCCCTTCTTCTTAAACATCATGTAAACAAAACTGGGAGAAAACTTGAGTGTATAGATAATCCATATTTACAGTTGGATATGGCCTTAGATAACAGTTTACATTGTAGCGTGGGATGTAAATAAGGGTTGGGGTTTTTTTGTCTTTGCTTAGGGAAAAAAAATTGTCTCTCTGATTTTAAAGTGAGGGAAGCGTTTGCATTGTTTCTTTATTCTTCTGCTTTTGTTGTGATATTTTTTTTCTTTGGAAGGACTTTTGGATCTTTCCACTCCTCATTTGAGAACCATGCAGCTTTACACACGCATGCGCCTAGGCTTGAAAATGCATTTAGTCTGTTTACAAGTTAGAATTTAAGGGCATAACTCTAAGGCAACAGGATGCGTCATCTCAGGACTGCTGTGACCTCAGGGTATGTCCACGCCATGGTCTGGAAACACAGCGACTGCTTGCCTGGACCTACTCAAAGCAGCTTTTATGTAGCTAGCTCAGATACACTCGGATCTGAAATAAACGTTAAAAAAAAAAAAAAAAAAAAAAAAAGGTTACATGCAGAATTTTGCCGGCCTTGGAGCCTGCTGACCACAGTCCTTTCTTAGCAGCGAGCCACGAGCAAAGCTTCTTCCCTGTCCTTCCGGGAGGCACCGTTTCGGGCGAGCGCCGCGCCGGCTCGGGGGAGACGGGAGCTCCCCGAGGCCCCGCGCAGCGGCGGCTCTGCGGGCAGGAGCTGCTGCCGGCGGCTGGACCCCGCGCGCTGTGGAGCGGTGCGGGGGAGCAGCGAGCGCGGCGACGGGCGCGCCCTGCGGCTCCGGGCCCGCGGAGCAGCCGCCCCTGGGGAGCGGCCGGCGCTACACCGGCTAGCGACGGCCTGGGACGGTGCGGGTCACCGGGTGCCAGGAGAAAGCCTTGTTGGACTTTTATGTGCATATAAATACACGGGAATTATGGGGAGATTTGGGCTTTTCTGTCACACACACATATATATTTCCTTTCATCATTGAAATTTCATTTGAAACCCTGTCTTTTTTTGAGGCTGAGTGATAATCTGCATTCGGCAATGCAGACAGAAATCAGAAGTACCATACACTTTTATCTGTTTATACACTCAGATATTTGAGTTGTTCTCAAATAGGCTGTTTATTATTTGCAATTAGCTATTGTCTTTTACGGTTTTTTTTTTTACTACAAATAGTAATGAATAATAACAACAGCGGGGTCTCAGGAAAGATTCTTTAGGGAAAATACATGTGATTCATTTACAGGAAAATATCTTTTTTTTTTTTTTTTTTTTTTTCCCAGACAGACCCAGTTGTGCAGTTACCAGTACAAATGCCTCAGAAAACTCTGAACTTGTATTCCAGTTCACTATATCCACGTCTCCTGCAGAAGAAAACGCACAGATTTTGAAAGATCTTTAGCCACCACAGTGTGTTGTCAGTTCAATCTACCTCCTAGGAGGCTCTTACTATAAGGCATATAAGGTGTGTAAGTGTATGTGCCCCTTCTGCACCCCGCGTCACCTCAGCCCGGCTGCCCGGCAAGGTGACACAGATGTCTGCAAAGCGGCTTCCCTGCCACCGCCCTGCTTCACACTGGCAGATTTCCATCGCACCAGGAGCACAGGATAAGCCTAAAACTTATTTTCTGTGAGGAATGGCGGGGGTGGGAGGAAGAAATGCTTGCTCTTGAAGATTTCCCAGACTGTGAAAATCGCTGCTGGTCAATATAGTGTGAGCTCCAGAGCCAGGAGCTGAAGTACTCAGTGCAGCCGGGTGCGCAAGTGTTTATACTAGTCACTAGTTGAAGCGAAAAATGACTGTGAAGAGTTGGGTGGAGCTGATATTCCTGCCAAAACAAAACAATAATAGCAACAACAACAATGAAAAATCATGCAGGACTAAACTATTTTTAGAAAGTTCATATCTTAAAACACCTCGGTCCATAGGTAGCACTGTCTGGATTTCTATGACCTTCTGTCTTGTGGTGGAAGCAGTGACTTTGATTCTCTGTAAAGCAGTGAGTTTGACGCTTTACCCACAATTGCCGCTTTCTGTCGTTGATTCTCTGGTATCTAACAAGGGTTGAGTTCATGTTGCAACGTTTCCTTTAGCTGGGGAATTTAAAAGATTTTTCTTTTCTTTACTTGATTGCCTATTTTCAAAGAGAAATGTAGCAATATCTTTGAGACCTCTGTCAAATTCAGCTGAAATAAGGCAGTGAGTTCAAACACTATTAGAAAGGGATATACAAACTCACACAGCTGCACAAGAAATTTTGTAGGTGTAGAAAGTTATATCATGGAAAAAAAGACGGTGAGTAATCAGAATTACTGAAATACAATACAAATACAAAGTGTATCACTTGGTTAAAAAAAAAAAAAGGAGCAAACAATGCATTTTATTAAAAAAAAATCAATATTTAAAATTTTTCCCTCCTCCCCAACAGATTTGTGAGTTCCTTTCAAAATGATCAGTTGCTGCAGTCAAACTAAAACACGCATTTTTTTTTCTTTGCAACTACTTGTCAGCATAATTCACTCACCCACCTGGGAAGACTGATCTAACTCATCATTCTCTTGAGGTTCTGAGTAGGATTCTTCGTTCCTCTAAGAAACTTAAGCCCTTGGAGCCAACCAATACACCGGGACTGCCCCTACGCAAATTTTAGTGAAAGTTAGTGGGCTTGGAGTACACTAACCACACAAATGCCTTTGGGAAAAAAAAAAAAAAAAAAAGAAAAAAAAGCTCTTCAAAATGGGTTTAAAGCCGTTAATTGCTTTGCAGTCCGAGTAAGCCGCTGTTTGCCCGTTCGTTTATTGCCTGTTGCTCCGTTTTCAAAGGAGGTGACTAGCGGTAAGAGAAGCGGCTGTCTACGGCTCCGCGTGCCGCGGCGCTGACCTCGCGCCTCCGCGCACCTGGCCGCAGCTCCTCGCGCTGCCTGGGGCACAGCCCCACTTCTGCCTCCTCTTTCTGCATGCCGCATCTCAGGGGCAAGTGCAGAGGGAATAGGGCTGGGTCGGGAGGGCGGGCAGGGTTGCTGAGCGCGGTTAGGAAGCGCTGCAAAGCAGCACGTGTGAGAAAATGTAGAATCTAACCCTTAATCTTAGGCACTTCTCAAATTTCCATCAGCTTCCACTTTCTAGAAGGCTGACAGCACCTGGCCCTGGGTCCCGGGCAGGCATTGGTAAGTATGGATTTAAGTGGGACTTTTGACTGGTTCAACCCAGGGGTTAATTTCAGTCCAGTGGTACAATTCAGTAGTAAAGAACATTCTGCGTGTTTGCCGTGCCAGTCATTTGCGCTGAATTTAGTGTCAGAGATTTCTATCCTGTCTTCCTTCGCAAGCATAGGAATTCTCGCTCATTTTGCTAATTCCCGCAGCAAGGAGAGCACCCTCTGAACTGCCCAGAGTTGCCCATCTTTTCGGCCAGAGCTAGGGGTGCTCGGGGAGAGCTTAGGTGCTGCCTGTGCTCAAATCCCCGCGTGCTCGTGTGTCTGTGTGAGACAAAGTGCGTGGGCTATTTGGACAGCCCACTCGAGGTGCTGAAATTGCACACGGTTGCGCCAGGCAAGGAGCTCTGCTTTTAATTGCGCGGGGTGAGGTGAAGCTCTGGGGAAGGAGGAGAAAAAAAAAATAAAAAATGTGAGACTGAGCAGCTCTCCCATTCAACCCCATCCAGGGGACAAAATGGGCCCTGGCCCTTCCCATAACGAGCCCCGCGATGTCCGCCCAGCTCCTGCGCAATTAGTAGCTCCAAGTAACCCCGCGCGGGGAATTTGGCCGGTCCGAGGACGAGCTCCCGGACGCCCAACGTCCTCCGGATGCTGGGGGGAGGCCAGAGAAGGAGGCAGAGTCCAGACTAGGGGCTGCAGCTCCCGGGAAGCTCCTGGCCCAGGGCCCCCTTCGCCTCGTCCTGCCCGGGCCTTCCCGGCCACGGATCTTCCCGCTTTCCGCCAGAAAGTGCCCAGGTATCCAGCGGAACCGCGAGACGGGCCCGAAAGAGCAAGTGAAGCGGAAATTTAAAGCCCCTCCGCTAATAATAACAGTATAAATAACCGAGGACATCTTGTAAACAGTGCGGTCATAACCCTGAAACATTAAACAGCTCGGTGGGATCTGGCGCATCAGCTGCCTGCGGCCCCGGCCCGTGCAGGGAGGGAGCCCCGCACGCCTGTTTATCTCAGCCTAATCTCCCCCGGGCGCGCTGATCGATAGAGGGGACGTGTTTAAATTAAAAACCCTCCGCGCGGCGGAGCGAGGCCGGGGGCAGCCCCTGTCCCACTGCGCTGCCCCAGTAAGCGCCTCGGGAGCCGGTAACGGGGCCGGTGCGACGGGGCTTCCGCTCCGGCCGCGGCTCCGGGTGGGCTCTGCGCCCCGCGCCGCAAACGCCGCGGCTTTGCTCTCCCGGCGTTATTTTCCGCAGGAACAACGATATAAAAGAAAGGAGGCAGCCTCCCAGCCGCTGCTCCGTGTCTTCTTTCCTGTCGTTACTTGCCCCTTTCCGCTCGACTCTGACCCCCCGAAACTCCCCGCAGGGCTTCGGTCCAAATGCTTCACGGTCAGAAAATAAAGGTAAACAACGTTCCCCGCGGCGCGGGCTCCGCGTTTGTCCCGCGCCGCTCCGCGCCGGCGCGGCCGCTTCCCCCGATGCTGCGAGACCTGGCGACGAAAACTACAGCGCTCTGGGTTCAATAGAAAGGAAGGTTTATTCACAGAAATAGAGCAAAACCCGTTCGAAGAAAATATATCTATATATCTTTAGGGTGAATTACTTCATAGAGATGACTGTCAAAGTCAGTTATTCTAGGCATCTACATATTTCACAGGTCTCAGACAAAAGATACACGAGCGGTAGGTTTTGTTTGAACTCTGTCTTCTCTCTCTTAGCGCTTGAACCAGCAAGGCTGTTGTTGTGGGACGCTCGACTGTACACGCATTTAATAAAGTTAAATATGGTCGGGGGTCTCTCGGGGTGGAGTCTTTGCTAGTTCATGTACATTTGGTCTCCTCCGTGCCGGGAGAGGGGCTCTCCCCGTCGCTCTGCCCGCGGCGCGGGGCAGCAGCGGGGCCGGCGCGGGTCTCCCCGGCCGCGCGGGGCCGGTGCTCTCGCGACGCCGCCGTGGGGCTCAGGACGCTGTCGGGCCGCACAGGCGGTTTGTGCTCACCACTTCCTTCAGGTCACTCTCGGGTTTGCCGGCTACCATAAAAGGCCAAGTCTGTAGCCAGGAAAAGACACGGGTGGGAAGCGGGTTACAAAATACGTACGGATGCACATTGGAAAGGTTATTTCTCGGGGGCCCATCTGAGACGCGCCTCGCGGGACAGCAGCGCCAGCAGGGGCTCGGCGCGGGGAGGTCCCGCCTCGGCCCGCCGCTGTTTGGGCCGGCAACCCCTGGCCCGGCGCCGCGCAGCTCCCCCCATTGTTCCTTGCAGCCCGAGCCGGGCCACGGAGCCGGGTCACGGAGCCGGGCCGCGGAACCGGGCCATGGAGCCGGGCCACGGAGCCGCGTCACGGAGCCGGTCCGCGGAACCGGGCCATGGAGCCGCATCATGGAGCCGGGCCGCGGAGCTGGGCCACGGAGCCGCGTCACGGAGCCGGGCCACGGAGCCGGGCCGCGGAACCGGGCCATGGAGCCGCATCATGGAGCCGGGCCGCGCAGCCGGGCCACCGGGCCGAGACAAGCGCAGCGCTCCTCGCTGCCTTGGGCCCAGCGCCCTCCCACAGCCGCCTCCGGCCCCTCTCCTCACCTCCCACGGCTCGGGGGGCAGGATTTCTTGTGCCTGTGCGTGCAGGGGGTCTATTTGTTTTTTTGGGGGGTTGCTGTTGTTCTGAGGATTTTGCTTTTAGCCAAAGACATCTCCCAAGCCCTTATCAGATGACACAGCGGGTAACAGACTTTCCCCCAGAGTCTGGAGCCTTTGAAAAGCAACTCAAGAGGCAGCAGAGCTGGATCCAAGGGAAATGTCTCTGCAGCCCGTTAACCAGGCATGGTCTGCATATGCGGTCAATATAAACACTATACAGTAAAAAAGAGCCCTGACGGATCTCACACAGTATTTTTAGAGCTGAAAAAAGTAGGTGTTCCCGGTGGCTAAGGGCAGCGAGGGGTCCCTGGGCTGCCGGGAGAAATTTCTGGGTTTGGCTGCAGCCGCAGCAGTGATGGCCACGCAGCCCTGGGAGGCTTGCGGTGTGGACCTGGGATATCCTGAGATATCCTCTCTTTAGGAGTCCAGATTGTTGTTTATTTCTCCTCTACAACTTCACTTGTGAGGGAGAAACACCCTGGATGCCGCAAATGAGATCAAATGGGGGCAGAGCCCTTATCAGAGCTCTGTCTCTTAAAATCTAGGACTTGTGGATTGTTATGGCAGGACACTGGGACAGAAAGGAGAGGCGGGAAACAAATCTCTCAGGTTGGTTCACTCCAAAAACAGCACCTTCCCAAACCTAGCCACCCAAAGGTAGAAATCTTCCTCCGAGACATCAGTCTGCTGCAGTTTCTGAGGTATTTCTGGCACAGTAAAGCCTGTCTCTGTGTATCTGTGGCCTGCGTGGCCCCTGCACCCCTTTCCTGGGAAGGACTGCAAGGAGCAGCAAGCGGGGCTGGAGCCGCTCGGCTCGCGGGGTGCGGGGAAGCCTGGCCCCTCGCAGAGCAGCTCTTTGCCATGGCACCGGTGGGCACCGCGAGAAGGCCAGCGCAGGTTTGTGTCCCTACACGCAGCCCACGTCAGCCCCTCGCCCGGCTCTCCCCGTACGCGCGCGCACGCAGGGCGCCTGGCCCCCGCGGGCCGACACTTACCAGGTTGACCGGGTGGATGTAGCCGTTCTCGTACTTGTCGTTGGCCAGGATCTGCCTCAGGTGAGCGATGTAGCTGGAGGCCAACCTCAAGGTGTCCAGTTTGGAGAGCTTGGTGTCTGGGGGCACCCAGGGCAGGGTGGTCTTAAGCCTGGAGAAGGCTTTGCTAAGGACCCTCATCCTCGCCCTCTCCCTGGCGTTGGCAGCGTTTCTCTGGACCTGCTTTCCCTCCTGGCTCACTCCATTTAAAGGGCTCTTCTTGGGGGGAGCTTTTTTCCTCTTGCCCGAGGCCCCTCTCCCCTTCTGAGGGGAGCCATTCTCGCCATTGGATCCCTCCTCGTTGCTCTCGTTGGAAGCCCCAAACTCTTTGTTGGTATCCATTTTCAGGCCATCGCACTCCAGCATCTCCACCTCCTGCAGATCTTCCACATCACTGAGGGACCCAGTGGACATGGTCTGGAAGATGCCAAAGGACCAGCGGGAAAGGGGGAGGGAGGGGGGGAAGGAAGGGCAGCACCTCGGACCTCCTTGAAGGCGGTGGAGGAGAGAAGGGGTGCCAGTATTTTCCTCTCCTTCCCTCCCCTCGCTTAGCACGAGGGCTCAGTACCAGTCCAGAGAGGCTGCCCACGCTCCCGCCCCCCAACCCCGCTTGGCCCGTGTTTGAGGGAGGGAGCGAGTGTGAGAGAGAGAGAGAGAGGGAGAGAGAGGGAGAGAGAAAGCTGAGGAATTTGGTGAGGACACTAGTAATTTATCTGGGGGATAAGAGAGGCGGATCCAGCCCAGGGGAGGGGCCCTGCCCACTGAGCACACCATATCCCCAATCACAGACCTTTGCACGGGTCCGGGAGCGAGGTATCCCAGAAAATGCTTGCAGAGAGTTCAAAACTAGGATTCAAAGCTTCACAACTGGAGCAAAGTAACTCTCTCTCCCCTCTGCCTTTCTATATCCCTCCTTCCTCCTCCTCCTCTTCTCCTTCCCCACTTCCCTCTCCAGCGCAGGGCTGCTCTCCCCCTCCCCGCCTCCTAGATGACCCAGGCGGCTGGTGTCATGATTCTTGACGAAAGCCAAAATGGGTCATGAGCAGCGAGAGCAGCAGATTCACCAGCGCAGCCTTCCAGGGAGCTCTGCAGCACCCGCCGTCTAAGCGCTGCCCCGTAACCTAATCTGAGAGAGATTTGTGTGTGATTATGTTGGAGAGTGCATCCTGTCCAGCTCCTTCGCGCGTTCCAGGACGAGGCAGCTCCGCAGCTCAGGGGCGACGACTGCAGGGCGGGAGCGCAGGCAGGAGGAGCCGACTTCTTGCAGGCTTCCTGGGCGACCTTTGCCAAGCCCTGGTCACCTCAGTCACTGCTCAGACTCCCCTATCTGCAGATGGCAAGAAAAGGCTGCCCTGACCCGCAGGTGTGCGGCCGTGCGCCCCAGCTCCCCGCCGTCCCCGGAGCTGCCGCCCAGGGTTATCGTGGCTGCAGATAGTGTGGCGATGGTGCACGCTGAAATGAAGGAGAAGAAGGGGGAGGAGGTTTGTTGGCTGATAGGGATCACACGGAAAAAAAAAAAATACACCTTTCCTGGGAGTTTTCCTGCAGGGCAGGCTCCGGCATTGCGCTCCGTTACACTGGTGGAGCTGTTGTCCCTCTGCAGTTCAGCGCGTTTCCAAAAGCGAGGGAGTTCTGCCTGAGTGCAGAGGCGAGATAAGGCCCCTTCCGTGGGAGAGGGAGCACGTTAGGCCTTACTCTGCTGACAGGGAGGTCCAACGCGAATTTTACCACTAGTGTGAACGAGTGTGTTACTGAGCAGTATGCAGAGGAGTACTGCAGTTATGATCCTTATGTACATATGTATTGCGTCTCTGCAGAGCGTGATTTTTAAGGCGTTTACCCTTGACCTAGCTCTTATTTTTTTCTGTGTGACACTCTAAACCCACGTGTGAAGTCCAAAAAGAGCCCAGTAAAACACTGATTTTCTTGCATATCTTCTTCCCCCTTCACACACCTCGTGCACCCTCGCAGCAGCCTGAGCTTTGAATATGGGCGAATAAGAGCTGGGCTAGGCTTCCAAGCGGGACCGTTCTGGACACAAATCCACAATGACTGGTCACATTGCAGGAGAAAACCCAGTTATTCCACAACTTACCTGAGGATTTGCATAGCCCTGGGCAAAAATGCACAGCCTCAGATGTCACTGTGAGACACAGTAGCTCAAGGGTTATTCCCAAGGTCTGTGAAGCCACAGAATGATCTTTCACTGACTTGTGTGAACATCACATGAGGTTTTCTGTATGCACTAAACAAAAGAACGGCCAAACAAACAAAAATTTTGGAAGGCCAAACCAGCGCGTCTGCCAAGAGCCATTCGCTGCCCCCAGATTAACGTTTCCGTAGGAGGCAGCGAGTCATTATTGGTAATTAGCAAGGAAGTCTTTCCTATCTTTTTATCCATCTTGGTCCCTTGGCTTGCCAGAGGTAAAAAAGCAGTTCTAAACTTTAAACCAGCCCTTTACCGTTTGGCTGGAAGATAACACCTTCCTACTCGCAATAGGATAAGTACATTAAGATATCCTATCTCCAAGCCCAGGGCTCTTGGGAATTCACTAACCTTTAATGTCATGCTATGGTAACTGTGCCCTGTTTGTGTTTTTGCTGTGCTATAAACTAAGCAGTTTGTCAGCATATCAGCCCTAATTAATGAATAAGCTTTTCTTTCCCTCTTTTTTTTTTTTTTTTTTTAATAACATCCTTGTTGCAGATCCAGAATATTACTAATCACCAGCGTGGAGATTTATGAGCCTCCTTATTTTCTAGGGCTGATTGTTGTTTGTGCAGGTGGAGATTTAAATGGCTATATCCACTGCTGAGATTTATAGTGCCAGTGATTGATGCTGGAAATGAGCTAAAGGACTCTTACTGGAGCAAGGATGACAGAAATCAAGTTGAAGTTGCTTGTATCTCTAAGTACGAATGACCAAAGAGTGAAAGGCACAAAGTACCTCCAAAATCCCAATCTCAGATGCTTCCTGAAGAAGAAAATAAAACTGTATATACTGATATCCTTTTTGATCATTTATTTTTAATTTTATTTTAGGCATTTCTTTGTTTTTTTTTGTAAAAAGCAGGAAGAATGATTTAGCTTCATGAAAATGGTGCTTTATAGTGTTACACACATTTTGAAAATAAATGTGCACAAATATACTCATTATGGATCTTTAGAAGTGCTAAACATTTGTAACTTTTACCAACTCAAATATATTTTTGAATCCTCGGAGCTGGTGACAGTTTGTCTGCAATACAGAGCATACATTTCTGTGGTGACATAGAACACATTTTTGTGTTTGTTTGGCGGAGATTCTTGTGTGTGTTATATACATGTAAACATGTTACATATTGATCTTTGATGTCTTTATGCATAGAGACTGTTATACAGTCTTTTAATTAGAGAGTCATCCTCTTTTCCCCTCCACAGGGGCCAGCCTGAGCAGGCCTCAAAATGACATTATATTGCCTAATCTCTAGGTGACTCCTATTCCCTCGGTTGCTTGTTACATGAGTCCAGCCTCCCCTTTCGCACCCTTCCTGCTTCTTATCCTCCCCGCTCCCAGGCCTTGTATCCCTAATCCGGTCCCCAGTTTTAATCGCTTTTCCCTCATCTTTATTGGCCTGCCGGGCTCCCCTGGCTCTCGCTCTGTATCGCACCCCTGGTTTCCTGACCACTTCAGTCCCGTGTGAAGGGTAAAGCTGGGACGGGTGCCAGCACTGTAGGGGTGGTGTGGACACTTCTCCTTGTAGATGGGACCACAGACTAACCTGCCCATAGCTGGCTGAGAGAGACAGACTGAGCTAAAGCCCTTGCAATACGTTAACTCCTTCATTTATGTTTTTTAAAAAAATGAGGTGGGAAAAATCAGTACAGAATTTGCTCCATAACTGACTTTCATCTCTGCGGTACCCTAGCTGCACTGTTTGTATTTCACTTTTACCCAAGACCCCGGGGGAAAGCAGTGTTTGGTGACAAGCTGTGGAGCTGCTCGCTGCGGAGCACCAAGACGTAGCTCCGCTTAGCACGGGTCAGCCTGGCCGGGCAGAGGTTTGGGGTGCTGGGTCTGCAGGGTGGCAGAGGGGGCTGTGCCCCACGTGGCCTTGCACGGGCCGATGCCATGTTACTGACTTCCCCCTGAAAAATAAGCTCCGCTTTCATGTCCCTAATCTTCCCTCTCCTGAGCTTGAAGAATACAGTAATTTGAGACTGCTTTAGAACTTGAGGCCAAGATTTCTTTTAAGTGTCTAGTGATTCTGCATGGCATAGCTCTTTATTTTTATTTTATGAATTCTATGTCATTTATCAAGGCATTGTATCTTTGCTGTACACCGAACATTTGCCAAGGAAAACCTCAGGTCTAAGATGTGGTCACCCACAGCTGAGGAAAACATAACTAGCTGTTTTTAAAACTTTTGGTCCAGGTATAATACGGATGTTTTCCTGTATTTGGAGAATAACCAAAGAAGTCATCCACAGGCAACTGGCTGATCATAAGTCATGTTCAGCTAGATTTGTGAATGGTCAGGAAGCAAATCAGTATTTTCATATTTCAATTTTTACAGAAAATGTAATTACACTGAGATTTCTCCTGCTTGCTTGTGGTCTCACCTGGAAACTAAGCTAAGTGGTAGAGCAGCTTCAGGAGTACACACCTTTAGTGAAATAACACTAATCATAACAATATAGAACATACAAAATTAAAAAAAAAAAAATGAAATTGCAACTGTAGACAGTTAATAACCTGATTCCAAATAACATTTAGGTATATCTCTTTTAAGACGCATTTTTTATTATGCACTGCAATGATGCTTCATTCTATAGGACTCAGTCTTGTTCACTGTAGAGGAGTGACACTGCTGGGGAAATGAATGAAAGGTGTTTGTGAAAATGGGCAGCTTTATCAGAAGGGCCAGGCATTGGCCTCCCACCGCTCTTTTCCAGTGCTGCGCATCTGCTTCTGGTAACAGTTTTGGTTTGAAAGTTAAAAGATTTTGTCATAAGTAGGGTAGGGCACCATGCAAAGAGAAGTAAAAATGTTGCATTCAAGCCAGTGAAAAGGCTGTTTGGCATCTTAGCATGAGAGGCATATGTAGTTATCTGAGACCAGTGTGACTAACCACCTTGCCCAAGGAATTTCAACTTCTTGCTGCAAAGCCTGCAAAAGTCAGAGTGTTTTGAGAAAATGTTTTTCAGACAACGACAAGTATAACAAATATTTCCTGCTGTTCTTATTTAGAAAAATCTGAAAGTTTATACTGATACGGTTTATACTGGTCCTGATGCCTTGAATTGAAATTCACAGTTTGACAGATTACATATTAGAAAATTTAAAAGCAAATAAGTTGTATTTCCATTTCATATTTTTTTTTAAATTCTGAAATTGCAGAAATTACAAAACCAAAAACATCTAAACTTTGGTAAACAGAGTTCCATTTTTTAAATGTTTTATGAATATTGAAAAAGTATGTGATAATTACATGTTTTCTTCTACCCTAGTTTATGCCCGTTTCCTTTGAGTAGCTTCACTGAAATCAGCAGGGTTACTCATAGACTAATACAGTCTGTATGAACAAGAATAGTAAAAGTGTCTCAAAAGAATTAAATTCGTTATTAAATCTTATAACACAAAAGAGAGATGCTGACAAGGCCCTTGTACCCAGTTATGAAGGATACATCAGAAGACTGTAGACCTCGCGTCCTCCTTCTAAGCCGGCCAATGGTGAGGATTTCTGGTACCGTTGCTGTGTTAAGCAGTGCCCTGCAAAGGGTCTGTCAGCTGGAAGTTGAGTATCTCAGAAACAAGAAGCACATACGCTTTAGAAGTTATCAAAGCTTAAGCAAGATAGTTAAACCCTGATATGAGCACTGAGCCCAGTAAACTTTCAATTAGTTTTTCACCGACGTGCCAGTGAATCTCCTTTTTTTCTGGATGTTTGCAGAAAGCAAACACAAGTGGCTGGGCATGTTGGTTTCACAATGCACATATATGCAAGGAGAACTCACAGACAACAAGGAGAGGGATCTTCTTCTGGCTCTGCTGCAGGGCCAGCTAGTTTACGCTGCCTGCAGGATGCATCTCTGGAATTACTAGACAGTTGACATTGTTAAGTCGCACACTCTTTTATGGAGTGGTCACAATAAAAGACAAATATGCAAAAAAACCCAATATATCTCATGCAAAATGATCACTGAAGGATTAAAGTGCAGACATAGCTGTATTATTTTGAATATCTCTTTTCATGGTGTTTCTTTTTTGGCTAATCCATTGCATTTTTGTGGCTTTAAAACACGATGACACTTGTCGATAAGAAATAAGTTCAATCTTTTGCCTTCCAATAATTAGCACATCGGATAAAGTTTTGGAAAATAAACAATTTTTGCTTCAGAGGAAATTTGGAAAAGAATAACATTTCATAGGGGAGTGGCAGGAAGAATGTCAGATATTCTGGTGAGCTTTTATTACTTATACGGTTTGTGGCATCATACACGTGCATGTAGTCACTAATTTTCTAAAACTCCCGTTAACTTAAAATACTTGCAACTTCTGAAAGTCAGATCCCCACAGTATCCGTTACTAAATGCAGTAGCTTGGCCTATATTCTCAACTTCAATCCAAATGAACTATCACACGCTGGGACCCAGGCTCTTTGTGGGCTGCTTTACACAGCTGCAGATTGAGGTGGCCACAGTTTGCCCTGGGGAACTCCCCACGCTCCGTTTGTCATAGGGACTCTGTATTTTACCACCTCCGACAGGGGGCCAAATTAAACCTTTAAATGCCTAACTGCAGTGGCATCAAAGAGAGCAGCCGTACTTGGCTGGTAAAATATTGGGGCCAAAACAGTTGATACAAGAAAACAGCGAAGTATCTATATTCACTTACCCACATATGTGATTGTACATAGGGATTCACCCAACACAGTAGTTAGCTGAGGAAAGTAGGTGTTGTGGACAAGACTTAACTGGGAACAATTAGCTGGCCAGGCAAAGGAGAGAGCAGATTATCCGTCCTCTTCAAATGACATAGAAAGACCACAGTAACTGCATTTTGTTCGACTCTGACAGGCCTTATACATGCCTCACAAACTGTGATTCTCAAGGCTCCTGGAACATCCCCAAAGTGGGGTCATGGCACTTTGCCACAGTGCAGTCCTTGGTTTTATGATGCGTATTGTAGATGAAGAGCTATAATACATATAGAAAATGGCGTAGTTGTAGAAAGTGGTATTGCAAAAGCACATAATAAAAGTCTATTTAAGTAATTCAGAGGAAATAAATAGCTCTAAAAATGAACAAGGGGAAGGGCATAAAAAGAATACCATAAACGTGTGTGTTGAGATCCATGAGACTGAGAAAGGACTGAAGAACTGAAATTACGGAAGTGAGGGGAGAAAAAGCCCCAAGTAAAGGCTGTGAAGGCAATCTGAAAGCAATCTTTTCCCTCCCTACTCTCTCTTTTCCTTTGTATGTACAGATCCAGGTCGATACTTGCTTTGTCTAATTCTTAAATAAGGGTTTTGGCTAAGACAGAAGGTAAATGGAACAGAGATGAGCTGTCAGACCTTCTATCAGCCAGGACAGGCAGGCCCTGGTTGCTTGTGCCGTTCAATGAAGGGAAACAGAAAACAACGCCTAAAAGCTGCTTGGAGGACCTCCAACGAGGATACAGGAAGAAAGGCCAAGTTTTTCAAAACTGCTGGAGGGAGTCTCTATTCTAACGGACCAACCATTAAAGCAGCTTATTTTTAGAAAGAATGGTATGGGGCCCAGATTTGTATCTGCTTATGTTTTAAGATTAGATGAGAAGATGGCTGAGGGTAGTACAAATAGATCTGTTATCCAGAACCTCCTAATCTAAAACAGTAACAAAAGCTCCTGTGTCTAGCTGAAGGATTTCTGTTGTCTCATTTGAGTTTCTATAGCATTTTCATTTCTTCTGCCGTCTAGAATAGACCTTACATTAGCCAAACATTTCCAATAATAATAAATCATGACAAGGAACAAGAAGGTTACACCAAAAAAAAATATATCTTTCTTTGTTATGCTGGCTATTTGGACTGCCTGGTGCAGCACCCAGGGGAACGCATCCCCCCTTACCCATCTTTTTCTTTTTTCCTGGTGTCTTGTCCCTTTTTATTCTTTTACTTCTCCTTCCCAGCTTGTAACTAGTTCCCTTCACAGGCATGCAAGTTCTGGGGGTTTCCTGTGTTTCTTAGTGTCAATGGAGTTGACACTAAGAATTGACACGTCCAAACAAAGGTCCAGTGACATCTGTAACACAGCCTTGCTTCTATAATTTACAGTGCAAATTAAAAAAAAAAAAAAAAGAAAAAGTGGAAACTAAGCTAATTTATAAGAGAAAGACACGTTTTTGTTGTTGTTTAAGGAACTGGACAGAGCTACATGTACTGTGTTACATGCCCTCTGGATGCCCACAAGAGGGAATTCTTTCTGTTTCTGCTCCCTATTGTTAAGAAAGGGATGAGAACAACTCCTTGCCTCACAGAAACATTATGAGGGGCTCAGACACCACGGTAATGGATACCAAGGGTAGCTAAGATAAATAATCTGATAGTTGCAGGAAAATGATTGATGTTGGAATACTACAAATATGTTGAAAGCCTAAAATATCTTTGTGATGTCTCCTCATTTCTTGAAATGCCAATTAACATTTTTCACTCAGATACCTGGTGTTTACATTGGGCACATTTTTATGACCACATGTTTTACAAAATGGATACTAGCCTGACTTTGATTTTAGATGAAAGCAAAAGTCCCTCGACCAAGTAGTAATTCTGAAAGATAGAAAAGTTGCTTTTACAGGAACAGAAACAATGAGTTTTGATCATGTTGGTGATGAGTGACAAGCTGAAACTTTAATAAACAGATGAAGAGGGCCATCGTTGGTAATGCTATAGCACAAGTAGCAAATCACCCTTGACTGAAGTCCCCAAGCTCTCCATGAAGGAAAGTAAAGCATTACTTCAGTTTCCTGTAATCCTTCCTCACTGAAAACACAGGATTCCCTTAGGAGAGTTAAAATCCATTACTAGCTTTCTTTATGCCTTTTTTTTTTTTTTTTTGAACTCTAATTGTCTTTTCTGTAAGGGATCTTGCTTTCTTGAATAAATAGCTAATGCAGATTCTTGGGGTGAAATGAGGCTCCAGAGAAGTCAGCCTGAAGGCCCTTCTCATTTCAGTGTCCTCTATGAGAGCGTTCCTGCTCCACCTTGATTTCTGAAGACACTCTTAGTCCTTACCTATGTGGTAGTTTCATATAAAATAGCCTGCTCTGAAACATGACTTCATATCGGTATTCAAGGAAACAACACAGACTCAGCAACATAAACAGCCTTTTTTTTTCTACCCTAACCAGCCAACAATGAGCAAATCGCTGGATTTGTTGGAAGGAAGAGTTCACCTTTATTTGCTTCACAGCAGAGGTGTTAGCAAGGTGTAGACTCAGCTCATCAGAAGCACCCAAGATATTTCTTTGTATTCCAGCTACATTTTTTTTTTCCCTATGAACAAGCATCCTGCCTACTTTAATTTTCCATCTTTGTATACCATTTCTCTTCTTTTCAGCATGCTTGCCTCTTAGCAGCTTTGTAATTTTTGCAGTTTGTCTCCTGTGGCTTTCTCAGTGTTTTAAATAGGCAATTAAAATCAAGTTCTTAGAGAAAATTCTCAAATGTTATCTTCCATTTTCCATGACTAAATGGTAAAGGCATACATTTTTAAGTCCAGAAGCTGCACCTGAGCTGTGTTTGAGCTCCTTGGTACACAAAATGGAATGCAAAATTTTCTGAATAGATAAATGTATTCATAAGCTCCATTACAGAGGAAGGACTAAAAGAGAAGGTCCTTTAAAATTAGACTTGTTTTAATATTAGCATGCTCTGGTATATGTGTTTAATATAGTAATTGTAACAACAGCCAAGACATTTCTTTACTGATTAATCCCTTCCAATTTTGAAGTATCTTTATTAGATAGGCAAGCTGTAAACCACATACCTGGCTACTTAAAACTCTTTGTTTTCCTTTTAAGAAATTCATATGGTAAGCCAGGATAGCAGATCCAGGATATACAACCCTATACAAGGTGTTAGAGAGGGGGAAGGGTGACTCAGTGATGAATGACCAGTCGTTCAATTGTTTTCTTTCTTGCAGAAATCAGAGACAGAGTACAGTTTATCTTACCCTGACTTTTAGCAAGACAGATTGCCAGGCAAAACCCCCAGGTTGAAGTCATCCAACCCCCAAGTAGAGTAAAGAGACCATTGCTGTTACCCCTCCTGGACTCACCCCCAGCACCTTTTAAAAGTCTTTGGGGTTTCTTTCAGTGGTTCCAAAGCTGTAACATGAACTTTCCTTTTTTTTTTTTTTTTTTTTTTTCCTTCACACCATTTTTGTGCTGAGTGCAATCTGAAATGATTCATTTGGGGCCAGAATCTTTTGCTGTTGTGCAGGTTGAAACCAGCTCATCCCTATGGATCCCTTACAAACCAATAATAACTGTAGGAGAATTCCCCTCTGTGCTTCATTTTATGCCCGCTCATGCTTTATTTCAGCTCCCACTGAACTTGGTTTCCTCTAGTTTGATGTCTATTGACATCAGTGAAGCCTCTTTCACCACATAGGTGTAAATATGAAGAAGATTGGAGTGCCAGGAAGATAAAATCCTTGCAAAGCAGCAAGATAATTCCAAGGTGTATTGTAACTCTCCCAGCCTTTTTCTTGCCGTTACCTTTATTGCATATTTCTTTTCATTCCGGGCATTTGGAACAACGCTTCTAGACAAGAGAGCCTGAATTCATGCTACGCAAAGGAAATTTTAAGAAGCTTTAGTCATGCTCTGAAGGTGCTTACTTCTCTATGACAACTATAAATGGATCAGTAGCCTAAGTCGGCTGCAATGAATCTGGGCCAAAGTGCACATTATTGAACTGTTTGATAAAATTCAGAGAAACACAGAAGACTAGACAGCCCTAAAGAGCTGGAAGAGAAGATGGATGCAGTTGCAATATCTGTTACTTGCAAGTGTTCATAATGTGTTTATATAACCCTCAGCCAGGCTAGTGGAATTAAAGGGAAGAGCTGACGCTGGACACGGCATCACCTTATACATTACAGTATGGGGAAAGCAGTAAGAAAACAGTGGCAGAGTCCCTCCTCCTATTCTTGCCATGCTCAGTCACTTCTCTTTTGCTATCAGAGGGATGCATAGCTCATTTGCCTTGCTAGCTGTTTGTTAAAATATACTCATAAAGCAAAGTTCCAAGCTGATCCTATACATTGCAGTTAAGTGTTTCATAAATCCTTAAAGTAGCTGGACGAATGCCTTTGTCAAGCTCCAGTTCAGGAGGGCACACCATAACTAGCCTAAGTCTATTCAATAAGTCTTCAATACCTGCCTATTCCTAGGCAGGCGTTCGGATGTTAGAGAATATATTTTTTCAGCTCATACTTCTCTTTCAGTGAGATCAAGTATGGATTTAAGTGCTTGGCTAAGTGAGGGATGACCAGCTTCTGGGTGGGTAGAGAAGTCTTGGCAATGATGTGATTTCTGTGCGTGTTTTTGATCGGGGGAGTGATTACCTGTTCTCCAGCCATGTGAAGGGTCAGAGAAGACCATCCTCCCTCTGGACTGCCCAGACCATTCAGCTAATTTGTCAAGAATCTCACAGGATAAATAGCTGTCTCCAGAGACCTTTATAGTGACAAATCCAAATAAATCAGAGTCACTTTTACTGAGCACTTCAGCAGACAGCTCAGGTTTAATGAATCAGCCTTCAGACCGCCAAGGAAGATTTTGCTTCCCAAGCCTGGGGGAACAAACATGTGCCAAAATTTTCTTTCAGTGTAAAACTTTACCAAGCCAGCCTATGATACTTTGTGACTGCAGTTACCAATATGACTAAGGAGTACTGGAAACTCAACAAAGAGCTCTCAAAATGGAACTGCTTGATGAGTTTGCTCAGTGCAGACACTGGCTGCTGTGGATGAGATGAATTTCCTCCTCAGTGACTGGAGATAGACCTTGCAATCCTTTATTAGTGCTCTTCTGCACTATCCGCTTAAACTGTTTTTGTACACAAAACAAACAAACAAACAAACAAACAAAAATCTAAGAAAATAAGTCTACCCCCACCACCACCACCACTGAAAGTCATCGCATGTGTAAAACCTTGCAGGGTAGTTATCATGGGTCATTCAAACAGTTTTAAGGCTTAACATCTTGATCTCTAAAAACTTCCATTTCCATTTCCTTCTCCCCTTTGGGATCCATTCAGATGCCTACTCAAATACCTGCTGGCGCCAGAGGAAATTCTCCTGTAACAGATACCCTGCGATGTAAAACCAATATTTTGTTTCCAGGGTCATCCCTCTGACACCCCCACAGATCCTGTTGCCTCACCAACCTGCCTCTTGGCCAAGCCAAAACATGAGAAATTGTGAATCGGCAGGGTGAGATTTTGGAGCAGTTTAATAGACTTGGTGATTGCTAACACACACATTTTCTCAGCTTCCTTCTCCCTTTGTAGTAGCCTTGTCCAATAATTTATGTCACATTAACAGGCTGCTGGGCAGATACTTCTGTTCCCCGTTCAGCAGAGAGAGAGGACTACAGAAATTTAAGACCCAAATTGTTTGTGAGGACCAGATACTTTTTCTAATAGGCTAACACTCTCTACAAAGGCCTAACGTAGTTAAGAAGCCGTGTTCAGTATCATTCGCATGCAAACAAAAA
>VZSV01000023.1:6889897-6904975 GCA_013398735.1 Nothocercus julius | reverse complement strand
ATAAAAGAATTTTTTACAAAATGGCTGCAAATCAGACTAGACTATAGGGCAGAGAATTTATTGCACTAGAAATTTGTGATCCAAAATCCTGTAAAATATGCCAGAACTCTCATTCACTTCTTAATAAAGTTTCTTCCATTCTGACATAATATATTGCATAAAGTGCAGGGGAACAAGAGTAAAAATGTGTTTTTGTAATGATTAAGGGCTGATTTTGTTCCCACTGAGTCAATGGCAAAACTCCATGGACTTGAGCTGGATATATGGGTACAGATAAGATGTTTACTGTGCTCTTGCTTTCCAGAGAGCAAAATATAAATGAAATACATTCCTTGCACAAATTAGATTAGCCCAAATTACCTTTTGACTTCTACAGGGATCTCTCTATGTTGTTCTGCAATCACAGGCCTCTACAACCATACAGTCTTAAGGACACCCCTGCCATTGTGTGAATTTGCTGTTGCACAAAACAAGGAATAAACACTCCCATGGAACAAATGCTCATGAGATTTTGCTTGAATGTGTAAATGGCAGTAATGTTAGCAAGCTCGCTAGCCCTCCCTCAGCTGCAGTCACAGTTTTCCTTAAAAGTCACAGTGTTTTGGGGCAGAATCTCAACCAGTTCTAGCACAGCCATAAACAAGGGGAGAGCAAAGTTTTCCTCCACATGTCCTCACCATGTTTGAACTGGGAAATGAGCAGAGGGAACCCAGGCTGCCTATTGCAAGCTGCAGTTCACCCCTCAACAAGTGCTTGGGCACTAGATAAAGAAGAGGAAGGAAGAAAGGTAGACTCGAGTGGATCCACCCGTGCATCAGTCCCGTGCATGTGTGTAAAGCACATGGTAGAGATGGATCAGGATGGTGCCAGGTGATGAAATTTATTTCCTCCAGGGAACAAAGCAGGAGCAGAAAGAGCTCTCTGTCTCTAGATCCCTGACTTTCCTGCAACATCTCTTTGGGAGGTCAGGCTCCCAATGTATCTGCCACCTCTTAGACCTGAAACTCAATGAGACCCTTAAAAGGCAAAAAAGAAGAATTTGCCAAGACGGCTGTCATTTTTGTTACCAAAACATTTGGATGACAAACAAACAATCTGAAAAACTCCACTTAATTCCTTCAGTGGCATAAAACATTAGTCAGCTTGTACAACGCTTTACCAGCAGATGTAGAGCTGGGGGAGAAAAATAATTGCCTCTGAAATAGGATGTGGTGAACAGTGTGTAACTGCTGTATGGTAACATTATTAGGAAGCGTGAAGGAGTAGAAGGGAGTTATTTACAATAACCTGAGCAAACAGTTCCCAAATTGTTGGCCATACAATTCATCAGCCCGTCAGGTAAAATGTGCAAAGCAAAGTGAATCAATACGATCGTCCTCGTCTCTCTCTGGCACATCCTGGTGGGTGATAGAGCATAACAGTGTTCGTTTTGACATTATTGGGCTATCCTGAAAATAAATCACTTTTGAAAAGGTGAATAATTGGACAGAGCTTAGTGTTGAGAAGCGAAAGGTTGAAGGCAGGGGCATGGGGGAGGGCAGGGGGACCATGAGGAGGAGGAGAGGAAAGGAGGCTTGTGGTGGTGGAGAAGCAAATCCATTCCAGGAGGCCACCAGCATGTGAAGAGCTGCAAGTCTCATTTTGGTTTGCACTTTGGCAAATGAGTACAGCTGTTGGTCTGATAAATATCAAACTGCATTTATGGTTTCTGAAACTATTTTTGATCCAGCAGAGAACACAGACATACCTTGTCGTGTAATTTAAACTGTGAAAGGTATACCCTTGCCCAATAAAATTAGAAGGCAGTAAATTTTGGCCCTGTAAAAGGAAATCCCCACTTTTCCCAGCATTTGCCTAATCTGTGGAGTTCACTGCTGTAAACGGTTCTGAAGATAATATATTGTGGCTGGACTTTTAAAAGAGCTAGATAATTTTATGACCATCAGCAACATCTGTAACTATGCAAACAAAGATCATGATAATGATAACCCAACCTCTTATTTTATAGTATAGAATAAACCCCTTTTGGGGCACAGGAAAGAATTTCTAGCACTGGATAACTGACTAATTATGCAATGGGTGTTTTTACTCCTTCCTCTGACGCTTAAGAAACAGGGCGGTATTAGACATGCGGCACAGGACTATTTCCTTGTACCTGCTCCCACCAAAGACCATGGCAATATTCCAATGGCCCAGTATGAACCTGAGCTTCATGCAGAGGTGACTGATGGCTGGCGTTGATACTGGATTGTTATTTGACATTTTTTTTTGTGATGAAAATATAATGAAGTCAATCTACTATTCCTGGAAGGTCTCCCGAGTGTGTGTACTGTGGTTCTGGCACTGTCTGGGCACTTAAGGCTTATATCCTAATGCCTACATATTTGCAATGTGATCATGTGTAAATCATTCATACCTGCCTCGTCTTCTCAAATGAGTGTAAGAATATTGTTTTCTTTCATTTAACTTCTTTTCCTCTTGTCTATTCCATTTAGCTTGTTTAGATGAGCAATCTGATAATATTTTTATTCAGAATGTAACAAAAGAGACAGCCTGGATCCTGAATTTACTTGAGATTTACTCTGACAGAGCTTTCCATTGCAATTACTGGCTTTGATTTTAATCTTTACAGGACTTTTAGAGGCAGGACTAACCTGTTAGACTGTGATGCCAATCTGCTTAATATCTCTGCTGTCCAAGGAAGACGCTGGATCTGAGGAATGAAACAGTGAAAAAGATCCTCAAAATGTAGTTTAGGGTTAGTAAACTATTCATCTCCTCTTTCATTCTCCCTCTTATTTCCCTAGCAGGTATTTAAAGGATACTTGCATAATTCTGTCTTCCAAGGATTGCCATCCCAAACACCCACGTAAATATTACTTGAGGCCTATGAACAAAAGCAGAACACTGGGTAGAGATCTGAGGCATGACCGTATCTATAGGGGTGCTATCATTTCTCAGAGTAGCCTCCAAAGAGATGCAGGACATTCTCCTGCTTCTGGAGCAGCCAAGATGAGAGGGATATAAAAGTGGCAAAAAGCCACTTTCTGAAAATTACTTGCTATGCATGCTGGTGCTGTGGAGATAGGATAAGGGATAAAATAACATGATTTATCAGGGATCTTGATGGAATATTCGCGTTTTCTCCTGGCATTTTTAAAGATTTTGAGCAAACAAGTTTCCTTGAGAAAATGCATGGCAGGGAACTTAGGACAGGAAAACACCAACAAATAAAATAGGTTATAAGCCATCAGCTTTTAAGGTTCCCTAGAAGTTCAGAATCCTCCTCTGAAGGCACTCTTATAAACAGAATGTATTTTGCAAACCAGGATGTGGTTTCACATGACATACCCTGTGATGGCAGACCCACTTCAAGAGATTCCCACTCCCCTCTTCATCTTTGCTGCTTCTTCCCATCCTCCACTCTCAACTCTAGCATCTACTGTCGGCTTTACTAGGATGATTCAACTGTTTGTTTGGCTGTGCTCTGAATCAGAGTTGTTGCACTGTCCGCTTTCAAAACAACTGAGAAAGATTTCTCTTTTTGTGCATTTTGAAAAATCAGATCTTCCACAGATCTGGTTTGGAGTTCAGCCACTGAAGCCACTGAATCAACATGACTGAAGAGGAGGTAGCCCCTGTCAGGCAAGCAGGGAATCCCTTAACACTTCTCTGCCTCTGAAGAATTCGTGCCCTGGAAAAGCACTCTCCTATTAGATAAGAGGCAACCCACAAGAGCCACCATCCACGAAAAGAAGAGGGATATTTCAGGCACACTGCTATTCAAATAGACCTTTTCAAATTCATTATCACTGCATGATACAATCACTTCCATATATTTATCAGGATTTGGGGCTGTTTTCTTTTTCTGCCGCTGACAAATAGGCCGAAGTAAACCAGATCACTGATAAGACCGGCCCCTGGGAAGAGGTTCTGCCACACTTGATGCATGGACAGGGCTTTTTGTTCATCACTCAGATGATTTTGTCTTGCAGTATCTGTTTATTTTCCCTCTTCTTTCATTGCCCAAGCTTGAAAGCAGCCTGAAATAGAATAGGATTTATGCTACAATCTGCAAACCCTGAACTTTCTATTTAGGAGACTCAAAGACTATAAAGCAGGAGAGACCTTTGGTATCGTCTTGTCTGACCTCTGTTACAACGCAGGCCATTAGCTTTCTCTGGCTTAATTCTTGTTTGGTCTATCTCCTGGAAAAACATCCAGTCTTGATTTAAGAATTTCCAGTGGCTGAGAAAATTCATCAAAACTCTCCATGAGCTGTTCTTATGGTCAGTTACCCCATCTGTTAGAAAATTTCCATCATATTTTAGTTTAGATTTGTAGAGCTTCAGTTCCCAGCCATTGGCTCTCGCCTTTGTTGTGCCTCTGTAATCCCGGGTTTCTATCAAAAGTCAGATCAGCAAATGAGACAGTAATGAGGGCACATACATATCTCATAGAGATATTTCCAGTCAGCCTGCCTCTTGAGCAGAAATGACGTCTGAACAGAGTTGTGTAAAGCTTGTTTTGAGAAATGCATATTACCATTCAAAATACAGTTATTTACATTTGCTGCAGGTTGAAACATAACTCTCCCTAGGTTCTTTTTAGGATCTTTGGATAATTTTTTAAGTAAGAAATGGCCTGTCACTTAGAAGTCCTGAGGATCCACATTTTCCGCTCATATCAACAGAACTTGAAGTTAACTCTTTTATTAGTAAAGAGTGTTCAGCAAATATTAGAGGCCAAAGATGCAGTGAAATATTATGCTTCTGGTGAATGCTATTAATTTATGAATTACAGTTGATAAAGACACTTTTATTTTCTGGAAGGTGCTTTGTAGTATTACAATTTTTTTTTTATATGATGACCTCTTTCCTGGTGATGCTTTATTGAATGCTCTGTCCAGACCCAGGAATCATGTAAAGAAGGCAGTGCAGGGTTGGGCTAATAAAGCACAACCAAATACCCATAATTTGTCTTTTTTTTCTTGTTGACATTTTCTTTCTGACAGTGTTATGTAACTTTACACTTTCTAGGAAAACATCCACCAGCACTAATTCACATTCACTTCAGATCATATTTTCTCCTTCATTTGCGTGTATATAATATTTTCATTAGCTAGTCATCCTTATGATCCCTGGCCTTTGCTCCTCATCTAGCAATTTGGCTACTGCCAGCATCTTGTACACTCACAGCTTCTCTCCTAAGCCTTTCTCCCCTTTGATTTGTCCTTTTTTCTTCTGTAATGTGGGATTCATCCAGCTCTTCACTGCCTGTTGACTGAGTTGACTAATGCCCTTTACAGGATAGTACCTTTCCTTCTGTCCTCAGCTCAGGTGAAAGGAAGATCAGGTTTTGAGACTGGAGGGTTTCATGGCTGGC
The DNA here is from genome assembly GCA_013398735.1 of Nothocercus julius. Lineage (NCBI taxonomy): Eukaryota > Metazoa > Chordata > Aves > Tinamiformes > Tinamidae > Nothocercus > Nothocercus julius. The sequence goes on along the minus strand of VZSV01000023.1, from coordinate 6,899,590 downwards.
CCAGAAACTGCATTTGTGCTGAAAAGAGTTTCCTGAGTGTTTCTTGAGACTTAGTACTTTGAGAGACTTTGCATGGGAAGATCCTAACCGAAGAGGGAGAGAATCAAAGACCTAGGGAAAGGACTAAGGAACCACAATTTCAAAGCTAGCGCGCTTGAATCCTGAACTGGTTGCTGCTGTAGGTGCTGGTGCTTTCTCTACTGAGAGTGTTGAGGTCAGGACAACCAAGACAAGTATTCCAAGAGATGTAGTGGGAAAGCAGCAGTAGTGAGGATATTTAGACAATGATAAATATAACTCTATTCATTTTTAAGGCGTTACCTCTAATATGTAAATTCAGGTTCTCAGCTGGGCCGGAATGCAGACAAAAAGAGCTATCAGGGCATCAGTTTGCCTTAACCTAGTTGTTAGACATCTGAAGATTTAGTATGCCTTAAAAGAGTGGCAGAGTAGTTAAAATATTTCATAACAAATACAGGCATCTAGACCTCTTCATATGCATGCGTAGTTTCCCTCGGCAGGGAGTCCTTCTTTCCACATTACTCTCTTGTGTTGCTTAATCCTGTAAGCGCGCACAAGCAGGACAGACTGTGAGTCAGGTCAGTGAGGTTTTTCCCGGTAGATGGTACCACCTGTCAGGGAAGAGCTGGCAAGGCCTGAGAAAATCCCATGTGCCACGTGCCTTCTCCCACACAGAACGGGATGGAGTAGTTGCTCTAGGAGTGAGCTATGCTGGGTTGATGCCAGCTGCAAGTTTTTCTCTGCGGATGATGTATTCTCAGTAGCTATTTAAGATCAGCCCAGACAAGGAGGACGAAAACCTGGCCCGTATGTGGATCATGCTGGCACTTCCATGTAGATAACCTGGTTACGCTGGAGCCAATTCCACCAGCATGACTGAGCTGACAGCTTGGTGAATAGGACTACATCCTCATCCAAGTGAAGGCAGAAGGAAGAGGCCTACTGCTACTTCTGGGACTGAAATGTATCCCCACCACTGAGCGCTAGCACATTTTTTTTTTCTTTCATGGCTACTTGGCAACAAATGGGTACAGAGAATGGCGATCATTTATGTCTCACAGTGACAAGCAAATTTAAATTTAGTTAGTTCGCAATGAAACTCTCTAGATGTTCTAACCAATTACACTAGATCATTCATTGAGAAATGATATGTTGACATCCATGTAATGGTGATGCTACGACAACTTACTTTTTAAAATTAAAATGAAACGGTTTATTTATTTTTTGTTAGTCAAGTTGATCCAGTGGGACTTAATTCTGCATGTGAATGAACAATAATAATAATTATGCTCTGCTGTTAGAAGTTCCAGTGTTTTTTGTTTATTTAATAATTTTCTGGAATAGTTCACAGACATTGGCTCCCATTGTCCAAATATTTCATTTAGATTCAACTTTATATCTGTCCTGAAATGTAACTGGTCATCTGGCCGAAACCAGAAGGCGGCCAATTAAATTCACAGGAAAACATTAATCTGAGCTTAAGAATTCACAGCACATGTGTGCAATCTTTGCTCCTTGTACATATCCTTTCTGTTCTGCGCCTGCTCCCACTCCCCCACCTCGCACCCCCCGCTCCTTGTTTTACCGGTCAAAGGAGAGCATGCCAACTCTAGCAGCGCTGTCCAAGGGAAAGGAAAATTAACACCAGCTTTTCTTGTGTGCATTCAGGACTTGGTCCAACAAGGCCACTGAACTGAATGTGAGTTTTTCGCTTGCTTTTACCAGGCGTGGGATATGGCCCAAGTTTTGTATCTCGAGCACATATCAGAGCAGGGTGTGAGGATGGAGGAGGCAGGAGCCAGGGTGTGGGCGGTGATCAATGAACACAGAGCCAGGGGTTGCAAGAGGAGGATGAAACACAGGAGGAGGAGCAGGGGGAGAGGAAGAGGAAAAAGTAGTTATGCTGGGGGCAGGGGCAGTGATCTAGGGCCACTAGAAAATACTCTCTTGGACCTAGAATTGAAGCTAGTCTCCTCATTCCTCTGCTGTCAGTAAACAGCTGTGAAAACCTGCAGGAAATGTGTTTCTTGTATCCTTCTTACTGTTGGTTCTTTCTGCAAAAAGCCTCTCAGCTCTCCTGCGAACTTCAGCTGGGGAGAGATGTGCACAAGCTACAGGAGGGCCACACTCTTGGAGAGATTCAGGCTGGAGGTCACTGTGGATCCTCCTCGTGACATTTCAAAACATAAAGGGAGGCGATGTTTTTACAAGTACGGAATTGCATCAAAAAACAAACAGGATTATATTAAAAGAGTGACAAAGTTAAGTATTTACCAACTAGGAAGTGCCAGAAAGGAAGTTGCTTGCACTCTTAGATTGAGCAATAGGTCAACCTGCAGCAGTCTGCAGGACTTAGCAGAAGGTGGTGAATGGGTGATAAGTAAGCTGGAGAAAGATTAGGGTTGTTTTCATGTTTAAATTGACTAGTGTTCATGATAAAGAGTTCCACCCATGCCTGGCCACAAAGCTCCTAGCTAATGCTGGCTTCTTGGTTTCCAAAATCAAGAATCTAATAGTTACACAATTGCATATTCCCCTGGGACTCCACACCAAATTCCTAGGCTAGGCTGGCCAAAGTGTGCACCTCTCGGTAGAAGTCTTCACACACTTTGAGCTTAAAAGATCTCATAAAAATGCTCAACATATTAGAGAATCAGTTCCTGGCTGTTTCAAGGCTTGCAACTTCCCGAGCATGCAGTTTTTCATCTTTAACTGTGAATAACTATATTTCAATTTTATAGGTGACAAGTTTCATGGTATGACATGTCTCTCAGGGGCAGAAATGATCTGTACATGCATGGGCAGCTGTTTGAATATAATAAAGAGCACAGACATATAAACAGATATATATATGCATATACATAGCATATATTATACATGTACACTGGATAAGAGATAGTGGAAAAGCTAGTCTATCTCACCCATAAGGATCTTGGCTCATTTTAATATCCTTATTGATAGATACAAGGAAATGAGATCAAATCAGAAAACATATTATCATCTCAACACAAGAGGGAGCCTATCAGAGTGGAGCTATATCATCCACTCCCTGAGAAAGGCACTGCATGTTATTCTCAATTTATGCTACAAATATTTCTATTTGTGCTCTTGCTCTCACACATGCGCACACACACACACATTGAGGACATATCACCACAGATCAAGACCACTTAAACATATGTGTCTGTTACGTTTGTATATAACTACAGTTGTGTCATGTAGTGTTCTTTATGCTTTTTGTTTTGATTTTGTTATTTAATTCATAATTCAGTTGAGATCTGAGATACAAAAGTTAAGTAGTTTTTTGGCTTGATGTCATATGAAGTTTTAACACAATGCTTTTGCTCATGGCCTTCAGCCAATGTGTATGCCTTGCACGTCATTTGTGGATGCTCTCAGAAAAGAATGTGCAGAATTGCATTATTTTTTGGCATTATGGGTTGTATAAAAGCTACTTTAATGCTTATTCTAGGCCAGCTATTCAAAAAAAAAATGTAATACTACTTGAATTTAATAAACAAGAGTTTCAACAGGGCTGTTTTATGTTATTGTTACTTACTCTTTACAGCGAAGAGGCAACATACTGACCATCAAAAGTTAAACGCAAGTTTTGTTTCCTAGCAAACGTATAAGTTATAGATATTTTGCAAGCTTTTTCTTATTGTTGAGCTCAGTCCTTTCTGAGAGAAAGCACAGCACAAGGTAACATATACTTTGACTAGCATGCTGTCCTGATTTATGTAGAAGTTTTGCCTCTGATTTCAAAGGAAGCAGGATGAAGTACAAACAGTGCAAAATCTACCAAGGCTGTAAGCATCTGGGGGCGTGGACTGCATTTTCACTATACAGATGTGAAATGCCTGTAAAGAAAACCTTTCCAATTGCTGCTCTTTGCACTGTCACATGAAAAATTGAATGCAGAGTTTAGATGCAGGTCTCAGTCTGGGCATACATTCTCAATTTTAGATGCTTCCCTCAAATTTCGTGGGAGCAGCTGATCTCTTCCTACAGTTCTAGTTTCTATCATAAGTGCTGGCACCAAAAGAACAATAGCTTCTGTGAAACACCAGAGCAGATGCAATATATGGGTTGAACTTGGAGCTGAGTTTGATAACTGAAAGGTGTAAAAATTCAACCAGCTGGTGCTCACCAGCTCTGTCTTGGCAGTCTCTTCTCTAAAAAGAGGAGAGAAAAACCAAACGCCCAGGATCTTTGGGTTAAAGGTCTGTTTGCACTTCTATTAGCAATCCCAATGGAACAGCACCTTCTCATCTTAAAGTCTGGGCTCAGTCGGACATTTTTGTAAAATATAAAAGACAGAAGCTGCTCTAATTTACACATGTTTATGAGCTTCTTAGCTACCTGAAAGCAGGCAAGGCTTTTAGCTTTCCCTTGTGTGTTTCTTCCTCCTCCCAGTCTGCCCCTTGGCAGAAACTATGGCTTAAAGGAAAGAGTTGGAATGACTGGGTTGCCTTAGTTTTCTCTCTTCAGAGTTGGTCAATTCCTTCTTACATGGCCTAGAGAGCCCACAAAAGAACAAGAGGCCAGTAGAAGTACAGATTGGTCTGGTGACTCTTTGCTATCATAAATATATAAATAACTGCAGCAAATATTGAGATCTGAGAAGTACAAGGGTGTTGTGTGAAACAAAATGTCCTTTGAACATGGGGAATGGTAAAAAGCACTGGAGACTTATTTGCTTACAGAGGAACAGATGATGTGTTAAAATATCTGTGAACCATACGATTTAGGAGCAGCTTTAAAAATGTCATCTATTCCACTGATTTTGTAGTGACTTTGAAGCGTGCATATAATTAGATCTACCAGAAGAGAGAATGAGGCAAGGGATCATTTTGCTCAAGCACAGCCTTCTGTGACTATAGGGCCAGATAGCTGGACTTACTCAACGTTATTGATTTAGTTATAAATAATAATTTCTTTAGATTTTCCTGTAAACCAATGAAATACTTTGCTGGAAGAATTTCATGTATACATAAAGCCAGAGGATAATATATTAGATTGTATCAGTTGAAGAAATTATTAGAATATTTTTGCATAACATGAAAATAATCCAGAACTCAATATTTATCTTAATACATTCCTGTATCTAGAAATTACAATTTTGATTAATTCAAATGAATATTCTTGAATACAACTGAAAGAGAAAGATCTGTTCTAAAGGATACCTTGGAATGATTTCTGTTATTTGATCTCCTAAATACTTTTTATTTAAAGGTGTTAGGAAGAACACCCAGACTTTTGAATGTTTCCTCATAATTTCCAGCCTGGATCTGTCTAAAATTTTAAAGAACGTTTTTACCTTGATTTTTTACTGTTTGATGTTTACAATTTTCTAGCTTTATTTCCTCTCATCCAGACTCTTTTGCAAGTAGCTATTACCGATTTCTGTCTAGCCCCACACTAGCTCTCTTGAGCGAAGAGCTTGAAATCTCTTTACTGAATACAGTGTTAGATTGCTCAAAGCACTTCTCAGTCTCTTTCAAAAATGGGGAAACTCTGTCAAAAGGAGATTGGGAAATCCTCATTATTGAAATTTTTTAAGGACCAAGCATTGAACAAGCAGGTCTTAATAACATAAATAAAATTAAACCTGTTCTTAGGTAGGGGAATTCTCTTGAGATCACTTTGGTTCTTGAAATACTTTCTATCATTCTAAATTATTAACAAAGAATTAAAGAATTACATTCCATAAATACATTTTTTAAAAGTATTATCATTCCTAGAGTTTGTTAGGTTAGTTAAAAATCTGTTCAGAGGGTAATCCTTCTGTTACATTACTTTTCTTTTTTTTTTTTTTGAATAACTTAACTGAAGAAAACTTTTCCCTGGGTGTTTTTGTATAATGCTATTGTTGTTGTCACTCCTGATAAATCATTTGTCCCTTTTCACAAGATTAACTGCTGGTAATCAAATAAAAAGCATCAAAAAAGCACCTTTTTTTTTTTTTCCTTTTTTTCAATTTTTTTTTCCCTCTTTTTTCATGTTTTACTTCTCTTTTTGCCAGGAACTTGCAAGATAAACAGTACAAAAATACTGAGGAGGTCTGAAACCTTCTCAACTCTGGACAGAGAAACAGTGAAGAAACACAACTTTATAGAGGGTTATATGCCATAACAGCACACAGAAAGCCTCTGAGAGTTTTTGCATGAGACCTCGAGTCATATCAGAGCAGAGCAGTGAGAGAGGATGCACTGGCCATTAGCAAAAGGGAGTCAACAAGTGATGAAGTCAGGAATGTGCTGACATCTTCAGGGTGAATGAGGGGGACAAAGTGTGGGAAGTCACAGCTTCATAGAAATGAAACCACAATTGGGTTAATTAATTAGGGTGGGATGTCTGCTCATGGAGGGGAGGAAAGGAGCAAGGAGCTTCACTCCGTATATGTCTAAGTTTCCTGTAGTACTTACAAAGGATTCAGGATCTGCAGGAAGCACGCAAGTGTTGGGTAGAGCTCAAACTGGTGGGAGCCAAGGAAACACGTCAGGTTTTTGTGCATTTAGGCTGCAGCTGCTAATACCAGCAGTAAAGACAGCGTGCTAGGCCTGAGCCAGGCCCTGCACCAACTATCCCCACAATTTCTGACAAAGCTCTGTCTGCCACAAGCCAGGTTTCGCAAGCAGGACCCGATTTTGATAACATTAAATGGCAGGTGGTGGGCTTCCTGCAGCCTAGGTCTCCCCTAGCCTGACTACACCAGGTGCGGAGATTCAGGGAGATGTCTTTTGACATCTGCCCTTTGTCTCCTACCTGCCTGCTTCTGCAAGGACTTGCAGAATTAGGATACATGTCTTCTCGCTGGCCTTTGGCCCTGCAGTAGAAACCAAGTAAGCTGCTTCCCACTAACGGCAAAGAGAAAGGATATCAAGGAGAAGGAGTGGATGTGGTGTTTTGTTTGGCTAAGTGTGGCCATTTGTCCAGGATTCAACTCAACGTTAATGTTCTTCATTCAGTCTTCCTCTTTCTCATTCCTCCTCTTCCCTCTACCCTCATAAACTACTGAAGCTTTACACTGATAAACCATGAAATCCAGAACTTAATTGTCCTGCTAAGTTCGGAGGAAAGAAGAGAATTTTTTAAAAGCAATTTCCCTCAAATTTGACTACCTAAATATATTTTTCAAAATTTACCTGCCTGCAGAATTGCTTGGCTATACAATCCTAAATGTGCTTTGTATCCTCCGCTGTATTTTAATTTTTAGGGTGGAAGGGTAATGTGGGGAGACAGGACAAGAAGTTATGAAGATTTGTTTTTATGCGTTTAGTTTTCAGAATAATATGGCAAAGCAAAAGACTTGGAAATGGTATGACTTTGACTTTTAAAAATTTAATATTGTAATATTTATAACAATTTATCTTTGATATATTTATGTCCATTATTTCATTTTTTATATGCTTTAAGGTGGAAATATTTTTTCTGGGAAGGTTCCAACAGCTCAGTGGAGCCTCATGTAATCACTAGTAAAGCACAGGTTTTAACCTTCCTTCACTCAACGATATCTGCTGCCTTTTCCAGAGAAGGAAGAGGGGAAGGAAGGGCATTAGGTTGCTTTTGATGCCCCCAGCCCCCAGATAAAGATGCCCAAAGGTATCAAGGATAAAGCAACATTACATCTTCTAAAAGTTTAAGTATTGGGTTGCAACATTCAATTTGGGCAAGGCTGGAGACAGCAGTTGTCCAGCACAGATTGCTCTGTAAATTCTCTGTCTCTCAGTCACCTCTCAGAGTTTTTTGATAGCCACTCATGGTGTGGAGAAAGAACAAAGTGAGCTACGGGTAGAGGGGGGATCCTTTCATTCCTGTTAAAAATATATGTTAGCAGTCCTGTTAAAAAGCCAGAGGAAGGGTTGAACTTCACTCTCATTCTGCGGTCACATAATGCAGCTTTTTGTGAACATTTTATAATACCCTCAAAATAAGTCAAGAACTTTGCAGACTACAAAGATGACTCCCTGCCATTGGCACCTCAGCTGGGATGTATCAGGATACCTGATCTACATGAGCTGAAGGTCCATAGATTTGGATGAGACTCAGATGTTTCAGCTCAGCTCTATATCTGGCCCTGAGAGCTCCTCTGTTCATTTTTAAGTTTATCTAAACATGACTAATGACATTTCCACATGCCCATCATTGAACATATTCCTTCTCTCTTTTAAACCTACTCAAGGTGGAGGAGGGGAAAGTAAAGAGGCAGGACTGCCTGCTTTTTCTGTCTAGTAGGGACACATAGGCAAAAGAACGTGGCTAGAGCTCCTTTGCCCAACAGCAGAACAGAAAATAAAGGGGGATACATAAGCAGTTTTTTTTAACTTCTAGTCTTCTTGTAACCTTGAACTGAAGGACTGATGATTTTATCTCCATTTTTCTGTCCACTCCATCATGCAAAGAGTTATTCCAAAGCCATTTGGCAGCACTAAGACAAGCTATTTCCTAACTCTCAAAATAACTCTTGTTTTGAATAGTTCCCAACTACTTAAAATGCATCCACATATATGTACATTTTTTTGCATGGGAAAAGAAAAAAAAAAGTTTATAGAAAGAATAAATACTCATGGATAATGAAAAATTTCTGTTACAATCATTACTATTACTGATCTTGATCTGTTTTTTTGTGCAGAGTCCCAGGCACTGATGAACATCTATTTGTGCAATAAGCTGTGCAAGTACCAAAGAAATAAGCAGTTCCAACCCCAAAGTTCTGTCATTTATATAGGGACACTAAGTATCTCACAGCTCAAGTTCAAGTAGAGATGGGTACTATTTTCCTTTGTAAAGTCTGATAAGGACTTTTAAATAGCTGGTGTCTGCATAAGCAGAAACTCCAGTACAGACCTGGATGATGCACAACAAAATAATGGGGCTGTAGTTTCGCTTGACAGGCTTGCTTCACTGAATAACGAAAAGGTAGTGTGTGCTGTTACGCACTTCTGGAGGCATTGGTTGGTACTCTTGATCTGTTCCTGAACTGCTCTAGCACAGACTTGTCACTCTCAGTAGAATGGAGACAACTTTGGCATTTGGCTCTGAAAAATAAACAGAAGCCTTATTGTGGAAGAAATAATTCCGTTAATACACAGACCTTAGAAAAGGAATGATATTTATAGTTGGGTGCAAATCCTGCTTTTTGAATCCACACATACCGTTTCTTGTTCTTTGCAATAATAATAATAATAGATAGCTCTACCTACACTTGCATAGCGGAAAATATCTCCCCTCTTCAGGGTAACAAAGGAAGGGGAGAGATTCATTAATGGGGAATTACGACATGACAAAAACATTCCAAAATTGCATATTCTCAACCAGTTGACATCAGTCTAATTCCTGCTAGAAGACAGCTTGCAGACTCACAGCCCTCCCTCCCCTTAGAAGCAGGCTTGTGGAAGGCTTGTGTTGCTCTCCTGCTTCATCTGGACTTGTTGCTGTCCGAGTCTTATCACCTTCTTCTCTTACGTGAGTCCTGAACAGACTAAAATTCCATACTGCCCAAGCAAAGAGAGGCTTTCACTGGGTCTCCTTCACAAGAAAATTTAAAAATTAGCCTTAACACTGATTTCAGCAGAACTCCAATCTATGATTATTAATTTCTAATTAGCTGCTTCCCATAACTGATGAATAATCTGTCTTATGCAAATGTTAACTAACGACCTGCTAAGA
>VZSV01000023.1:6866394-6888744 GCA_013398735.1 Nothocercus julius | reverse complement strand
AAAGAAAGAAAGAAAGAAAGAAAGAAAGAAAGAAAGAAAGAAAGAAAGAAAGAAAGAAAGAAAGAAAGAAAGAAAATAATAATAAAAAACTTAGATCCTTCAACACCCAGCGAAGAAGTTACAGTCTATCAATAAATCTAGGCTATTAAAGCTAACATCAAAATAAAGAGGAATTAAGCAATACTGCTATCAAATCAAGATTAGAGCAAGAGGCAATTCCGGAGCTGAAGAGGAATAAAATTTTGAAGTGCATTCCCTGTTGACATTTACGCTACTAATATCCAAACTCTTTTTAAAAAAAAATCAAAAGACTGGAAATTCAAAAGAATGTGGCAGTCCATCTGTTTATAAAGGCCAAGTAAAGTCACTGAGACCTATAGTTTGCCTCTGCTTTACAATCTTAACCTTAAGTCCATGCTATTACCTATTATTGGGAAGCTGTGAATGCTTGAGATGGTTTTGGACAGAGAGACTGTTTGCCTGTGATGTGCATCCTTTCCAGTTCCAGTTGTGTTAAAGGAAAGGGGAGGTGCCTAGGTGTCCCCCAGCTTCTCCTTGCTGTTGGCTGCCAGAGATAACTCTTTTTCCACATCATCCGGTGGGCCACCTTCTATGAGCATTTCCCACAAAATGCACTAAGTTAGGAATGACGTATATTTTGAACAATCTGGTTTATTCCAGCAGTTCCAACTAGTTGCTAGGTTAGGAAAGCTCACGTGGCCAGCTTGCCACCTCCTCTGTACAACTGAACACTGTTAGCAGCGGGTGATGACAAGTACTTGGGATCAGGTTGTTAGCAGGCATCTCTGCAGTTGAAGCAGAAAGGAGAGTCTGCAGCATTACCTGTTATGCTTCCTTGGTGGGGACTTTGTCTGACCCTCATACAGGCCTACAGAAATTTTACAGTAAAAAAATAAGCATTTGGAAAAACTGGGAAATTTCCCAGCTAGAGATAAATCAGTAGCTGAAAGAAATCCAAAAGACAAAATAAAAAGAAAGGAAAAATATTCAGTTCATGAACTCTCTATCTTTCACAGTAGTAGAGATTCTCTTAGAATATGTCTTGCAGCTCTGTTGAAAAAAAAAGAAAAGAGAAGGAAAGAAAAGAGAAGGAAAGAAAAGAGAAGGAAAGAAAAGAGAAGAGAAGAGAAGAGAAGAGAAGAGAAGAGAAGAGAAGAGAAGAGAAGAGAAGAGAAGAGAAGAGAAGAGAAGAAAAGAAAAGAAAAGAAAAGAAAAGAAAAGAAAGAAAAGAAAAGAAAAGAAAAGAAAAGAAAAGAAAAGAAAAGAAAAGAAAAGAAAAGAAAAGAAAAGAAAAGAAAAGAAAAGAAAAGAAAAGANAAAGAAAAGAAAAGAAAAGAAAAGAAAAGAAAAGAAAAGAAAAGAAAAGAAAAGAAAAGAAAAGAAAAGAAAAGAAAAGAAAAGAAAAGAAAAGAGCCACTGCTGGCAAGCGCTTAATGCTAGTGGACCCATCACGAGTGAAGAGAAATTGAGCAGCTGTTGGAGAGAGCTGGGGCTGTTTAGCCTGCAGAAGTGTTGGGAGGGAGTGGGAATCTTATCAGTGTTTATAAATATCTGATGGGAGGGTGTAAAGAGGATGGGGCCAGACTCTTCTCAGAGGTTTCCAGTCATAGGACAAGAGGGAATAGGCACAAATTGAAATACAGCTTGAATGCAAGAAGACTCTTCTGTACTGTGTGGGTGACTGAATATTGGAAGAGCCCAGAGAGGATGTAGTGTCTCCATCTTTGGAGATGTCCAAAACCCATCTGGACACTGTCCTGAGCAACCTTCTGTAGCTGACCCTGCCGTGAGTGAGAAGTTGGACCAAATAATCTCCAGAGGTCCCTTCTAATGCCAAATATTCTGTGATTCTATCCTATGATAGTATCTTTAGTGGTGTCTTGAATTTCTCTTCCCAGTTTAGCCCTGTGGAGAGTTTCGATGACAAGAGTATTCCTTGGCAGACTCTGAGAACTGGGACTTCTTGGCCTTATTTCTTACTATTAGCAAACAGTACTTGGTCTGCTTGGCAAGATCTTCTTCCAGCCCTATAGACAAATCAGTTCCAATGGGACAGTGTTGGAACTATGCAGCAATATCTAGTTGGGTTCAAATGAGGTTTCCTTGATTGTAGCCTATTTTCGGCAAATTTCTACTGAACCAACACTTTGGAAATGTTGAACTATGTCAGAACATATATGCCTCTTATCTTGCCCTGCAAATAGCAAAAATGCAGACATTGAACAACCTCATTACTGAAAGAGCCAGTGTGTTTTTTTGTGAGTGACAAGGTCCAGGAATGATAGTGCATTGCCAGGTTATGTAAGGTCCCATTCACATATCCAATTAAAACGAGGGCTTTTGTCAACAACAGACCACTTAACATTCATTTATCAGCAAAGATAAAAGAAAAAAAAAAGTTAAAACCAGAGAGCTGACAATCATCTTTCCATTTGGAACTCAGCGATGTATCAGACAGCTAATCTTCTGGAGTCTCTCACTGTAGAGAAAGGCTACTTTAAAACTTACAAGATGAAACGCAGTTAAGAAATAAATTTATCTCACCCTGGTGTATTATTTTTCTCACAATTCCTAATGTTCATTTCCTCTCCTGGAATTCTGATGTGCAGCAGCAGGTTACACAGTCCTGACTTTGTGAACCCATTGGCTTTGCTTAGGAAGCACATCTTCATTTTCAACAGTGTTGTCATGTTCCTTCCTAATCCAGGCCACTGTGTCTGCTTATTAACGAATAGGAGGTATTTCCTCAGGACAGTTCTTGTCTTCATTAGTATGTTTGCTGGTTTATCTCAGACCTGCCAAAATAAAGAATGCATAATAAATTTCAAAATAAAAGCCCTGGACTATTTAAAACTTTGTCCTTATTATGGAGAAGTAATGGCTAAGATTGTGACCTCTCATGTTCTCTTTTGGGGGCACAGTTTGAACATACCAAAAAAAGGAAGTGCAGCAGTTGTTAAATAATTAAGATTTAGTATCTTTAGCTTATAAAGTGCTCAAAATATTAATTGTCCCTTTGCCCCTCTTCTGTCTGTCTTCCTTCTCGATGCTGCATTTCTGGTCTGTGTCTAATGACTCGATAGGTCAGCCCAAAATTTAGCTCTTAGGAGCAGTTAACTCAGGAAAGGGTCTGGTGCGAAGGCCCATGTGGATAACACAGTAGACAGCATTTCATTTTCAGAATGATGAAACTGGTACAGTCATTCTGTGTAGTAAAGATGCACTGCTGAAATAAGCTAAAAACTGTCATTGAGAAAACTGTGGTAGCAACAGAGACATATTGAATTTTAAGAAGCAAATTTTAAAATGAGCCATGACACACCAGTCCTGTAGTTCTTTTCTAGAAGACGCTCATAGCAAATGGAAATATTACCTGGTTAGGGACTACACACTCAAGTATAACATCAGCAGAGCCCTTGATACTTATAGTCCTGTAAGTTATGGATGTGCTGCCATTTGTCTTTCCTGGACCAAATTCAAACCTGGCGTAAGCTCTCCAGACTTGCAGCTGGGTAGACTTGGCCCTTTTTCTTTTACACAGATCCTACTCCAGAAAGGCACTTAACTCTACAGAACGAGAATAATCTGATTAATTTTACTGGGATCTGCATGTTTGAATTTAGGCATGTATTAGACTTAAAGGGCCCCAAACAGGGCTGTAAGCATTCAATTTACTAGTAGTGACAAATAAAAAATAATGATTATTTCTAATTAAATCTGAAACTTCTAGCTTTCAGTGAAACCATTTTCCTTATGCTTGATGTTGATACTAGCACACAGGAGCAGCTAGATGTCTCACTAGAACAAACTCTGAAAACTTCTTATTTCCCAGGCAAGATCAGTTAAAGACATTGTATCTAGTTATATTTTTATCAGTTCACAGATTCAAGCTTTATAACATTTCTCACAAAACTCCAACAAAAATATTGCAGCGAGAGCTTTTTCAACAGGATCAAAAATAAGCAGTAATTTCTCACTTTTGCAAAGATTGTTCTGAATAAAAAAAGCGTAGGCAGAAATCACCTATGATCATCCACAATAGGCAGAAGGAAATGATTTGAACTGTTCAAATCAATCTGTTGCTTCAGTCCATATCGTATAGTATGTAACACAATGAGGTGAAAATCTTTCTGAAAGGAGGATAGTTATTATTTCATGTGAAGTTCCATATAATCATAATTATCCTCAGAGATCTTGATCAAAAGTCCTCGTGGGCTTTCCATCTTCCCATTGACTGCAATGGGTATAGCATCAAGTTTCAAACAATGGGTGCAATTAGGTTACTTCTATACAAGTTAGCCAGCTTGCTCCTATTGACCCTTAAGAAATAAATACATGGGTCTTAAAAAATCTCGCAACCTTGAAAAGTGGTTTTATCCCCAGAGACTCATACTTTAGGATGGATAATGAATAAAGAGCTTATCAGAATCTTTGTAACATATTAGAAACATTCTCCAGAATACCTATAAAATTCATTAGAGACTAATGACCTGCACTGAAGCCTGATAAGACAAAAGATCAGGAAAGGGCTGGGAAAAAAAAAAAAAACATGATTCATCATAGTCATGAAATTCAGGACTTTTAAGTAGAAGTATACTAAACATAACATAGGAACTATTTTTATTTGGAACAAAACACACTAAAAGAAGAAAAAAACCATCTTTCTCACATACAAAGAAAAGCCTTAATATTCTTAAAGGTGCACATATCCAAGGAGAGAGCTTCTCCATTAGCTTGTTCATAGATTATGTCTTTGTTGCTAAATAAAAGGGGCTAGGAATCCGAGTGGGATGGACTGACTTATGTCCACAGCACTTAGAGCTTACTTGCTGTAGTCTTGCTTGGACAAACTGCATCCACACAGCATAACAGCTGAATCTTCTCAGGATCCCCAGTAAAAATAAATTTCATTTAGGGTATTCTTTTTGATTTCAAGTGTCCAAAATACCATGATGACCATCTGAATATTTTGTTTGTTTAGCCTTTTTTTTTTTTTTTTTTTTTTTGCTTAAAAGTAAGGGCAGGTGTGGTATATCCTCAGGTGTGCAGAAGTGATCCCTGGAGTAAACACTTGACACAACAGCCTCAAGACCCTGCTCAGGAAGACACTTACTGGAGCAGTCTAAAACCAAAATTAGGGGGGAAAATGCAATTTGAAATAATCAGTAGTACCTATTTGAATTGCTGTGTTTTGTAGGGAGATATTTGGAGTAATAAATAGATGAAAATACCCTATGAGTTCTCTGGTCCTTACAGATACATTTGGCTTATAAATTTCTCTTTGCCATCATGATAATTACTTTTGTTGGTGTTAATGAAAGCTATTCTTTGTTATAACAGCCTATTTCTAGAACTGACTCTTTGATAGCAACGTCAAACTTCATGATACAAATAGTGAAAAAATGAGATTGGCACCATCAAGAGGTGATGAAATTATACAGAACTAAGATCCAGATGTAGCTTCAAAGCCACGAGTTCATGATTTTGAAAAACCGGAAATCAACAAACAGTTAATCAAGGTTTTTTAAACACCCACTCTGTTTTCTCTGTTTCTACCCACTGGTGCTGAGTGGACATAGAAGTGCAGGGGTTTCCCTCTGAGAATCTCTCTCTCAGCATGTCCATCAGCTATCCTGTTAGCGTCAGTCCAATTCATCAAACTTCACTTCTCAGTTTCATGTTTTCCTTTCCGAGAGTGAGTAAACCCTTCAGGTAAGCAGCAGGGTTCACCTCTTATGATTCCTAAAGGTGTTGGTTTTTTTTCCCTAAATAGTACTTTTCCACAAAAACCAGCACTTTTGAGAAGAAGCTGTGTGCTCTTGATATACGGGGAGTCATTACCAGGGCATGAAGCAAACTGGAGTACCCTGCACATACTGTGACCTTGGGGGATTTCAGGTCAGCGTTAACAGAGACTGCAGTTGCACCTACTGCAAACCAGATCACGCTAAAACAGCAACAGAAGTCAGCAGTCCTGCACTGTGCTGTCCCTTGTTAAAACAAAACAAAACAAAACAAAACAAAACAAAACAAAACAAAAAAAAAAAAAAAAAAAAAAAAGAAACAAAACAGTTTTAAACTTGTTTGGGTTTCAGTTGCATCTTTGGTACAAAAATCGAGGATGTTCTTGTGGCACAAAAGGAGCGTTTGGTTTTCAATACTAGCACACGTTTGTTTAAAGTGGTAAACTGAACAGAAAACAAAGGCCTGTGTATACCCTGCTCTTTAGAAACTGGACCCATATATGCCTGAGTATAGACAGAGTTCAAACATTTAACTGTGCCAGCTGGAGATTATTTTTTTTTTTTCTTCCCTGTCACAAGTAAATTCAGTAAATGAAAGGACACACTTACGCTGCCAATTTTCACAGTTAGGATTAAATCATCACACAGCCTCCAGGGGAAATGCAGGACCTATTTCTGGGGACCTGAAGTCCCAGTGTATTGCAAAGATTAGTATTTAATGTGTTAAAGCACTGACTCTGGGTTTTGAATAGATTTTGATTTGTACAGATATATATAACAAAGTACAAGCACTGCCACTAAGTGCAGAGGTGTCTTTTGATGAGACTTGTGATGTAGTGGAAATTTTGTAGGGAAAAAAAATAAGATGAGAATAGGAATTCTTGACAGCAAACATTTAAAGAAGCAATCAATTATTTGCATTGAAGTTGTCTTTTTTTTTTCACATGCTACTTTCATCTATTTCATCAGCTTTGAGAGAAACTGTTAAGTTAAAATCACTCCAATAACATAAATTTCTAGCTACCATATCAAAAGAGATATGGGTTCACTAATTTTATGTTCCTTAGGCTGTTCTGGAAGAAAGATTGTGGTTTACAT
This sequence comes from Nothocercus julius, assembly GCA_013398735.1. Taxonomy (NCBI): domain Eukaryota; kingdom Metazoa; phylum Chordata; class Aves; order Tinamiformes; family Tinamidae; genus Nothocercus; species Nothocercus julius. The sequence goes on along the minus strand of VZSV01000023.1, from coordinate 6,881,881 downwards.
TGTGGTTTTCTGATGCCCTCCAAAAATATAATGTAGAAGTTTAAGTTCCTAATTATCTGACTCATTTTGGAGTAAATAATATTAAAATGCTATACACTGGCTAAGTCAAGTGATGGGCTCTCTTAAGTTTAAATGACCCCCATGTGTGAGTTATCCTCTACTAGAATACATGGTAAAAATGCACGTAGATAGCAAAGGGTCTGGATTCCTGTGCCTTGCTTCAATTCATATGGCAGCTGGTCCCTCATGCAGTTGCACTGACACCAGCAGTAAGGGTAGCAGAACCTCATCCAAATTACAGGATATTACAGGAGATTACAGGATATTTTGGAGGAGTTAATTAATTCCATTCTCCCATTTATTTCATTGTTTTCACTTTTCAGTAGCTATTACTGTATGCATTTGGTGCCAAAAATCTGTGTTCTGGAAATTCTGCTTATACCCAAATTCTTTTGAAAAACTGCCAGGGCCTCAAATTCTTGTCCCATGCCAGAACTCGGTTCTTTGACTGCACGGCAAACCAACTGGTGATATACGCTTTGCTAGAAGACACCCAGTATTTCCTCAGCACCTCTGGTATTCATCCAAGACGGCACCATCTTGCAATACGGCCTCAGACACACTTTGCTTTCCTCCTGAGCAAGGGCCCCTCTCTCTACTCTGCAGTGGCAGGCAAAAGCCACAGCTCTGGGCCACTTTAGTTAGTCTAGATTCAAGTTTCTGCTGTTAATACAGTCAGCCCATTGACTTTAATGAATCTTTACAAGTCCTGTTGCTGAGGTAGTAAGAGAACAGACCATCACATCTGTATCACCATCGCAATCGATTTTAGGAAAATATTTAATCATTAAAAACTGAATGTGCAGTGAGTGAAGAGAGTGTCATGGCATTTATGTGGATGAGGATATAGAATTAACGATTTACTATATATATATATGTTTACCACTTTTAAGTTATTTGTGTGTATCTTAGAATTTGGGGTTTGTTACATAAGACAGGTATATATTTATTTGGGGATAGGAATTAGAGGTGGACTTTCATGGGCTGTGGAAGAAATATGTTTTGTAGGAGCAGTGATCACTCTACAGCTTCCCAGCTCCTCACCTTCCTTTCCCCCTGCCATCACTAGGCAAGACAAGCTGTGGAAGTGAGGTAGCAGCTGACTCTCTGGTTCCAGTCAGACTCCAGGCTTGGGGAAGTTTGAATTCAGACAGTTCTTCTCCCTACACTGCTGCTTTTCATAGAATCATAGAATCACAGAATGGTTAAGGTTGGAAGGGACCTCTAGAGCTCATTTAGTCCGACCCACCTGCACACGCAGCGTCACCTACAGCATGTGATGTATTTAACGTGATGTGATGTGTTTTCTGTGATGTACTCCAGCCTTATAGGAGCAGACTTCCCAGGGCTTGAACAGGTAGCCTATGGGCATGGTTTTATTAAGAGTATTTGAGGTTTAAAAGCACTGGGAAAGCCCAAGGACAGGCTTTTGTCCATTATGGAAAACCAGTGAGCAATTTTCAAGGCATGTTTACATCGGGCACTACAGAGCCCCCAGCTGCATCCAAGAGAACTCTTATGTTACCTAGAGCAGTGCAAGTCTGTATTTTCATGCCAATTTAGGTCCCAGGAAAGTATGTTTTAACCATGCTGGCTTCATCTAATTAGCTGAGGTTTAAATGATGTGGCTGTACAGCTTGTGATTATGCAACTAGTTCAGTCAGCTCCAGGGCATCTCTGTCTTGAATGAATGCAGATGAGAGCCCATTAACTGCTTCTTTTATTAAATGTAAGGAGGACAGTATACAGTAAAGAAATATTGAAATGTTTATATATGTGAGATATTTAATAGTACTCTCTCTGTAGGCATTTCCCGTCCTCTGTCACTTGAAAGGGACGACTTTACATGAGCCACCCTATCACACACTGTCATGTAAAAACTTACTGACAAGCTGGGCTGAATATTTCTCAAGTTGGAATACAAGTAACCTCCTTATTGAAAAACATCCAAGCTCCTTGGTCTAAGGATTCTCCAGCAACCCCCTCTTTGGGGCAATTGCAAGTCTGAGATTGACAGCACAGATATGACTGATTTCCCAACCACATGTAAAGCTTTCTGTCAATCCCTTGCAATAGATTGCGGAATAGCTTCTCTTTTTGGCATATATACGCACCTGCATTTATATTTGGGTACAACACAAGCCAATATACCAATGCAAACCATTTCAAATTAAGACTCTCTGTCATTTCTGGCTCTATAGTATAAGTTCCAATGCAAAATGTACAGAACACCCACGTAACCCATGGCTTTTAGATCTCAAAGTAAATGTTTTCACATAATCATGGATTGCATCCAAGCAAATGTCTGTAGGATGACATTTCTGGAAGCTTTTGCATCTTTACATTATATTTAGTTTACACAATATACTGCACAACTGGAAAAAATGGCCATATGAGCCAGACCAACATTTGACCTCTTGTAGAGTGCCTTTGAGAACAGGCTATTTCTCTACCCTCCTCTACACTAACACCTTTTACATCAGACAATTTCCAAATCAGGAATTTCTTTGAAGTTTCTGGTCTTTCTTCCATAGTTTACTTTTCAAAACATCACAAGGCCAGTGGAATTTTTGTATTCATGTGCTGGGGGGCCCCATGAAACTGAGCGTGGATCAGAATTTCCCCCTCTTCTTTATGTCCACCTTATTTTCTTCCATATTGGATCCAGTCCTGTTCCAGTCAGAGTCACTGGGAGCACCCAGGTGTTTCTGTGTGGAGTTCAGGCTGGGCTTGGACCTCCTGGCCCTAACGTCAGGCAGCCTTTGTCTCTGCAGGACAGTCCGCTCAACAGGGTTGCTCAACAGTGTCCACCACAGCCCTTCATTCTGGAGCACCTCCAATGTAGAGAGAGGCCACTCGTCCTTGTAAAGGCTCCCGTTCTATATGAAATTGATCCAGAAGTATTTAGGGGAAGGGAACAAACACATTTCCACTGGAAATGTATCAAAGGGCAAAATCCAGCGCCTTGTATCATCTGGCTTGCTAATACTACACGCTGTTTCCAGAGCTTCTGTCAAAATAGGCAGTGAGCTGTTCTCTCTTTGGGAACACTGCAGGAAGGCCATGACAGGGGAAAATAATTTCTTTTTGAGTGCTTTCAAGTATTGCGTAGAGCCTGATCCAAAACCCACTGCAGGCATTGGCAATCCTACCCGAGGGACTTTAATGGTCTTTGGGTCAGGCTTCAGCCCATTTGCACATCAGCAAAATATTGTTTTTGTCACTGGTTTTATAGGGACTGCTGAGGTGCCACCAGGGAACAAGAAGAAATAACTCTATTTCCTGAACATAGGTGAGGAGAGTTTAATTGCTCGCTTGTTTTAAGATACTGTAATATGCAAAGATATGAGACGAGACTGTTCTCCCTCTGCCACAGATATCTGAGGGCACAGCTTATATTTGATCTTTATTTTCTAACCTTTGGTTTTTATTTTCCCGATATTTTCCAGATATGTTGTTCCTCAAAAATAATCAGATAGATAAGGCAGAACCCCCTGCCATTTTTATTTATTTATTTATTTATTTATTTATTTTGCCCATGCAGTATTCCTTAGCTTGTACAAAACAAGGTATATTTTTGAACAAAAACTTTGGCTTCTTTTGGTCAAAGGAAGAAAAGCAAGGAGAAGTATAAAAAGATGGATGATACAACAAGTGGCAGAGACAAGAAGATGTTACTCAAAGTAGAAAATATATTGGCAAGGAGTAAAGAAGTTAGCTTTCTAATAAATGAATTAGCTGTAATGCTTTTCAGAGAGAGATGATGACTACTGAATGCAAAAAAAAAAAAAAATCAACATCAGATTTTCATATATATATATATTTTTTTTTGACCATGCCTACAAATTGATACCTTCAGAAATGAATGTTACCCTCCAAAATCCATCTTTACTTTGTCCTGTGTTTGTTTGTTGCCACGCTCAGCTAACCATTGCAGGACACTGTGTGGGACAAGGTCCCAGAAAGCAAGGTAAAAGTTGTCCAGATCCCCCCAAGACCCATCAGCACAGAGCCCCTGAAACTGGCAGAACCAGAAGCATAATCCTGAACATCTGCTCAAATATTTTATGCTTTGGTTATGGGCTCAGGGCAGGGATGACTTAGTGAATATCTGGATTTTGTGCATTGCAGAAGTATAGTCTGGATGGTAAAAGGATCCAGGCCTTGCCTGTCCTCATCGCTGTCCTTTCTACTCCCATCTGTTCCCTGCTTATTCAGTTAACCATATGGGTACTGAAGGAGTAAACAATACTAAAATACATCCTTCTTTCACTACGAGGACAACCCCGACAAGGGAGCGTTTGCACTGCTGTTTTACATGCTGCAACTGCACAGGCAGAGAAGTTCCAGCAGAAGCAGGAGAAAAAAGACTTCTTATGGATTTATATTGTGAAGTTGATTTCTTATGTGAGTTCTTTGATGTCTAATAAGACTGGGCTTCATTCTTCTTAGGAACAGGATTTATAGAATTTCTTTCACTCAGCTTAAACAAGGCAACTGTTTTCATGAAGCTTAAAAGAATCTGGTATGTTTGAGGCTGCTGCTCCTCAGTCAATTTTGGTTAAGGTTAGTCAACCAATTCACTAGCTAATGGCCAAGGCATGGGGGATGAGCAGAGGCCCAAACGTATGCACACTCACATACACCCAAGGCTAGAGAATCAGTGTCTCTCACAGCGAATAAACTCACTATAGCAAGGAGGCTAGAATAGTACAATTATTGTGCTGTGTTCATCCTCAGATAATTTTGTCAATGTAAATATTTGTTGAAAATATTACAAAAGCAAAACTATTGAATCTTTCAAAGAGAACTATGAAGACACAATATTAGTGATACTGGTCTTGGTCAAGACAGAGCTTTTAAGAACAAAGAAATTGATAAGCTGCACTGTAAGCTGATAAGACTGTATGATTTTATGCACCATAATTGCTCTTTGTACATCCTGGGGAACACTGGGGGGAACATGAAGCTTCCCATCAAGCTATTTGCCTGTGTAAGTGAATGCTTAACAGGAAAATAAAATAGTTAACAACCTTTAAAAAGGCTTAAAAACTTTGAAGTAATGGGTATCGTTAAAAACTTCAGGAGTGGCTTCTTTATGGGAAACTCAGAATTTAAAAAAAAAATGTTTGGAGTAAAGTCAAAATGTTATGAGCAGTGCTCTGTAGTAATGACACATATCAGCAGTATTTGTGACCAGAAGAACAATGTGATAAATTTTAATCGCAAGGGACCAGGCTTTGTGGGAAGTGCCTAATACACAGACATCCTTTATAGGTTTCCAGTTATGACCTATGTCTAAAAGACATTTTAATGATAACTAAGGAAAGTAGATGGATTGTCTTCCCAGAGTGTTGAAGGTCCTGTTTGTTGTCATCCGCAGCTTCTATAAAGACCAGAGATTTTCAAAGGTACTCTTCTGTCCTGCTATCAGCACGCAATACCGCAAGGATGGAACTATCTAAGATAAAACATACCAGAGACATGCACTCCTCAGGATTTCCTGTGGGAGTCTGACCAAGAGAAGGCAATATTAATAAATATAAATTCTGGAACATTATTATCACCAGAACCGTGTCATGTAGTTTACCCTTGAATTCTTATAACCCCTCTAAGTTTTCTCAGGCAGTTCAAACATTTAAGTGAAACTGGTCAGAGTGTTAGACCTCCCCACTGGGACAATTGTTTTCAATTACATTAAAGGCTCAAAGACTTTGATAGACATGCCAAAGTAAGGAGTTCAGCTTGCTGAATGTTTTAACTCTTTGAACTAATGTGGGATCTGGGAGTCCTTCTACCCCTGCCCCTTGAAAATACTTAAAAAATAGATGCAATCTGGAAGCAGAATAGTGCCAAAAACCTGCAATAGTCCTCCCTTTGAGTGTTCTTTTGCCTTTTTTATTCTCACTTTCTTGGAAGTGGTAGAGGGAGCATAACAAACACTTGTTTTCTTGTGGAGGATGAATTAGGCAGGAGAACCAAGTCCCAGTGAACCACAACCTTCATTAAATCTTTAAAGTGTATTCACTTATTTTTGAAATGTTTAGGGATCTCTTTTATTTCTGTGTTGCTCATTAGGGGCACTTCTCAGCAGAGAAGAGAAAATGCCAGCACGTGGCAGATGAAATACTGCTTCTAGAAGAAAAAAGAAGCAGGGAACTAGAAATAAAAAACTTCTAAAAATGCTGATCTTGTGGGATTTTTTGGCCAAAGCCTGGTACCATGCAGCATAGCATATGATACCATTATACCTACAGGAACGTACAAGGCACCTTCTCTTCAAAGATTATTTTTTTATACATTGCTCTAAATCCTCCATATTACACCAAGTGTTCAGGTACTTGTCACCTCTATATTCCTCTAATATTCAGGTTTGTTTAAACTGATGTTTGTTTCAGAAATTCAAGCAAACATTTAGTTTCATAACAGTCATGCCCACACTCATTTTTTATTAACATACTTCCAGTGGGGGTACTGTTATCTTGTTTGCTTCTGGATACGTGCCATGGATTACCTCTACTTCCATTCCAGTTTAGGACAAACAACAGAAGTCAAGCAACAAAAATAACTTGGTTCAGACCAAGTCATGCTAATTCAGTGGAACAGTAGCTTCTAGATAGGAAACATGGTTGAAAAGACAGCTGTGAGTGGGTGGATTGCATTCTGTCTAATATTGTATCGCAGCTTTGCTGAGAATATCTATCTTTCATCATAATTTACTAGGAAGGAACTGATTAAATCTCTGAACAAGAACATTTGCAACAGACCTTGTCCTACTAATTCCAAGTAGAAAACCAGAGTCTGCCTTTCAGGCAGTGTGATATTTTTGCTATTCAAATCAGAGCAGGCTATTCTTTTTAATGTAATGAGCAGTAAAAAGGAACTTAGAACTCTGCTCTAAATAAGTATAATATATAAAAATGCTTTCAAAAAGAGCTTTCATGATTTTTGCTTTAGCAAAAATCCTATGAACTCTCTGAAACGTAAACAATACCTCATAATGAAACACTGTTATTTCAAAGTTGACATCACATCTGACTCAAAGCGTGACTTTTTGATTGGGATTAAATTTAGTTTATTTGAAGGTTTTAGTATAACTCCTTAGTTATCTAGAATGCAAGATAAACATAACAAACATAACATTTATCTTACAAATAAAAATGCTGATAAGTATAATTTAGATAGTTAAGAATTATCTTTCCTTGTTTTTTAAATTCTTTGCATTATACATTTGAGAACATTTTATGTATAGGAAGGTCACTGTTAAACATGCTAAGATGGCCAGCTTTACCACGTTGTTTATGCAGGACTTCATATGGTGTAGAGAAGGGAAAAATAATGCAAAAATATGTATCCACATCCCCCGAAATAAAAAGTCAGGACCCATACCTCAGAAACACTTTTTTTTTCTTCTTTTTTTTGTCATTGACTAGCTTTCAGAATACTTCTTAGACTGTTCAGCTTAAATGGTTTCAGAATAGGCAGTGTGTTGGGATTTTGAAACTAATATCTGGGTTAAGTGATGCTGCTGGTATCTTAAAAAACATGCAAGTCCTCAACCAGGCACCTTTGGTTAGAGCTCCAGCCAGTCAGTAGCTCTGGCAATCTTACTAGAGCCTTGGAAACATTCATACATGGATTTACTTTGCAAGCTAGGGAAGTGTCACGGGGGCAAAATTCACAGTCCACAAGTTAAGCAGATGAATGAATCTCTGCCTAGTGGGCCGATGAAACAAATACCTTCAGGGCCAGGACTGTTTTTCTGGATTTCTGTAATGTCTGGGCAAGGAAATCCTAGCATTGCAAAGATATTAAAAAAAAAAAAAAAAAAAAAAAAAAAAAAAAAAAAAAAAAAAAAAANAAAAAAAAAAAAAAAAGAAAAGAAAGGAAAATTGACTCCCTGATTTGGGACTTCATGAGTTCTGCACTCAAAAGCAAATCACTTTTACATGTGTAGATTCTTAGGAATAAAGAATTTCAAAATTATATAACTACTTACCTTAAGAATCTGGCATCAATTTTAGTCCTTATGTCTCAGGAAGCCTCAGATCTCACAATTAAATTACTGAATTGTGATATTTATAAAATAGAGATATGTAATGTGTTTGTTTTGGCATCTGTTGCTGGATTACTAAGAAGACTGTTTCCATAAAGTGAGAATGATATTAGAACAGTATAATTCTTTACCATAAGATGTGAAATGCCTATTTACTTGGTCGTTTTAGTTAGTGATTTTAGTTACAGTAGATGTAAAACTTTCTAAATCTAGAGTTGCTTCAAGCAGTCATTCAATTAGTTTCTCCTAGCAAAAAGCCTAGCTGGGCATGAATTTCTTAGTGAATGCTCGGAAGGGAAGAGGCTTATAATTAATATCTCTCATATATATTTTCTGAGAATATTACAATGGCTGTTCATCATCGCTTTCTAACAGTTATATCTTTTATGTAGAGAAAGGCAGATTCTTTTAAAGCGAATAAATAACAAGTTGAGACTAACAAACTGAAGTCATGATAACTTCAAGCAGCCAAATCTGCCCTTAAGTCCCCCCTGGTTTTGAGACTGCTGTCAGTTTATGAGTAGATACTGGCAAGCTTAGCAACGTGCTATCATGCCTGTGGTTCAGGAGAGGCTTTAGACCTCACCTGAATCTTGCCCATGCCCACCTATAATGCTTTTTTTTTTTCATTCCTGTTAAGATGCAATAGAAAAATATTCTAGCCCTTCAGAGCATTAAAAAATATAAGTACTTAGACTTTTTGTTAATAGTCCATAGGTCTTTGTCTCTACTTTCTTTGCTGTATGAGCTAAATTGCAGAACCAGACAGTGAGGGGTTAAAGAGCAGTGGCACAAATGCAGCTGGGCCATGTTACACTAAAAAGCCCAGCTGATGGGCATAAAGGAGGATTAGAAAGAGGAAAAAAGAAAGAGATGAAGCTGCATTGAAAAGCAGGGAGTGTCTGGAGACTTGTTTAGGGGGGAAACTTTTGCTTGGGATCTTATAAGGGCTTCAGATAGCACAGAGGGCTTGAGTTTGTTGTCTGCTCTCTGTACTAAGTTCCTTGATTGTTTTAAAATGTGGAAGTCTGTAGGACTGTGAAAGTGTATTGACAAATGCATATCAGGTGTGTAAGTATGAAGATAACTATCCATAGGTAGGGTTTATAGGGAGAGAGAGTCTGGGTCATTGATGGTGGTTTGGGGGATTATAGTAGCATAAGACTGACAGATTTTCACCAGAAATATGATGGTAAAGAAAAGGCGAGGTTCCTAATGTGGAGTTTACAGGAGGTTCTAGCTCTTAATTTCTCCCATCCTGCTTTGTTACATCGCAGAGAACCTGCTAAGGGGTTTAATGGCACATAGGTAATTGCCTACTCCTTTAGATGTCTATCTACTTCTGAACTTCTCAGGGGAAATACTTCCTAAACAGTTAAACTGAAATGCACCTGCATTACCTTCTCCTTTCCTGCAGCAATGCCTACAGGGAGCAGTGAGTCACATATACTTTGGAGGGAAGAGCTGGGGTGTAAAGCTCGTAACTGAAACCAGATGGGCTTTGCAGTTCATGTGGCTTTGTGCTCTCACATCTATTTATTAATCAGTGTCTCTGCCTTAGGTTAAGGGTTGCAGAGAGTGTGTTGCCTTGCCTGGGAATTAGGCTCTTCTTGCCTGATTCTTGATTTGTTGTTCCGGCTGGGCTGGAGGGAGCTCGCATTGCTACCTGCCAAGAGATGGCACGGTGGTGGGACCTTTCTGTTGATATCCTTGCATATTCTGCTAGCCTTCTGCTTTGAAGTATCTCTGTTTTGCAACGAGTTCAGGTATGCCTGCTTTCAAAGACAGCCTTGTACCAGACTTACTAGCTCAAGATGTTGGCGTGTGGTTCAAAATCCTTAAATAAAAAACTCCAAACCCTGTGGAGTTTCTGCTCCACCCTGTGCCAAAGCACTCCATACCTTATTCAGGTTAATCTCATGTTTAGACTGAAACTCAGTGCTTCATCTCCTAGACAGTCTCTGTGTGTATCTATGCTAGTAAATTAAATGTGTCCAAAACTACTCCCTGTTATTGAGGCCAACAAACTGTGTTCAGTTAGTTAAAATCTCTTACCATCTAAACAGGGTAGTTATATTTAACAGGATACCTGGGAGTGCTCTCTGAGCTACTTCCCAAGTAATTTTGTGTATTAAATGCCAATTAATGCCCAGAAAGAGAGGGGAGGAAAAGCATTCACTCAACCAGACCCTCCAAATGGCCAGTCCTAGTAACTTAATAGCTTAGCTGATAGCACTCTTATGTGCGGGAGCCCTCCTTGGCGCTTATTTACTAGTGCAGATACAGACACGTAGTCTAGAGTATAAACACAGAGTTTTGAGGCACTTTGTCTTCGTGGTACCAATCTTTTATTTCTGCATAGATGTGTGCCAGTAATGGCCGAACGGCCAGAAATTGCCACGTAAATTAAGCTGGCCTGCTTTAGCAGTTTCTCACAGGGGAAGATGGGAAGATGTGTATGCTGCTACGTTGGTGGTTTTTTTTTTTTTTTTTTGAATCTAGGTGTATGGATGCTGCTGTTAACAGAGTCCCTGAGACTGAAGAGACTTGGGGAAGAAGCAGTATCAGCAGGTAGCTGCCAGCTTGTGGCATAGCAGTGTGAACAGTTACAGCTGACTAATGTCCTCGACACAGGTACATTGAGTTCTTACAAGTTTGTGAGAGGTAAGAGTAATGATCCCAAGCTGGAAATCCATCTGGAGATTAAATCCAAATTCCCTGTTACTCTGATAACTCAGTATTTATTGCAGTCTTAAGAGACCTCCTGTTCTGTGGCTTCCTCCTTGAAAGATCATGGGGCTATGTAATAGTGCCAGGAGGGGGATATTCTCTACCTCTGTTACTCTTAGCCCTTTTCAGCTCATGCTTAGGGACAGCACTTACCATTTTCCCAGAGGACAACATTTAATTGCTCCTTGACTGACCTTCCGCCTTGTCCCAACAACTTTGCCCCAGAGGTCGTTTCACTAATCCATTATTCTCATAGGGAGAAAAAAACCCCTTTCTAATGTCTAAGCTTCTGTTCCTATTTTTGCACAGTTGATTACAAGAGAATGATTTAGAGTTATTAACCATCCTCTTTTACATATCAGGTAGCAAAGCTTTCCCTGAAAATACTGACTAATGACTCCACCCCTCAGAGCTGAGAAACTGTATCTTACACACCTAGAAATAGGTGCAATTTGATTTTTGGCAGCAGCCAGACTCTCATGTTGCATCCTTAAGCATTATCATCTTGCTTATTGCATAGTTTGCTTTAAAGTTGTCAGAGTAGGAGAGCTGATTTGAATCTGTGTTCACTACCGCAAAATAACACTTCTTTATAAGACAACATATTTATCCATATTCAGAAATCTAATAGACTAACATGGAGGTTATTGATGCTTGTAAGTACTGTGCTGAAATCAGGTGCCCATGGTCTCTGCTTCAAGACCATTTATTAATCAGCTATTGGAAAAAAAACAGAAATAGTCCTGGGAATAGAAAATCTCTCCCTGTGCCTGCTTATTCCTCAGGCCAGGGTCACTTACCTCCTCATCCAACCCCCTCCTGGCCCACCCCCTTTGGAATCTGGGAGCTGCACTGAACAGTGTTGCAGTAGCCCATTAACCCTTCATAAAACACTTGTAAAATAAGCAGGTAATATGAAGTATGACTAGAGCAAACCATCTGATATGTTAATGTATTTTATCTGCAGTCTGTTTTCTCCAGCATTAGTTGTAATTTGTCTGGCAGTATGGCATCAGCTCTTTTCATTGAGGGAATTTTCTTTCCAGCTTTGCTCATTTGTGTGTCTTTCCTTTTACAAATGCATCACTCATCGGAAGTTTCAAGGCAATATTTGTAAAAGGTCTTCAAAATAATGATGAATGACTAAAACGAGCATTAAAAAATAAATAAATCTCTTAACTATCCATCAAGATTACAAACTAGAAGTGCGTTTCCTCCAGCTAATATGTGGAACACTTCACCCTGGCACAGATAAATCATGAATCAGCCAAGGGCTAAGTTAGGGCTTCTAGTTTCTACTAGGTCAGCTTTTCAAAAGGCCGATTTCCTGAAGAAATAAGGATGTAGGAGACTATTTCTTTTTGAAATGATAATAATTGACCTTGGGGTGGAACACAGTAATAGAAATGTATATTTTGCCATGTATCCTAGGAGGATGTGAAACTGTTCTGGTTCGATATTCTCTATTTTTAGGTAAGAAAAAAAAAAAAAAGAAAAAAAAGGACTCCAAAAAAGAAAAGAAGGATCATTTCTCTCAAGTGCAGGACTATAAGGAAAAGCCCTTCCTGAAAACAAGTGAAGGGCATGGAGATTAACGCTAAAACAAACAACAAAACAGTGTCTTGTGTTGGACGTACTGACAAGACTCTGAGCACTGGGATTAAAATGTTTCATCCCAAGTATCCAATGTCTCCCTAAAGGACATCTAGTAGGAGGAAGGAGGAAGTGTGAGGTTAAGAATTCACCAAGATTGGACAGATAGTCTAAAGGCTTGGATAGACAGTCTGAAATTCATTGTGAGAGCGTATCCCTGGGGTCACCACAAACATCCTATAAACACTAGTGAACTTTGTTGTTGTCCAGAACTGCAGGAACTAGTGTGTTGAGTCATGAAATCTCTCTCCTTTTGAGTGCACGTATAGGTATTTTCTGAAGAAGAAATGCAGGTTGCATCTATTTTTATATGTCTCCAAATAGTTAATGTGAGCTGACTTTCCAAATGCCCTGAGCATAATTTAATCCACACCTTCCTTACCTCAGGTTGCATAACACCTCTTAAGTTGAATAACCAAAACTTGAAGTTCCTCAAATTTCTGGAGTTTTCATAGTAACCCATCAGAAATGCGCACCCATGTATGTGTACATTGGTACACTCTAATGATTAGGAATGGGAGAAAAACAAGAATCCAATGAAACAGAAAATCCCAAATGAAAGAAGGATCATAGGCTGATGATGTAAAAAAGTGAAATGATTTTACATTTCAGTAAATGCTTTGCTTACACCGTGATGATCCTGTCCAAAAAGATTTTTGGTGACTCAGTGAAAAAGGAATTAAATGCCTTCAGATTTTATGGTGAGGTTACCCAGTACTGTAAATAAACATCATCCTGAGTAACACAATTTAGGTTCAAATCCAGAATCAAACATACCTGATATATTTGAATCTGAGCACCTGCCTCATCTTCCTTTAGAAAAATTTGGGGCTTTTCTGATCTCTTCTTACTGTTGCTTGTCACTTTTTTACACTTTAATTGGCTTAAGTGTGTTTCAGCTTAGATCAAGGATGTATGCTTCAGTTCTGTATTTATATAGGACGTATCAATGGAAGAACCCTATACTAAAAAAAATGAAATGTCTCTTCTGTGCTCTGTACGTATAAGCTTCAAATCATCTGAAACTTAATCTTCAAAGCAATTTGCATAAGAGTAATCCTACTGAATGCAGTGGGGCTTTATTTTGGGATACAGTATAAAATGCTAAGCACGTCTGTAAGTGCTTGTAGGACCTGGTCTAATATCTGAAACCTGGTTAACTGTAACGGAAAATAACTTCATATCACATTTGTTCGGGTTTATGAAATACATGCCACTTGGATTGTCTCTTTAAAGACTCTGCCAACTTGTTGTGATCTTTTTGTAAGGGCTTTTCATCTGAAAGTTCAGTTTTGCAAGTACAAGAAACTTGCGGGATGTGGGAGCTAAGATGATATATTGAGGCTCATAAGTAATCAGGAAAAAATGCAGTTCAGCCCATGTATTCTTTGGAAATATGTATAAATATTTACAAATTATAGAGTTAAATCCAAATCATTTTGTAAATGAAGGGATATTCTGCTTTTTTTTTTATGGGAAACATGAAAATCCAGGAAGCATGGGAGAATAAGACATGAAATCTTTTCCAAGGGACATTCATAAACTCTCATAAAATCAAACATCATGCAGACTTCAACCTTTCTCCTATTTTCATTGTGTGCACGCCTACACATCTCTGCGTTTGTGGAAGCAACTTTCATGCAAGGTTTTTTTTTTTTTTTCTTTTCTTTTACCAATTACTTTGTAAACAGCTTAAAGAGATTGGTGAGGGACTGCTCTGTAGAAATGATAGCACATCTGCAGCGCAGGCAGTAAAAGTCAACAATTAATTAATTGTTAAGGACTCGCTCTGTTCATCCAAGCATTTGGCTCTGCAATTACTGCGTGATTCATGGTTTGTGATCCCTGGTTCCAGAAAACTCAAAGTCTAGTCTTCCATTTCAGCCCTTCCCCTTCTCCCTGTTTCTCTGCTCCCTGCCTGTGCCCTGCTGTAGAGAGGCAACCCATCTCGCTTACAGATCAGGGTGCTTTATGGCAAACAGCCTATTCGTGCATCATTCAGATCCACTAAGGACGCTCGGGGAATAGAGGCAGTTCTCTTTTGCAGTCTGAGATAGATCCTTCCTCGGCTGATGTTCATAACTTGCTGATAGACAAATCTTTACGAGACAAGCAATATAGAGAAGTGTGTGCAAACCTGAATAAACAGGGAAAAAATCCCAGAATTAAACATTCCGATAAAAGACTATGTTTCAGATGCACAAGGGCATTGAACTACTGAAACCTAATTGTAATCAATAAAAGTGAAGGGCCTAACCATCTTTTGTGTATCTGAGTCTCAGTAGATTAGACTTCAATCCCTCAGCATAAACAGAAAGCAGATTTTCTATCGACCTATGTGAAATGGCATGGTGCTGTAGTCCAGGAGGCCAGTCTCTTGGCAATCTGGGAGGCACCAGTGTTCTTCTGAACCTCCAGATACCATAGTAATTTGCTGCAGCTACCTCTTAGAACAAGAGCTACTATCTTCCATTGTGTATAGGCTGAAACAATACATTTACAGATAACTAGATTTATAATAACTATGGCTGAAAGTTTGTAGCTCTTAGGAATATTCCCAAGGAAAGTTGTTCTAGAAATAATGAGTGCCAAAAATTGCAGTAACAATAACTAGAGTTGCTCATTAGTATTATTATTAATCCTTTGCCTATGATAGAACATTTAAAAAAAAAAAAACTAGCACAATAACAAGTGCCTATTCCTGAATAATTATAGTCATCAGTGAAGAAACAAAATCTAAGACCATAAATAATCCTTGAACAAACAAGAAATAATCAATGTGTGATGATAAAGGGAATGAAAACATCTGGCATTTGAGCCAGAAAGCTTCTACAGATGTGTTCCGATGCATGATAAGAAGAAATAACATTTCAGAGTCACAGGCCCTGAGTGAAGTTTCTGCCTTCCACTGCTGTTAAGTCACACTGAGGATCAGACATTTTTTTCTGCCTCCGCTCCTTTGAAAGCCCTCTGGATTAATAGTTCACT
>VZSV01000023.1:6845466-6865919 GCA_013398735.1 Nothocercus julius | reverse complement strand
CACCATTACTCCAGGCACTCACTATGTTTTCACAAATTCATAAGAGCAACAACAACAGAAGGAATGACTTAAATTCAACATTTAGTTGCTTTAGAATCAGCTGGCAGAATTGGCAGGTAAAGATTCACTCCAGTGATATTTTAAGAAAAAAAAAAAAAAAAAAGACATATCTTGTTTGATTCATGAGACATAATTAGAGCTGATTGTGGATGCTCTACCTACTCTGCCAAATCTGCATGGTTTGGGTTATGGTAGGACACACAAGAAGTTCCTTTAAAATAAAAAATACCTGGTTGGATGATGTAAAGATCATTTGTCAAGAGAAGAATGCCATGGAGAGAAACTCTGACCTCTAAACCTGCAACAAAAACAAAAGCCAATGTTTTAAAAAGTTATTTTGAAGCCTAAATAAACCTTGACAGACTCCCCTTAAATTTCTTTTCCACTAAGTAATTTCCAACTAGGGAAATATTGACTCTGAGAGAAAATGAAAATATTTCCATCTTCTTTCTCTGTGATACTGTATTATAAGTTCATTTGACCTACCAGATAGAGTGGAAAATCACTATCAGTCTTGATGTTATGAGGTGGATCAGGTTTCACATTTCTCTGTTTTCCTTTGATTGCCCTTTATCAGCACATCGTTGCCCTCCTGGCTCCCTGCCTGCAGGAGGCAGAGTTCCTGCTGCCCACATAACCTGATAGGGCCACCATGACTGCCCTTCTCGGGCCAAAAATAGTTAGTCTGCGAGGGACAGTAAGAGGCTCGTGGAAAGCCTTGAGGGAAGACTCCACATCGACCAGAACATTGAATGCATGCAGTTATGGTCATTTGCATTTGTGCTAGTCATATTCTATCTGCCTACATGGAGGAGTGGTCCCTTTCAAGAATCCTAGTTGTTTGTCCCAGCAACCACACTCCCTCTTCATTTCTGCACAGATCTTCTCTAATGGTCTTAACTAAATGCTACAGATGCAATCTTTCAACGGGGTTTTGTTCACGTAGTACCTGTGTGTATCAAGTGCTCACCTAATGTGAGTGCTTCAACCTCGAATTTACTCTGAGGCTAAATATGTAACAGTCACAGCCCCTATTATTCCTTTTTCCTTGTCACTGATACCTTTAGATGTGGCATATGCACTCTGAGACATAAGTCTAGACTGTTCCCATCCTATTGAACCATGTTCTAAAGTTAAAATACATTTGCTATCCTCTGAAAGTCACGTAGGAGGAACAGGATGTGCCACCTGGAGAGATAGCTAGTGATTTCCAGGCAAAGGACCAAGCTTCAGCACTAGGACTACACTATTTATTATATTATATGCCCTGCTCAAAGTCTTCTTCGTGAAGAAACCCACACAGTAAATTACCTAGGGTGTCTACAGCCACTGCTCAACAAAATCTGTACTGCCTGCTTGGCTGCCCTAATGCTTGCCTGTCCTGTTTGGCTTCGGAGCTAGGGGGAGAGAGAAAATCCTCTATAGCCAATATATGTTTGATCTTTGTAGTTTTCAACATAAATAGCCAACTCCAATAAGAAACAGAGCAATTGAAAATGATATAGCTCTATGTCAGAAAAGACATGGAGAAAACATCAGTAAGTCTCATGGAATATTCTCCAAACTTGCCTTGGAAGGGTAAAAAATCCAAGTTGTCTGCAGTTTATTACTGTAGTAAAAGCGGTTAGAAACTACTGTGCGTCACTGCTCCGAGGATTTACACAGGGCTCACCATACTTCCTTCCTGCAGCAAATCTCTGAAGGAAAGAATTATTTTGTGTTGGGATGGATCAGGAGAAAAATTAAGGGAACATACAGATTCTTGTATGGGCAGAAGTCATTAGTGGTCAACAGATTCTTTTGAAGTGCATGACATCTTCATGCTTCCACAGCACACGCAATTAGCAATCACCAGAATTCATATGCTGATATGTACATAGAAAATAAATATTCTTATATTACAGAATCATCCCATAGGCAAGGTACTGAATTCCTTTCATTGACGGCAACTGAAATAAGCATTCTTGGTTATCGCTTCTTCGCAGACTCAAATGATGAAGGAAGGTTACTATTTATGAAATCTTTCCATTGAAACATCTTTTTATTAGATTCCAGCGTAGCAGTCTGTTTCTACATGCTTTTATTCAGCGTATAGGTATTATAGCTGCCTATTTCTGGATTTGTTTAAATATAATTTTGTGTTTTTTTTATAGATTACTTCACAATGGCACATTTAACTTGTTATTTGTGTTTGTCGTGACATATAATTCTTAACTGAAGTGTTGGTCTTGGTTAGTTCAAAAAGAAAGGAAAATCTGACAGGGCTTACTGAACTGTTCCTGCAATAACACTGACAGGCTTCAGGAGTTGAAAGCTGTTAACACTGGAAGGTGAATGGCCATGCCCGCATTACTGAAAACTTCTTGGCTTAGGTCTTATTGCTTGAGATGTTGGTGTGCCAGTTTACAGACTATGGCCCAAAGATCTCAGGTATCTTAAATAAAGGTGGATGAAATTAATATCTTGCATCTTTCTGACATACAGTAATATATGTTAAAAATTTCTTGCCTTCCTCAGGCAGCCTCTGATGTATTGGCTATGCACTGGGTGAGCCTGAAAAGTTAATGAACTTCGTAAGACTGAGTAAATATTTGTTTTGAAATGCAAATACACCCCGGTCCAAGGCCCATTAGCTAGACTGGGCTGCAAGAGCCCAGAGCAGAAATGCTTTTCCTATGTTTCATCTCTCATTCTTACGTATTTCATCTACTTTTGCTATACTCCCTCTCCTTGCACTGGGTTTCCCAAAAATATATTTCAAGAGTGGATTCTTTTGTCTTTTGATTTATCATATGTTGCAGGTGTCAACTTCTATGATTTCAATCCTCAGAGAGAGTTCTGGCAGAACAAGGAACTGGCCTGACCTCTCAGGACTGGATGGGATTTTGTCTCATAGACAAAACCCAACCTCTTTTGCATCCAGCCATCACTCTGCCAGATTTCAGGGCTTGGTATTTTGAATGAGTGTGACCTTCTAAAAGCCTTCATGAACCACACACTGCAAGAGCCTTCCAGCTTTCATTTCGATTCACATTAAAGATTTCCCATTCATGTTTAAAAGAATAAAGACTTTTTTTTCCCAAAGTGATTTTTCTCCTTCTCTCTGGTGGGGGGACCAGAGCCTTCTACAAGAGAACAGGCCAGTGGCCATTGCACTATGAGGACTCTCTAAGCATACCTCAGTTTTGCCCCCACAGAGATTAGCCAGGAAGAGCAATGTTTCACACAGAGCCAATTACCAGAGAATCATCCATTTTCTGGGAAAAGGCTCCCTGGAACATATGAAACTGCCTGATAATCGTATGCCTTAGTGGGTTTTAAGATGAGACAATGATGAATGAGGGCAGCATGCCAAACTGTAAAGGGAAACTGAAAGGAAAAGAAGGAGTTTCCTTTGTGATAAGGAAAATCAGGGCATGCCCACTACAACTTATCACGCTGCTTAATTAGTGAGGCAGCGAGGACCGATCAAACCAGAATGAACAGCGCATAGGAGGAAACGCTCAGGGCCAGATGCTGAGTTGGCAGAAACCAGCACAGATCCACTGAAAGAAATTAATTGATTTATATCGGGCATGGATGTGGAATTAGAGAGATGAGATTTACCACTGAAAATTGACAATGCTTGTGGGGGCAGGGGAAGAAATGCAAAGGCCTGCCAAACAATTCAAGGAAGAAGACTGGGATAACTTATACTCCGAACAGAGCCAAGCTACACACATGTACTGCAGTTTCAGTTGTGCCGAATTCTGGAGCTCTACATCTCCTATTTGCAAATGTCAAAATGCAGCAATGGTGCTTTTTCTTAATTGGCAACTTACATGTTGAAAGCATTTGACAACTGATTATTTATTCTCACAATGGCTGATGGGTTCGTTATCTTCCCACCTCAGAGGTATGAGGTTTGGTAAAAGAATTAATTACCTGTTAGGACCACACAGCAAGATGCTCAGGGTGCTCCTTTTTCTGGGACCAATGAACCACAGTATTTTCTTGGAGAAGATGAATCACTTATGCAAAAGCTCAGCTATGTTCATGAAATTTGAACACAGCTGTAGCACCTTCAGTGCTGGGAAAGTAAGAATAACAGAGTCTGTCATGCATGTCTATTGCCTAGTATTGAAATAAGTTTTGTTGCTGGTTTAAGAAAATAGGCATTTTTTGTTGGAAAAAGTAATGAATATTTTTTCATTAGACTATTAGAAAAGGAACTTCTGTAATTGGAAAAAAAGAAGAATGTCCTAGCTCTTCTTTAGCAGTGCTGAAGGAGTACTCCCAAGAGAGACATAGCAAACTTCAACTTAAGTACAGGCTAGTAGTTATTGCCCTGTCTTCTGCAAATTAAAACTTGCTGCCTGCTTTCCATCTCCCATCTCCACCTCCGTCTCCATCTTCCCTTTTATCTGTTCTACACCTGTCTTTACTTCTTCTCTCCTGTATATTTTTCTCCTTCAGCTGGCCTTCCTTGTCCACATTTATCTTCACATACATAGAACAGTCACACTTAACAAAGGTGTTATTTTCTTTAAGGAGTAAGTGAGGTAACTAAAAGACATACTCCAATGTTTGAAATGAACAGAGCATTTTCTATCCAAGAGTAGAGCATATTTTCTCTTTCTGATTTTATCATATACATCTGGACTTTCAGAGAAGCATGTTGTTGCATCTTCTGATCTACATCCATAGAAGTAGCTGGATCTCAGAAGACATCATTCCTTTTGCCAGTCAGTTTATCAGAAATCTGTTGCAAGAATTCATACAGCCAGTGAACTATGTTTTTTTTTAAAAAATTGTGCTGTATTTTGTAGCATTATTATTGATGCTGGCACTGTTACAGTGGTTATACTTGTGCGTCTAGGGGTTCCAAACAGAAATAAGGGCTTTTTGCTGTAGCCATTGTATAAATAAAGAGCAAAAAGGCTATTGCAAATGAAAAATACTGTAATTGCTTGGTCTATTGCAACGGCAGGAGGAGGGAGGCCTCCTTAATAATTGCTGCCTCTTTCCTGGTCACTGCTGCTGCAAAATATAAGTGTTCTGGTATGGCAGAGAGTAAAGGAGGATTTAAAGGAGAGAGACATTAAGCATGTAGCAGGAAAGATAAGCAACAGAGGAGGCAGTTTCGTGTATCTATGGTGCTACTAAATTTGCCTGGAGAGACTGAGTGGACAAAAGGAAAAGAAAGAAAAAGGTCGGGTCTAATTCCCTCATAATTTTAGAAGAAAATGTAATAGCAATAGAGGATTGAGGTACTCTTGAACAGCGACAGCAGGGCTGTGATATAGTGATCACAGCTGCAGTGTGGAGCTGGGCATGCTCATTGGCACTGCGGTAAATGTCCTCAGACAAGACAACCAAAGACCTGAACAGCAAAATGGAGGAGAAAGTGCAGGGCAGATGTGTCTCCGGGCTGCCCTCCTCTGTTTAGGGGAGAAGGACTAGAAGCCAGGATACCAGGAAGAAAGATGATGAAAGACTGAGTAGTTTTCTTCCAGAGAATAGCAGGACAGTTTTCTCTCCTCAAAGTACTAGGGATAGCTGAATGAGCATCCCTAGAAGAAGAAGAAAAAGCCAGGAGATGCCAAACCTGAGGCATAAAGTTAAGAAGGGGAGAGGGTTAAAAAAAAAAAAAAAAAATGAAAGCAGAGACCCTTTGGAGTCAGCAGAGCTCAGGGACAAGAGCCTTACCCAGACTGTGCAGGGGTGAGCCAAATTGCCCACAGGACGCTGCCCAGGGTTGTCAGTGGTTCTCCTTTTCCAAAGCGGTTCCTCCTGCAAGACCTTTATTTACCACTTCTAAAACCATAAGGAACCTGAACTATGTAATTTCGTCTTGTTAATATAACCACACTAAGTTCACAGAAAGCATGTGGTCCAAGGGACATGACCTGGCTTGTTAGCACCACGTGTTGTAAGATACAGAAAAGGATCTTTCATACTTCAGAAGTCTTGTTTCTCAATTGCTGGTCTCTTACTTTTTAACTTCTTTGCCGTTTTGAATGGATTTCAAAACAAATCAACAGACACATAGAGTCTTTGGTTATTTTTGGCCAGCGTTGGATAAATGAATAGTCCAGAAAGTTTCTGACATTGTGCCAAATGTCTATGTGCCTAAAGTTTAAGACTCATGTTTTCCAGGAAACCTTGAAGTTCGCCGAGATTTATGCTTTTGATATTGTCATCCATTACTGTATTCAAAGGAGTTGTCTGCATAAAGGTTGATAGAGGGCAGTCAAACCTTTTGCACTGAACAAATTATATCATTAGGTGTCTGCCTGTGGGTCAACTTGTTCTCAAGCCCCAAAAACTAAACACAGCTGAGATCTAAATCCCCTGACAAATGAAGGCTGTGAGCAAGGATCATGAATAACATATGGCAAATGGAATTTCCAAACACCGCGTTGCCATACAATATACACCTGATAAATGGTTGTCTACAGTGATGCTGTTGAAAAAGGCACTTGATGCAAGCCTCATGCATGGTAGAGAAATATTAGCAGAATTTTACAAGACATTTCAAAGCTGACAAGGCATTTATCCAAACACATTGTCTGGTCCTTCCTTCCCCATGTAAAGACAGCATCCTTGTATTCTTGTACAAGGGAACAAAGGTAACAGTTTGACCTCTACTATGAAATAAGAAAAAGTGGTCAAATATGAACAAAAGACAGAACTATTGTTGGGACAAAAGAAAAAAAAATCAGAAGATGAACAGAATGACAATGAGATATTGTTCAGATGCTGTTCAGATGAGATGCTGTTAACTTTAACAAATGTAAAGATTATATAGCGCTGTCTGCTCTCCTATGAAACAGCAAATGGTTTTGTCAAGTTGAATGAAAAACTGAACACAGAATCCCCTTAATGTGGTTATCTAAGATGCAACCATCTCTGGGAGAAAAAATGCAGTTAGACAGCACATCAACAAATTGCTTTTGGTGGAGGAATACTGCCACAAGAAGGACAGTATTGCTGCCCCATTGTGGGATTGTGTCCTGTGGGATTTGGCATTAGGGTAGTTCTGATGCTTATGGTAGGAGAGTTTTTACATCTCAGCTAAAATGGATATTGTGTTCTTTTTTCTTTTTTTTTTTTTTCCATTAAAGATTTCTAGAGTTACTTGCAACCTTGGGATCCTCCTCAGGGTGAGGTAGTAAGCTATCTCAAGCCTAACTAAATATACATATATGTGCATGTATACTTGGGACGAGATGCGTGGATCTCATCCCAGTGTATTTGTTCCTGCTGGATAGCCTCATGAGGTACTACTTACCCTTAATGAGGTTTAGGCAAATGATAGTAATAATCATCACCATCATCATACAAATGAGTTATTTCCAGAGAAAAAAGTACAATTCATAATTTTTCACTGAAGTAATAGTTTTTGCCAAGAAAACAAATTGCAGAATAATTGGAACGTTCTATTTTCAGAATTATATGTTCTCAGCATTCTCTTTGTAAACAAAGTTTCATTTCACAGCTGAACTAGAAATAATAGTTAGAAAGTGATTAAAAAGTGCCTAGGAGTGAAATTTGCCTGTGCATCAGTTGAAGTGATTTCTTTTTTCAGATCCAAATTCTATTTGATTTTTCTTTACAAGGATAAAGGAAGCAAATAGGAATTCCTCTCATATTGACTCCTGATTATGATTTTTTTTCCTTTTAATTATGATTCTGTTAAGAAAGTATCTGACTTTTTTCATACAAGAATAATATGTTTAGAGTTGCTTTTAACTCTCATTCAGTTTACTTCATGATCCCACAAATAGCTGTGCAAGCACAAAGGAGGAAGCAGCACAAGGCAGAAGTGGTGGGGAGGGGGAAGAGAATGGGGGAAAAGGAATGACATAGTTTCTGGTATTTTAGGCAAACTAGAACTGACCACTTAGGTAAGTTAAATGAGTTAAAACTGAGGTTGTAGAGCAGGAATCACCATCACCATAAGACCAAAGATACGAGTTAGCCTGGCTGTTAGGTGTCAAGTTCAACTCTCATGGATTACTTGGTGTGGTCTAAGAGCCCAGTGTTCACTCATTCATGTGCAGAATAATGCACGTGTCACTTGGGATCTGTACTTGCTCCAGCAACACCTCCATTAAGGCTTCGGGAGAGAGATTTTCCTGCCTAGAGGTCAGGTCGAGTCTGCATGTAGCCCGATGAGTGCGTAGTTCAGGGCATCGCTAAGCACAGGACCACTAGCAAAAGGCAATGTGTTAAGAAGACAACAGTTTAACAGACTGGCCAATTGCATGAAGCTAAGTCTGGCAATTATTCTTAATGTAGCTATTATTTTTTATGATTTGAACGACCGTCTCCACATCCTTTATAAAACACATGTACCTCTAAGTCAGAATGGCTGGGTGAAATTCTGTGGTCTGCATTATGCAGCAAATGGGATTAGATGGTTGTAACACTTCCCTCATGACAGGAATATTCATGACACTATTAGATGTTTTGCTAAATTGCAGTCTAAGTGATAAGCAAAATTAATGATTTCTGTATTTCTCTGGGTGGTCCATCCAGAACACAGGAATATTTGTGCTGCATCTGTGCTCTGATCTGCATATACATACATCCATACAATATATACGCATGTGCCTGTACCTAATTCTGATAAATAAATATCACTTTATTCTCAGGATGTTTTCTTAAAAACTCCATAGAGGACGCGGGGGACACACTTTATGTATTCATTTTGTGCACAAAATTAATTCTTAACGCCGTTAGCTATGCTAGGCAACAAAAGCAGCCCCTTCCTTTTCAGTCAGGCTGTTCACATGAGTAAATCTTTGCAAAACTGGCCTCTAAATGTTGCTTAGAGCTGCAAAGAAGCTTGAGTGCTGAACATGTCTTCTCTGCATGTTTCTTTTTAGCCTGTTCCTGGCTTTATACCATCACGTTTTCTTCGCAGGAAACATCTATGCTAAACATCACTGTCAATTCCAAGACAAGAGACACATTCAAAAGCACATGGAAGCTTTTTTTGTTACCATAAGTTGCCCGCAGAGGGTCCATTCATTCTGTTTGCTTGTTCCACTGTGTAATAGCTCAACTCAAGTATCAACAAGATAAGCTTTTAAAAGCAGAATATTCCCAGCTGTTGTGGTCAGGCAGCAGCAGCAGGTTCCTATCTGAGGACAGCAGAAGAATCCAGTGCACCCGCAGCGATGGCAGTGTCGAGGGGAAGCATGTGTTCTCTGTACACAGTAGCGAAGGGTCCAATAGACAGCAATTAGCACCAGCAGAATGAAGATGAACGGTCATATACATAACCTTAATAAAAATGTCACAGAAGAGAAATCTCACACCATATGGATCCACGCTGAACTCTTTTTTTTTTTTTTCTTTTTTTTTTTTAAGGAGCAAGACAGCCCCATCTCTTCATAGACTTTTACATTAATTTCCCTCTCCATCTTTTTGCAGTTTTCTCCCTCCGTGAGCGATATGGCTCTGCTGTTTAATGCCAAAGAAAAGGAAAATATTTTTTTGTTTTCTGAGTTTTTATACGCCCCTCAGTCTTAGCATCCCTTCAAAAGGATCTCCTGCCCTAGCAAAGCGAGTCGATTACTTGAATATGATCAGATCCAATTTCCTTTCACTTTTGAAAAGAGCTTCACCAGGTTTAGCAAGATTTCATTCTCACCAAATTTGTGTAGAAAGCAGGTATCACTTGTCCTCAGGTCTGCTATTTTGATTTGGACATGACAAAGATAATAAACCTTATCCTTATAAACATCACTGTTGCAAGCAATAGTTTTAAAATGGTTTGGCAACATCGGTTTGAAGAAAGGAGCTGCTTTAATGGCATCTTGATGATATCATTTCCATGTTTTCAACTCAAGATAAAATCCAAAGATCAGGAGGAAAAATGGTAAAAGGACACTGTCAGCAGGGAGAAAACTCTTCCCTGAAAGTGTCATATCACAGTTTTGCACTTATTCTTTTAAAGTTGTTTCTTTAAACATCACTAATCAGGAAGAGAACATTGTTGGAACTTTGCAAATTCCATTTCAAGTCTGAAAGCAGTCACTTTGCGTCCTTTCTGCATCTTTTCTACTCCCAGTAATGACACATCTGGACTTAAAATGTAGGTGTTGATTGTGTCAATTAGAAAAACAGAAAGTGGTGATAGAGAGGACCTAATGAGATCCACCTACCATCCTATTGCCAGTAGTCAGAATTCATATGCAGGATTCATAAGTATAGATGTTTGTCTGAAAGCTTTTCATGAAGGAGATACCACAATGTCCCAGGCAAACAAATCTACTGCTCCGCTATTCCTAGAGTTGCAATATCGTTTCATTATTAAGGAAATCAGTCTTCCATGTTGTGAATAAGGCTCATGTCTTGTCATATCTACATGGAGTGAAGATTATTCTCTTCCTTTTTGTAGTAGCTGCTTACATACTTACATACAGGGGATTGTCATGTCCCCCTCTGCCTTCTCTTGCCTAGATTAAACAACATTCATCTCTATATCCTCTGCATCAGTAGTGATATCTTGAGTCTGGAAGGATTATTTTGCATGTCTTTCAGCCTACATTCCTTGAGATACATGGCTTTCTTTTTTTTTTCTTTTTTTTTTTTTTTTCAGTAGAAAGGGACTCATTTGCTGTCTCCACCTCCACTGGTTCTCCAAGGGAAAGCTTGACAGTGCCAATAAAATGACAGATCATAACTTGAAAATACACAGAGGACAGAGATGTTGCAAACCTCCAACCATTTTGCACAGGACCCAGTCCTTCCAGCATTTTAAAAATAGGATCTATTTTATTTATGGGAGCATTCCCATAGAAGTCAATGATCACACTCAAGTGTACAAAATTTGGTCACATAATGAATATTTGAAGCATTAGGACCAGGCTATTTCAGAGAAAGCAAAAAAGTTTGGAACTCTCCTGGCTCTCGTGCAGTTCCTTTCCTGCTAATATGGTCTAATATTTGTAAGGACAGGGAAGGGAGTAAATAAAGAGGTCCTGATCCAGTCTCTGCAACATTTATCCCAGGAAAGCAAATTTAACCAGTCTTTATTTAAATAATGAAAGCATTATTATCTCAAGGAACAAAGCAACATGCAGAAATACCCACAGGAATAGAGGTGTAGACAAACGCTGGTATGACATCTCATCTTCCCCTGGTCCCCTAGTTTAACTTTAGTGATGACAGCAATCCACTTACAGCATGCACTAAGCCGTGACTATCTCCTTTTAACTGCATTCACTTCTAGTTATATAGCCATACACCTCTCTAGCAGAAGGGGAATGGATGCATGCTTACAAAAAATTGTCTTTGACAATTTTAAATGGAATGGATAATGAATCAGTTCTGGCTCCAAAGCCATAGAAGCCACTCTCCCTTCCGCAGCCCCTTACTGCACACCCCCTCTGTGATCTGAACATTAACTCGTAGGGACTATTGACGTAACATGATTCAGGGGAGGCTGGTTTGCATCAATATTTCTAAAATCCCTCTTATTATCTCACATACGTCAAAGTTTGATAAGGAAGAAGAAGGATGAAGCTATTTATAATTCAGAATGACTGTTACCAAAAGGTATTTAAAACCAAATTACAGTAAGTCAAAGTTTACTTTTAAATCAGCTTACACAAAAGACATGGTTTGAAAACAATTAGTAAATCTGACAAAATTAACTTTGACCTTACAATCTTATAAATGCCAACACAGCTTTTCTTCCAATGTCAGTTTGTGACTGTATGTGTATTTTCAGCACTGCAGTAATTTCACAGTGAAGGGCTGTGCTGTGGTTTAACTCTCCAGCAAGAATTATGCTTCAGTGCTTAGGAGCTCTCCTTGGGGGGACGTGCTATTTCATTGCTCTGTTTTGCTGGAGATCAATCTGTTGAGACAAGGCCGATTACTGTTTCATTATTCTCATTCATTATTTCTACTAAGAAGATATCCTCTTCCCAACCTGACTTTTCAGTCATCCTTGCTCCTTGGGTCACAGAGTAATTTTTTTTCCCCCAGATTTCTTTCTAATTTCTTTTAGTCTTCCTCCAAGAAACAAACAACCAAACAAACTCCCTACCTTCCACTCAACACTCTGGGCTGGTACACTCTGCCTTTCTGTTTCCTCTTCTGGGATATCTCCTTTCTGAGCCAATGTTTGAGTCATTCCTCCTCCTGCGACTTCCCTTCCCATCAGTGCTTTAACTACTGATGGAGGATAGAAATACATCATTCAGCTCCGCTTCATGAATGAGGGTCAAAGTTTGTAAACATATTCCCTGTACTTAGCTGATCAATCTTATTTTTCTCTCTTTGAGCTGTTTCCATGTCCAGCCACCAGCCAGCCTGCTCTGATAACTTACTGTCATCTGGGGGCGGATCTTGATCTAGGCAAGGGAGACCAACACATGTTCCCTCTTTCCATATTGCAGGACATCAGCCATCTGCCAGCTGGTCTATCTGTCCAGTGACCCCAGGCATTTTTTCAGCCTATGCATAACATTTTGAAGCACATTGCTAGACCATCATGCCTCCGTAGTTATGCCAATGAGATTGCATCAGGTATCTGAACCGTGTTTGTCCCTTCCTGGCTAGCCTAAACTTATATGCCCCCACTCTCCATATTCTGATAACTTAATTTTTAAATATAAGATACAATTCATGATGGAAAATAGTCCAATTTGTTTTGTAATTACTTTAAAACAGGCCTTTTAATAAGCTTTGATTTACTCTTTCTAGCAATTACATTCCTATTTTTTACATAGAAAATGGTCTTTCTAGCAGGTTTTAGCAAAATCCAGTGTTTTAAAAGTTTATTAATCAATTAAGATTAACCTATTTACTGCGAACAAATTATACTTGGCTTTCAATCCCAAACTACATTTATGCATACAGTGACTTAAAAATGTTTATGTTGAAAAGTACTGTCTTTTTTTGGACAGCAAAAAAACCCACCCTCTGTGGTGCTAAAAACAGTTCTGAGAACCTGAAGCAAAGTATGGTGGTTCATACCATAGTCTGGAGACAGTGTAAAACTATAGCCGTGTTGTGTGAACCACCCCATTCATTTCAGCATTAGCTTTGACTTGTTCATTTGTTATTTATTTACACGCCATAGACCAAACTCTCTCCTGTGCCAGAGCTCTACTCAGTGCAGTTTAGAAAAGAGCCATAAGGAAGTCATTACAGCTCCCTGATTTTGTGAGCGCTTCTGGCCTCAGCACAATTTCTCATGCTTGCCAGGCAGCCCGACACTAAACCACTTGTGTAAGGCTCTTAATGGTGCATCAGCTTCAGCGTGATTTAAAGATATGCCAAGCCTGAGGCACCTGCTTATCTTCCTGGAAGAACGCAGTCCTCAATGGAAGTGGCCTGATTTTGTAAGGACACTGACAGCTAAGTTTTCTGAGCATTCTAGGTGTATGATACAGTAAAATTTAGACCGTTTGTGATGAAGATACTTAATCCAAAAACAGGTTCAGAATTTTGCACAGTAGTCTGTAGTGGGAATTAATTCACAACTCTGTTCAGTGCTTGGCACAACAGAGCTGGAGGCTTTAGGGAACTTCTGTAATATAAATATCACTTGTAAAGAAGCAGCACTAAAAGATCCTCTCCAGGATGCAAGGTTAAAAGTTTAAAAATGTCAGGCTAAAGGCCTCTGAAGCGCTTTTTTCCTCTCTGGCATTTGGTAGCCTTTAACAGTGCTACAGCCTGCTATATGAAAGAGACCAGTGCTACAGAAACAGTTCACTCTGCTTCTATAAGAACAGCCAGAACCATGTCAGAGAAAGAGCCTGCAGAGTGGTCACTGCGTCCTGGGCTCATCCCACCCACTTCAAGCACTTCAGAGGGACTCTGGGCACTAAAGGCTGCTTCTACAGTCAGAGGAGAAGCATATCTCCCGAGGGTGATTCTGGACACTTAACTTCATCACCTACTTTGAGTGAAGTTGAAAACAACTTTTCTTCTAATATATGAGCTGCACTAAAGTTTCTAAGCTTAAATGAACAGGCTTTTTATCAGTTTATCTCCATGCGCTGAAGAATGTTATAGAAAATAATGCTGGATTTCCCCAAATAATTTTGTTTACATTTTTTTTTTTCAACTGCTTATTGTTTTGATTATTAATTGTTCCACAAATATTTAATTATTAACTGGCAGGACCTAATTGTCTGATGGAGACCTGAGTCACTGGAAGGAGAAATTCATGAGCTCTTAGTCATCTTCAGTGCCTCATTTGGAATCGTTGAGCTGTGATTGCCTGTCACAACTCCATTCCCATTGAATGAGTCCACTGAAATTGCTCAGCCCATCTGTGAGTTGACCCAGTATGTCCAGTCAAGCAGCCCTGCAGGAGAGGCCAGGGTAGGATCCAAATCTGGAGCCTTGATTTCAGTTATCTGATCCATGGGTGTCCTTTCTATTCATGTAAATGTATATTTTTGAATAAATTTTAATATTTTTATGATTTCTTTTTTCATTTTGGTGTGTCCATAGGCCCTGAGGAGGTCCACAATACTTAGCAAAAATTGGTTTCTTAGACACTTTCAGCTGCTGAAATTTAAGTCTCAATTCAGCGCATACAGTTTGTTTGTTCAAAGCAACAGAGTCTGGTTAGGTTTGAATTGAAACAGAAACTGTTACACAATCTGCAAGAAGGAGCTTTACCCTGAAGCACCTCTGGAAAGCATGAGAGCATCTGAAGAAGAGATCGCCAGCATTAGAAAAAATGAATGAAAATGATACATTTTTTCACTCAGTATCTTGCTCAGAAATGGCTGTAGTATTTTGCTTCATCAAACAAATAAAAGTCAGCTTGAAGCACAGAAGCTTGGAAAATAACCGTACAGCCAGTTAAAGTTTGAAGCACTGAGAACGAGAATTAGAGACCTCAAGAAACTTCACAGGAGTTGCATAGCTTCATGCTAAGCATCTAATAACAGTAATTCTCACCCTAAAACCAGCAAACATCAGTACTCTGCTCCTCCCGGGGCCAGCAGCTTCCAGCCACGCGCCAGTGTAGGCGTTTGCGCTGTGTCACACAGTGACGAGCGGCTCGCCCTCAGTGCCTGCCCGCCCGTGGGTCTGGGCACTCTGCAGACGGGGGCTGCAGATTGCTCTTCCTCTTCCTAAAGCTTTCTGTCCTGCAGGACTTGAGGAAACACTGTTAACAACCGAAGTTATAAGGGAAGAAACCACACGCTCTTGCTAAGAAGGGCTCTGGGGTCCGAGAAGAGCTAAGCATCCTCAGCGCTTTGCATGGAAAGTTCAAAGGATTCTGAATCACACATCCAATAGGAAAAATCCTTCTCATCCCGGGATGAAATTAAGAGTCTTGTCAGAGACAATATGTTTGCCCTGTGTAGTAGCTTGACATTAGACCAGTAATGCAGAACTTGGGTCCAGGTGGTTTCACCTTGTTTTAGCCACCTCATTCAGATAGCTATTCCACAGTCAATAGCGACAAATGAGCACTTTCAAAGGGTGTTTCAACCCGAGCCTGACAAGCAAACAAGTGGAGCTAATCCCTCACTCCACACAGGCTGTCTTTCTTTACCTCCCACAGAGACCTGAGACATGTATATTTATTTTAATATGACGCTTCTCTTATGAAGGCCAGTGAGAGAACGGCATGTGAGGGTGTTTCTCAAGCCTGCTGTGCCTGCAGAAGGCTGTCCCAGCCAGCAGAGCTCTTACTAAAAAAGATGTGCCAGGCTCTACCAGCACTACATCTCCCATCATCCCAGTCCTGCCTGATTGAGTGATCCTGCTAGTATCATTAATATTTTTGAGGAACTGGTTCCTAAGGTGGGGGAGGAAGACATTCATTGCCGGGGGTGGCTCTTAGATAGTAAATCACATGGCAATCCCACGTAAATGCCTTATACAGGTTTTAATGAACTGTGTTCTATAGGTGAAAGCCAACAGCAATATTAGAAATGGTGTTTATTTTATAGCCTAGAAACTGCATTTTAAATGCTAGTATACGTTTATATGACAGTTCTATTAAATATAAAATAGACCCATTACAAAGAAAACCCTTTACATCTGCTTTTATCTGTGTCTAAATGGCATGCCCAGCTCTGCAGTTCCTCAAATGAGACATTTTTAGAACTTTATTTATGTTACAGCCATAACAAACTAGCAACTAGAAAACTATAATGGGCACAAACGGCTAATAAAAATGAGATTGTTGAAAAATACTTCTTAATAGCAATTTACAAGGGATCCTGATAAAAAAAGAACTGAGGCTCTGTTTCCCTGGAAGTTTGCCACCACTGTAATCACAGCCATTTGGCAACAGGTACTCCCCCCTTCCATCTTCAGTGACCACTTTCCTCTGAGTGTGCTACAAACCGAGTACCCAGAGGTTATTCCCCAC
Source organism: Nothocercus julius (assembly GCA_013398735.1). NCBI lineage: Eukaryota > Metazoa > Chordata > Aves > Tinamiformes > Tinamidae > Nothocercus > Nothocercus julius. The sequence continues at coordinate 6,849,505 of VZSV01000023.1, read as the reverse complement.
CTCCTGTTGTTGCTCAGTTGGTGCCTACTAATCCAGAGGCATTTCATGGTGACCTGAAAGGTGGAGGTATCACAAGGGCTTTCCAACTTGCTCAGTGGGGAGCAGGCCTGCAAGCCAGGACCTGTCACAGACATTTGGAGGGTGGCCCATTGAACGGATCTGCTTAAATAAGTTGGCTCAGATAAGCAGGTCAGACTTTCAGTTTGTAAACTGAAAGCTGTTTTGCCCCAAGCTTGGTAACAATTCCCCAGGCAAAAGTCTGGGGGCTGAGCTCATCTCTTTTGCAGGACACATTTTGTGGGATTCTGACAATGTCCATGCGGCTGCCATGTGACACCAGGGAACTGCTTCCTACCACCGAAGAAAAAGATGATCCCAGGTACAAACTTATCTGCAGTAGCCCTACTGAGTAGCCAAGGGAGGCAAGGGAAAGGCAGGACTTTCAAGTAAAGTTTATAGTCATTGGCCTCATATTGTAGTGATGGATATCCTTGAATATAAATAGGTGCCTTAACCAGTTCAGCATCATACCTGCCTAAGGCAGAAAAGTTTCTGCTCATCAGGTTTTATATTCCATGGAAAGCAAGCAACTTCTGGAAAAAAATATAAACAATATAAACAATTTTTAGCATGAAATCCACAAGGGCTAAAAACACTGTAAACTGGAAAGAAGATGGGGAGACTAAGCGGAAAAATGTGTATCACAGACCCAAGACTTGCACTGAAGGTGGGGTGTACATGACGCTACATTGGCATAGGTAGTGTGAGATAGTCTAAGCTACATGCAAAGTAAGATTTAAAGCAATACGGGAAGGCACTCAAGACTCCCAAAACAGGTTGCCAGAAGAACTAGAAGTAGCACCCAAGTGCCAGAAATCTGAGCCCAGCTTGCTCTTAAGTGGATTCACAATCGTCTGCAGTCCTACACTCCATCTTTTGTTTGTTCCTAGTTCAGTTTACAATGAAGAATATGTGTTCAAGCCCTAAAAAAATCTTTTTTATTTCCCCCTAAAGGTATTCATCAATATAGCCCGAGTTATTTGAGGCTGGAGTTAACTAGGAAATAAAGTTCACAGAGGTAGAAAAGAGCTTACAGGTGCAGGCTTTTATATAGATCCAGGTATAAAAGCACATTGCTAGCTGTTCTGGGCATGGTGTGCAACTGTATCACTGTGGAGTTCTGTGAAAGCTCAGATCATTACAGTATGGTAGTTAGCAAAAGTTAACTTTTAGGCAGACCACTGTCTGCTTTTGTGTTGAAAACTAAAATTTTGACCAAAGATTAAAGAAAACATTTTAAAACATGTTTTAAAATATTTCTACTAACTCCTTCTGATTGCCTACCAAAAAAAAAAAAAAAAAAAAAAAAAAGACATGGTGTCACCAACTGCAGAGGCAGAATCTGTTTAGAGCAGGGTTAATCACAGCATTTGACTGAGGTTGGTCTCTGAATGGCAGAGGTTTCACTGTAATTGCAGACAAAGTTTCTTCTTTTCTTGTTTTCCTTCTGAGAGAACCAGAGAAAATAAGAGAAGTATTTGCCCTGAAAAAGTGAGCATTAGCACAGGACCGCAGCCTGTTAACTGGTACCGCCAACACAGAGCCCTACTTTATTTGAACTGGACCTCAGAGAATTAGAAAAACAGAAAGAGTAAGCAAAATTTGGGTTGTAGTCAATGAGAATACATGTGTGAGCAAGACAAGTAAGATCCGACCCAAAGAAAATACATTTGGCAAACCCATGGAAACCAGAAAGTCAGTAGCAACTATTGAGAAATTTTAGTCATATTTTTAAGCTGTCCTTTTGAGGATTGCCTTTAACCGCATCTCCCCTCCCCTTTCACTCTCCTTCCCTCTCCCAGACTTTTGTCTCAAGTACTTAATTGTGAGTTAAATATTTGTACTGGGAAGACATCAAAGGCACTGATTTTAGAAATTAAATTTTATATAATGCAAGATCCCTGAACTTTAGAGAAAGTTCATTTCATCAGCTATCACTAATCATCTGTGAGTCTGGTGTTCTACCAACTAAAACACTGTATTTTGAATAATGGATTTTCCCCACAACTGAAGTGTAAGAATAATTACAAATATGAATGCTAGCCATGGTTTGCACTATTTTCTGATCTGGCTATGAAGTACAAAATGAAATGGAAATTTTTGGTTTAAAAATTAGCCTGAACAGCCAACAAGTGAAAAACAAGTACTCAGCGAAAGATTTTATTTTTGCACACCTGTTCTAGCTGTTATTTCATTGAATCCTCTGCTTTCATTCTTTATCTCTGAATGAGATGTGACATTGGTGTGACTTTGCCTGAAGTGGTGAGTTTGGAAGGTGGGAGGTTTCCTGTTAGCAGAGATGGGCTATGCGCCGGCTGCCTCCAGCGGTGCGCAGCAACAGAGAGGAGAGAGGAGATGCTCTTTGAAGCCTCCATCCCTGACAGAGGAGAGAGCCTTTCTCCTTCTTTTCTAGCAGAAGAAACAGAAAGAAATTATCCTTTTGCAAATGCCATACCCACATACAGGTCACGATCCCTCTTTTGCTCATAAAATTGCGTTCAGGATAAGAGTAGCCAAGGCCTACATTAACTTTCAAAACAGGTGGAGTGAGGACCTGCAACAGCAATTTAAAGTTAATAGGTTCATGTGCTTGTTGTTGTTGTTTTCTTTCTTTAATTAAAAGGGCAGTTATTCAAGTCTTCTCATGAAAGGAGCAGAAGTGATTTAAAATAGAACTTCAATCGGATGCTGGAGTTTTATTCTCTGTGCGTGAAAAATGGTCTCTTCTTTGGATGACTGTAGTAAGGAGAATCAATAGCACAAAAAGGAAAATGACTCAACACTGCAGAGAGGAACTTATTGTTCAGTTTTCATCTGTGACAAGTTAGTTTCGCAGTGAAAATGAGATGATAGCTCCTGCCAAAGATGTAAAAGCACAACCCAAAGTAAAAGCAGACGAAGGTCTGTCTTCTGAAGGTATCACATGCACAACAGAAATGAATAGCAAAGTTATGTATTAGCTATTTTGTGTGATGACAGTGAACCTGTCTCTGCACGAATGGTCACTGATTACATCGATTCTCTCAGATACATTTATTTCTAATTGTATAAAACAGCATCTCACCATTAACTTCAGTGAAACTCAGCCAGAACATATCACTTGAGAAAAGAAACTACTGGAAGAGTATTGTACACTGTATTTGTCCATTTCCAGTTGTATTATTTTTAGAAACTAGAACTGGAATAAAAGGAATATTATCATATGTATACACCAATTCAGTCAAACTCGCCTCCCCTTTCTAAGCTTTTTGAAAAGTGTTAGGCATGCAGATCTTAGGTTAAGCATTAAGAGGATCAGAGAATAATTCAGGTCATTCTCAGATCACTTTTCAAAAATAAGAATGAGCAGATTGGAGCAATTTTTAAAGAGGAACAATTGAAGAGGATACTAGTTTTAATGAGTGCAAATGATATCAAATGGAAAAGGTCAGCAAGCAGCCATGTAGCTCAAAGTTCTTCATTCTTAGGAAATTGCATGCGTATTAAAAATGCGTAAATGTATATTATGCTTATACAGTAGACTGGCTTCTCTCCTAGGAGATCATGGTATATAAAAAGCCAGAAGGAGTTACGAGAGAAAGCAAAAATGTGTCCTAGAAAGATAAAATGTCTTGACTGGTAGCATATTTATGCAGCTGAGGCTAGATTTCAGCTCTCCTGATTCAGAGCACTGTTCATTAACTCCTAGACTACACTGAATGGATGCATTAGTCATTCCAAGACCCTGTAACTAGAGGACATAAAAAAAAATGTGCCACAAGCATAGTCCTACGATGCACTTTAGAACTGGGACTCTCTCTATGCAGTTAATTCCTAAAAACAACTCTGTTGAAACATCTGGCTTTCTCACAGGATCAAGAACAGACTATCTCATAGGTGTTTGATGGCGGTCTGCCTTTTCACGGTATATTAGAGCATCAGTCTTAGGATATTTCAAAAATTCCAGCTCAGCCTTCTTCTTCTTCTTTTTTTTTTTTTT
>VZSV01000023.1:6809565-6845355 GCA_013398735.1 Nothocercus julius | reverse complement strand
CAGTTGAGGCAGATGCTCCATCTCTGTCCATGCAGAGTAATTCTGTCACAGCCTGTCACCAAGGCTGGCTGACTGTGTGCGCATTGTCCAAGCCCTCTTCTTCCGACCACTCCACTTCTTCACTAATAGTAAATAAAACAAAAAGGAGAGAAAAAGAAATTACTGCTAACTGGCAGGGGAAAACAATAAAGATCTGAATTGCCGCCCCTCCTCCCAAAAGATGCAATCTAAACCGCACATTGATCTGGGAGGAACTCATTGGAAGCCAAAAATGAGCACAACAAGTCATGGAAAACATCTGTAAGTGACCTCAGCTAAAATACGTGACTGATGTCCCAGATATCCCTGAAATCAACTTCCACCAAAAACCAGGATCTCTTCTGGATAAGGACCACCACCTCTGTTCCAGTGACCAGACGTGTTGGAGGTTTGTGACTCATGCATAAAGGTGTCATTCTTAGCGCATGCAAAATAGATCCTGCTATTCTCTGCAAGTCATGGAAGAGCTTTTTTTTTTTTTTTTTTTTTTTTTTTTTCCAAATAGCAAGCAGCTGCTTTAATTAAGACTCGTTTTAGAACTGCAAAAAGAAAAGTTGAAGGTAAGATGGTTGTGTATAGAGAAAGATTATATTCCAATAATCACTTCAAAGAGAATGGGGGGAGAAGGCATGTTTCTAATTTCTATACAAAAACAAAGGAAGTAATTTCTTTCAAGGTTTTTTATTTGTTTTTCAAATTGCACAGTCCTCAACTTTTAAAATAATAATCATTCTTGACAGCCATTTAATAATTGTTAGTGATCTATAGCTTTATTATAAAGTACTCATCTAATGATGTATTTCCTTTACCCTAAGGGCCAAGTACAAAGCAGGGAAATTATCTTGGTGATACTTTTAATAACTTCCTGTGGGATTGCAAACTCTGGCTGAAGCTGTCTCTGCAAAAGAGTTAATCATGTAATTTCACAGATTAGACAACACAGGGTTACTAATGAGAAACTTCAGTTCAGTGATAAACTCTTTTTTTTTCCAAGAATATTTTGAGAGGCCTGTAACCTTTGGCTGACACCCAATGAGGCTATTAGTTTAACCATGGGATGCACTACCAAATGTACAAGAGTCAGCAGAACTTTTCCTTCTGAAAACTGCTCATAACCCTTTGTGAAGAAGCCTTCAGAAACCCAGAAGGGATAGATAGAAGGGAAAAATCATGCAAAAAGGGGCTGACTTATCAGCTTCCGATAATTGGCATGACTTCAGCTTCCAGTTTCTTTTCAACAATGTACGCTCACTATAGCAACCCCGGATCCCATTTAAATGTCATGCTGCCCTCTGTTCTATAAACATGTATCATCCATCACTAAATATTTAGATCTGAATTGTTGGAGCTGAGTTCTGTGCCAGGGGTAAGGGGATTAATTCCTTTCAAGGCCCTCACATGATGGATTTTTCACTGAAGTAAACATCCGAGAAGAGCTCACACTACGGCCATAAAATATATAAATAAAGTTTAAAGTTTAATTAAGTCAACATTATTTAAAGTGGTTGTCATATTTTATGGTGAACTCTTCATGTTTATTTTGTATGACTCCTCATAAATAGTCTCTCCCTTTCAGACAAAAGGCACGGCTGGGTTAAAGTTAAAGGTCCCATGTGTGGTACAGGAAGGAGGATCTCCTGGACTTGGGGGATCCAAAAACACGCTGTATCGTGCCTTCTGCTATCTCGTGTCTTCCTAATGAACTGAGATGTTGCGCAGACACAGGAAAAGCATGGCGGAGTTTATAAAGGACGTGACACGGGGAAGTCCTGTGGGCGGCTATCTGGGCTTCGCAAAGTGAGGGCCTCATCCTGCAAGGTACGAGAGATTCCCCTTTCTGCTGCTGTTGGGCGGTCGGGCAGCGGGGGACGAGACAGGGAGGGTCTGCAAGCAGTGGAAGGCCACATGTCAACGCAGTTAATCTCTCGGGCCTCCACAAGCAAGCGATTTGCAATGAACATTTGGCGAGAGATGGTGTTGCTCTCTCATTCCTCTTCAGCCCTCTCTTCTCCCTAAAAAAAATCTCCAAACCCAACATGAAGAATTTTTAAGAGAAAAATAATACTATACTATTATGTTACCCTAACACTTCTAAATTTTAAAGGTGAAATACAATAAGTGAATAAACATGTCAAAGTTATTTTAACTGATGCTCTCCATGGAGGGATTTCATAATGAACAAGATGCTGATCCTCCAGGTAAATCCTGTGGAAATCCTGACTCCAGCTTCTGCATTCTCTGGCCTGCCTTGGACGGGTCATGCACATGCTCTGCACTTCCATCTCAGGTAGGCAGCATGTTAATAGGGAAAACTCAGAAATCTGGTGAGATGCTCAAATCCTCAAGGATATATGTTGAATAGGACTGAGTTGTTTTTCTGTCTTTCTCAGCATTTACTGTATCTCTGAAACGTGACTAGAAACATTGCCAGAATAGTAGATTTCAAAGCCTTGACTAGTAGCAGCAGTATTGGCTGTGATAAAAGAAGCTTGTTACTGATTTCCTAAATGACTGAGAACAAGTCATTTAATAGTTTTGTTCCTTTTCTATAAAACTAGAGTGATTTTTTTTTTCCTCTTATTTATCCTGCTTTTAACATTAAGTTTCTAGGGCAGGGCAGGGCTTTAACACTGTGGATACAGTCCTCACACCAAAAAATTCCAGTTTCTCCAGAGACCTATAGCTGCTATCATGCTATCATGCAAACATTAGAACAGGGAAATCCCGTGTGGCTTTACTTATTCCTCTTTGAACAACATTTTTTTTTTTTTTTTTCCAATGGCTTCTGGAAAAATGAGAAGCGCTGGAAAAATGTAGGGGAAAGTTATAACTATACTTATGAATAAATACAGATATTAAGTAAATAATATGTGTGTATCTGCACACATGCACAAACACAGTTTCCTGATTCTCAGATGGACATATTTGATCTATGAGCATAGACATATTCATTTAAAGTCAGAAATACAGGTCACACAATCAGTCAGTGAAGGGAAATCCAAGGCATGTTTCACGCAGAGAGAGCACAGCCGTGGCATAGACCAGGCTGCACCAGCAGTAAATTTTCCTCTAGCAAACGAAGGCACAAGCAGTCATACTATGAAAGAGCTCTCTGCTTTCATTCTGTATCAGTGCTGATTATGTTGCTCCAAACTTTAACATTAGGTAACATGATCGTGCTGAAGGTAGTATGAAATTTAATGAGGTCTTAATCTACATGACAGGTTAAAAGCTATGAGAGTTCCTGAAGCTCTATGTGGTATAAATGGAGTGCAAGCTCATATTATTTGATAAGATAGGAAGAGGCCCAGCTGAAGGGAAAGCATTTCCCTGCAGGCTCTGAAAAGGGAAAAAAAAAATGTTTAATTTATACATTATTTACAAGCAGAAAGGGCTTGTCAAAACCCAGGCAAGGACCAAGGGGACTAATGGTGGGCAGAAGTCACCAGAGCTATATTTAATGACATGGGTTGAAATTCAGCCTGTGCAAGGAACTAGTACAAAGCCAGTTCATCTCATAAACCTCTGCTCAGCTTGTTGGCTGATGAAATCTTTGCAATGAGCCGATGTCTTTCTGAGTTGCAAAGCATAAAACCAGGCAGCAAGGAAGTCCCACCGCAAGGACTAGCAGCACTTCTACTGTTGTACCCTGAGTTTTTAATGTGGCAGGAGTCTGAGACACCACTTTACTAGCCACACTTTTGCCAAGTGATATTTTACTCTTTGACGTTGTCTTGCAGAGGCCAGGCAGATAAGCCATGTGTAATGTATCCCACTAGTGTTAAATTTCCCTCTTCCTCACTCCTCCCCTCCCCTCAGTTATCAGCTGCTTTGGCAAACAGCGTTATAGGAATATGGTGTCTCTCCTGCTGTTGTTCTTTCATGGACATACATGAAAGACTAACAGGAAAGTTTGTCTTTTTCTTTGTATCCCCTGGCAGCTGAGTGCTTAGTGCATGAAGGAAGAAAATACAGCAAAAAATATTCATGTAAACAAAATACGCATTTTCAAAGTCAAAACAAACCCAAACAAAAACTTCCTCATATTTTTACAAGGGTTTAGAGGAGTTTAGAGGAAAACAAATATCTCATCTGATGATTACTTCTGACAAGTCACAATCCTTCCATTACAGGAGCTGGACGGCCAGCAAATTGTTCATTCGGAATGACAATGTCCATTAAGATAATAACCCTCCGGGAGGGAGGAGACCTTCAGGGCCTTGCTCTTCCTGTGAGGAACACCAATCTTCAGAGGAGGAGATGACTATTCAGCAGTCCTTTTGTCCAGTTAATATGGAGTTCATAGCGCTTCATAGAATTGCTCCGAACGAGAAGATTGCTGGAGACTCATCCTGGTCAAGAGGTTCATATTGGAGTGGGAGAGAAAGAAGAAGCCCCACTTTGGAGTAAACTCTGCTGGGGACATTTGCCTTCTCTTTATCCTTGACCAGAAATGCTATCATAGTCAGACCTGCCACATATATTTGAGCAGAAATGTTTAGTTTGGACAAATAACAGTTTTTGACAAGAAATAATAAAAAAAGTATTTTTGCTGGCAAATTCTTGAGCAGTCCTAGCAGTCAATGCTCCCAGAATTGCCTTTGAACAGCCAAGTCATTCCCACAAGTATGAACATACAGTTCCAACTACTTTAATGGAATTTGCATGTGTATACCAAGGGGCAGAAGCTGGCTCTTGGTCTAAAATATGCTGAGCACTTTTTAAAGAGAAACTTATTCAGTGATGTAAATCTTTGTGGTTTCCCTATTTTGTCTATTTAAGATTCCATTCTTATAAAATAGTTTGAATACATGGTATGTAGATATATTTGTTTTTTATAGTACTATGCGATTGTCTAACATACTGGTCTTGAATGTTAACTGATGTTTACAAAATCGCTTATCTCTCAACTGTAATTCTTTCATTTCTATAATAATTACACAATTCTTTGTACTTTCCTTTTTCTTTTTTTTTAACAATTTCACTATTTTCATGCCAAGGGATCTCCAGTGCTTTCAATAGACTTACTCTGGCATAAAATTGGCGCAGTGATGCAGTGAATCATACTGTGGAAGAAATCATAGACCATTAAACTCAATAGGAATTTTGCCGTTGACTTCAGGGGAGCAACAACTTCACGGTAGATCTATCAAATAATAATTTTTAAGTAAGTATAATATAAACTTAATATCTTAGTTATAGTGACCAGGTATGCATTCTAAAATTCTTGCTCCATTTCTGAATATTCAGAAACAATGGAAGACTTTTTAATCTTATTTTTTGTTTAAAATATGTTTGGAAAATATACTTTAGGCTACAAATACTCTTAGAGGAATCATTCGAAAAGGTACAAACAAGGTATCTTAAGCATGGGCTTATCCAGTGAATGCTGAGGTTAAAAATTGGTGTAGCTGACCCTACAGACCCTACCCTACCCTACCCCTGAGATTTTTTCCAGAGAAGTGTGAAAATAAACAGTGAAGTGTTTTTTATTTTATTTTTATTTTTCTGCAACACCCTGGCTCTGATTCACCTCTCACTTAATTGTTTAAGTGAATGCAGTAAAGTCAGATCTCATCATCTGGAAATGATTGAAGGAAAAAATACTGAAGAAATGGTGATGAGGCCTTGACCATGAGAATGCAAGCCTGCCTGCAGCCTATTGGCTAAATCATTTCTGATAGAAACTGGCCTTCTACAAGGTAGTGATAGGAGAGTGTCTGGAGTACTCTGAACCTATCTTTTCCTAGCCACGGGTGACCAGACTTATACCAAGAAGGTAAGAATTTGTGGAAAGATTAAGAGTGCATTGAACAGGTTCTCAAATGGCCCATTGGGGAGCCTGTTTTAGAAGAAGAGACCAAAAGAGCTCAGCATTGTTTAGCAATTCAATGAAACCTGAAAAAGGACATGGTTACTTTCCATAAAAACACTAAGAAGGAAGAGAGGAAGAAATATCAGAAAGAAGTTTAAACAAAACAAAAAAGGCATATGAGCACAAGGAGAAATGATTATGAATAGCCGAAGCATAGACTTAGTCTTCAAGGCAAAAGGTAGTCTCTGGATTAGCTCTCTAGTAAGAACCATGAAGATAGTGGATAAAAATGGAAAAAAAATCAAGGTGGGGGATGAGCTTTTGATCTGACTGGGTGAGATGGGGCTTGTGAGAACAGGGTCTGCAACTCAAGACCATCCCAGTCTTAAATCCCTCTGCTCAAAATCAGGAGTAGTTCTGCTGAAGACAGTTTCATGAAGTGGATAAAAAATATGAATAAGTCATCTTATCTCCCACGACACATCATGTTCCCTTTACTAACCTTGCTCTGATATCTGCGTAGCCTTAGGAACCCTGCCTGCCACACCAGAGAGGTGAGGAGTTCCTTAAGGCAGGTGTGTCCCACTCGCATACGTGTTCTGTCTCTCTCTATAGCTGGGATGCCTCATAGAGGAAGTGTTGACAGCTCCAGTAGGGATTTTACAAGAGATAGCCATTCATATTCCACAAGGACCAAAAGATCCACATGAGACTATTTAATGTAAACAGCAATAGTTTCCCACATCTTTGTTTAGATAATAGACGGAGGATTTCTAAACTTTAGGATCATATTAATTCCAGAAGAATAGTTTCACTTATGGCCATATAAATCTTTCCTTTACTCCAATGACCGATTTCTGTATGTATCTGAATACTTAGCGACAATGTTCAGGTAGTCAGACTGCAGTGGATCATGCAGCTGACTCTCACATCATCTAGTTTTACTTTATAGTGCAAGGCCTGGATTGCAGAGGCTTTGACTAGCTACTATTACAGTGTGAGACTTGCCAGACTTTCAAGAAACACATTTTTTTTTTTTTTAATGAAATGAGGAAAAGATTTCTCTAAAACTTCAAGCCTGAGCTTGCAAGAAAGTCCACAGTTGAAAAATTAAATCCCCACTTCCAGCAGGAAGTCTCCTAATTAGTGTTGTCAGAGTATGGAGCTGAAAGCCTGGCCTTGCCGTTAAGTGCTTCTGGAGGAGGTGTTAGAGACCGAGCTCTTTGGAGTATCTGCTCTGAAAAGTTTTAAGGCCATTTCTCTTAACTTTCCTTTGGGGTATTTTAAATGCGTTTTTTTGGCCTACTTAGCACTTTTAAGTATTCCTAACTTTCTTAATAATGCCTACTGCTATACTTGCCATTATTAGCCACAATCTGATATGTCACATACAACCTTCCTTGGAAATATCAAAATGTTGGGAAGAGAAGGGAAAACTATCTTTTTGTTAAGTGATAACAATACAGCACTGCTGACTTTTAGCATTCATAAGTCAGGCTCCCAGAAGAATATGTGACTGGAATAGCTTTTAGTTCCTTTCATTTTTCCAGTTGTTTACTGAGATTTTAAGGCTTGTGTGTGCCAACTCTTCTCTGAAGCCCTATGGTTCTAGTGCACCACGAAAGAACATGTTATCACCTTACAGATGAGAACAGCATATTAGCTGCTCTTGAATAATTTCCCCATTCATATATATCTCTATATTGGAATTCTGTTCTCACATCTATGCACTCTCGCAAAGTTTAAGTTTGAGCAATGCCGACACATTTTCCCAGCACATAGGTTGAATGTTTGTGTCCTGTTGTGTTTACTCATTCTGCAATTAGAAAGGATGGATGAAAAATAGATGTCAAAAAAAAAAAAAAAAAGTAGTTGCAGTGTTTTTTCACAGCTATAGTTATGATAGGAACCAATATCTAAGGTGCTGCAGGTATTTTGCACTCCCAAGAAGCAACTGTATCTATAGAGTGCTGTAAAGGATTGGCAGGCTTGACACAGGATCCTGGATCTCAGGAAGACTCTGGCCATGACAGTGCTGGATTGAAGAGTACTTTTTGTGCTGAGAGAATGCAGGTGAAGCTAATCCCGGGTAGGAAAGACAAAGCGATATAAACAAACATTTCCAGCATGGCATTGCTTAGGGAACTATTGCTCGTAACAATGGGGGGTTTCACTAAACCTCACTGTTCTGTTGACTAGCCAAACACATAAAATATTTCATAATGTTTTTCCTACTGCACTAAGAAGCTAGAAGTGCTTTGAACCCTCCTTCAGTTTCAAAGTTGGGATCCCTTCAGTCCTCAGAACCCCCAAATGCCTGTGGAAGATTTTTCTGGAAAGATGGAAGCCATGGAAGTCACTGCCCTCCTAGGATACTTCATAGGACTATTCATCCCACACCACTGAGGAACAAGTAGGCACTTTTCAGGCTCTAGACATCTTTTCTGGATGACAGCATGAAAATCTCAACAATATGATATAAGCTTTAAAACTTAGGTTAATATGGTAAAAGCAGGTACTCTTCTTCTGCACCCCTAAAATCAGTGGGAAATACAGGAATTAAAGGTTCAGTTTTCCATTTGTTGGATGAAAGGTCTAAAAATTAAGCTACTTCTTATGTGTGTTTCTAAACTCAGGCTTCAAATTAGTTAAAATACAAAATAATTCTTCCGAAGTGGGAAGTGTGCATGGCGTCATCAAGCTTAAGAGGCGAATTCAGAAGGAGAACAGCCAAACACAGTCTGTTTGTCCCTCTTGGGTCCTTTACAATAACAAAGGTGAGTCATTGACTGAGGAAACTGAAAAGGAGGGCACTGATATAACCTTGTTGATCGTTACTTTTTTTCTCTGGGACTTAATAGAAAAAAACACTTCCATCTCTGAATTTGCAAGTTTAGTTTCCTGATACCAGGCTCAAGTCTTTGCTTCACCTGTGATTTCTATTTTACTTCCTTATGTCAGGAGGAAAGGAACAGAGGCTTTAGGACATAAAGAGCCTTCTCCACTTGCCAATTGTTTTCTTCTTTCAACACAAACATGTGTTATGTTCCTTTTGGATAAATCTTTGAAGAGACAGCAGCTCAGGATGACCACTGTCTTCCTTCAGCATCACAGGCACTAAAAACCCCATGTATATGCAGTAGTTTTTGTAAGAATGATGTCTTACATGAAGAAGATCAGAAATTCTTGACTGAAAGAATGCATTGATCTGATTTACCAATTTCCTGGAAATCATGAAAACCATAATAATAGAGCTTTCCAGTATTTCGTAAGAACCAAAGAAGTCAGCAAGCGACTTAAGTCTATCCAAATAGACATATCACATGATATCAGAGCTGGGGGAAAGAGTTACTTTCCAAGTTATTAATATTTACGGTTTGAATAATCAAACATATTATTAAAGGCAAAACCTGAAAATATAAGAAAGTATTCACTTGAAGGGTTACTTTGTAAACCTGAAAGTCATCAGAAACAATTTGAGATCATGAGGAATAACAGTGAACATGTTCTCCTGGTGTTCTTGTTTCATCATCTGGCATTTTGGTTGTGTTGTAGTTTGTGATGGATAAACTATCTGTGTACTCAAGACTTCCTTCTGGTGACCATGTACTTGATAAGTTTTCATAACTGGGCTTAGCTAATATGCTTGTTTTTATCTTTCCTTTGCATAGCCTCTTTTCCCATTCTCCTCTCTGGACTCTTAATAATATTTACTCCAAGCACACTGGTATTTACGGTGTGCCCTGAAGGACAGTGCCCCTCAAAAACATATTCATGAAAGTTAGGACAGTCCTCAAGCAGAGCAAGTTCAAAAGAAAAACAGTCTGGACGTGAGCTTGGAGATGAATGCTTTACAGCCACTATCGGAGGTAAACTGGCAGTCTCTAATGAGACATCTGTAATTTAATTGTGTCATGCAGAGACTACAAATTTCCCCCCAGAGCCCACATCCAAGTTGTTGTTATAATGAAGATAAAGTAACACACATACCAAAAATCTTTTGAATACACTTATAACTTCTCCCAAAAAGATAAAGAAGGCCTATATCCTATTTATGTCATTACACTCTGTTGCATAACTGAGCTTACAACAAGTAGGGCAGAGGGTAAAGAGTCAGACTATAATTATTTAATGCTGTATAATTTTTACATTTCTTTTTTGATCATATGATAATTTTGGGGGACCAGTTCATGTTGAGACTAAAAAAGAAAAAGAACAGGATAGCAGATGGTTGTTCTATAGAATATTTATAAGGAGCTTATGTTGTGTTTGATGCTTCCTCCAGGGAAGAAAATGCTCTAGTACTGCATGGCTAAGCCACTCCTGAGTCTGATTTCTAAGGCTTTAGATAGAAAATTGTAAAGATTTTTGTACCAATCACAGTTAAAAGCAAGATGCTTTCTACTCAACTCAGTTGCCAAGTAAATAAGGACAAGTATTTCTTGTAGATGGAGTAGAAATAGATTATGTGATGCATTCACTTCGTCATACCCAATGAGCCCCCTGGCTCCCTCAGCTTGAGTGGTGTGTTTTCTGCTATTGCTGATTTATACAGTTTTCTAACTGTGGTTCTCTTTGTCAAATTCTCCTGCAGAGAATCTCCAAAGTTCTATCTTGTCAGGACCACAATTTCCCAAATACTGAAAATTACTTAAAATGAAATCAGCTTTTAAAATCAAAATAAAAATTCAATAGATAACTGACAATATTCTTGGACAAAAGTGGAACACAAAAAACAGGGATGAGAGAGAGAAGGTTGAAGAATATTTTATATTCTAAAACTACAGTGAGTGCTGCAAAAATATCAAGATCTCAAAAAACTGCTTGGGAGTGTTTTTCTCTGACTTTCCTTAGCTCAAGCTGGATACTTGGAAACTGTGCTCTAAATACAGGACAGGGAGTGGTCATTCCCATCTTCTAGTTCGGGCTTTGACATAAACTGTGTTCTTAGACAAAGATATCTTAATCAATAATAAGGAGATAGCTTTTCAAAAAGCCATTTCGGAATTTCTCCTGGAGTTTGTGATGTCAGCCCAAGAACCTGAGGCAGCCACCACTGTAAATGCTGTTCATTCACAATGACAGGTGTCAGAACTGGGTGCACAAAACTCCTCCCCAGTAGCAACTTGGATATATTTTTTTCCATTTTTGAACCAGATATTTTTTTTCACCCCTCCATAAATAATCTTTAATATATTCTCTGCCATCCAATGGTGATTATTTTCATCTTTAAATATTTAACCAAAGATTCAGAATAATAAAATCTAAACATCTGAAAGCCTTTTTAATCTAAAAAAGATGTTTACAGAGATCCCTTCCAAGCTCCATGGACTATATGATAATAATATTTACCGTGTAAGTATTTCATTTTCTATTCCAGAAAGTATATACAGACTGTAGTAAAACACTAGTGAAACTTGAAACAGGAGATAATTAAATCATTATGCATGGGGATATATGAAAACTGATCAGGAAAAATTGCAGCCATTTGACCATTTTGGTCTGATTCTTCATTGCCTAATACCTTGTGGATTCATTTACAGGCATGTATAGGGAATATAAAACTGATGAATGCAATCATGAGTGATGTATTTCATATTCACTTTGAGTGAAAATAAAAGCTGTTCCAGGCCATATGTTCTAGTCAATGCTATGTGTTAGGCTCCACATAGCAGTAGCTAGATGAAATCTTATGGTCTTTATTACACAGGAAGTCAGGCTAGACGATGTAATCACTTCTTCAGGCCTTAAAAATCTAGGAACTGTGGAGTAAATGACTATATTGGGTTTGAGTCAATAGAACTCAAGTTCTACTGCAGCTGGAAAGGATAGGAATTTGAAAGAAATACAGTACAGTATATACCAGAAAAGGAATGGGTTGTTTCAAATAAAAAGCTGTGTGACTTGTTGCTAATTCCAAAGCAAGAGGTTACAGATTGCAGATGAGGCAGGGACTGTAAACTATTCAAGATGACTTTCATTGCACAAAGGGTATAATTAAAAGTATGAAACAAACTGCCAAAATCTACAATAGAAATGAATAGTGTACACTGGGTCAAAAGGGATCTGGACTCATTTTTGGAAGAAGAGACAATGAACAGCTGTTAGCTTGATTTTTAAAGGGTGAAGATGATCAGTTACTATATGAATTGATTGGTATTTCCTGGGCATGCCCTGTCAGGATTTAAAGCCTTCTCCTGGACTTTCATGTATTGTTGTTTCTTTCAGGCAGCTGCATACAACCAGGAGCCAGTGTCTTCCATTGACTGGAAATTTATATTGCAGTATAAAATTACTGCAGTTACCAAAGAAAATTCCTATGTGCAAATGTGGTGCTATTGCCTGGAAATAGTTCAATTTGGCCAAGAAAGCTGGGCAGCTAATAATTCTCAGGTCAGCTCTTACATGAGAACATATACACATGTGCAGACACTATTCAAACAGTTACATACACCTCTTGAGATGAGCTGACTCCACAGTATCTGTAATGTACTGTACCATGTGAAAACTAAGCACAAAGGACAAGACAACGGGACTGGGCATAATCTGTTCAAAAGATGTTCTAGCCACCCATGAGTCCCACCTAGCGATCCACCTAGACACTTCAGGGGCCGTGTCCAAAACAGAAGGCATAGGCAAAACTGAAAGCTTTAGAGAAGGCGAAGCTCAAAAACTTGAATGCTGTAATCCTCCCAACCATATAGCACTGCTCAGACATTTCGTCATTTGAGAGAGAGGGGATTACTTCTCCTGAAACAGTTGTGAAATCATTAGAACTGATGTGCCTACGAGGAGCTTATTTCCATGTTGCTGGCACAGACATACTGCAGTGAACAAGGGACCAGGGTGAGAAGAGATTACAAGTATTTGGATTTATTGGATAGGGCTTAGAATAATTCTTGGAGCCTTCTCTGTTCAGTTGAAAGGAGGAGACCTGCCTGCTCCATGGTGTTCCCACAGCTCCTGTTTATCCTGGCTGGAGACAGACAACCACCCTGCCTGTGGACCCTGCCAGGCATTCAGGAGAGGGAAGCAGCAGGGCCAGGGGAGCGTGCGAAGCTGCACCGCATGCACCCTCTGCACTGCAGAGCCACAACCTCCACAGTGCCAGACAGGGGCAGCAAGTGGGAAAGTGGAAGTGTTTGTTGCATCCCGTACAGGCTACCTGGGACGGTGGCCACAGTCCAGCATGAAATCAGCTCATCTGAGCAGCAGAAAAAACAAGGTCCAAGGCCCTCTCTGCACTAGCCAGCACTACTGAGCCAGTGCAAGGAGGGAGTAGCTACTTCTGGCTTAGCCCCAAATTTCCAGGGCCTAGGGAATAGAAAAGTAGCTTGTAGAGGCATCACTCCCTCCAACATCTAGTCCTGGTACCATACAGCCACTCTATCTGCCTCTGTCCTCAGAGGAGTTTGTAAGATTTAGGTCATATTAATATCCTACCTATATATGGAAATGGACCATGGATAACCACTTTGCTCCTAGGATTTTTTTTTAACATTGTCTGAGTCACCCTCACTAGGATGTAGGAGCAACAGAAATAGAAACCGAAGTTCTCACTAAAATAGACAGAGAAAAGTCGTCATAGGCTCAATCTCCTCTCTGCTCTCTCCCAAGCTTTTCTAGGCACAGCATAAATACAGCAGGAGATTGTCCATACCTCAGAGGGGTAGTAATCTAAATATTATCAGAGATTTAATAGCAGTTCAAATGTTTCAAGGTTTTCCAGCTTCACATACCACTTGCATTAGTAGTAGTGTAGTTCTGTTTAGAGCAACTTGAACTGCGCAGGTGAAGAGGCCGGAGGAGCTGGGGAGCACGTGCTGCTGCTGAAAGCTCTGGGGGTTGTTTTTTAAGGGGACTTCCTGAAACGTGGGATGTGCTTCAGTCCTGGTTTTAACATCTACCCATCAAATCTCAGTATATATAATCATATATATATGATTAAGTTTAGGAAGGCACTATCCCACAGCGGCAAATAACACAATTTACAGGTTGTATTATCAGTAATCAGCTGGGTGGCTGAGCATGTGAGTTTTATGGTTAAGCATGTCTGCACTGGTTATTAATGAATACACTTGACTTGAATTGATAAGTTGTGCTATTCCTGCTCTTTTTCCAAACTAATAACCTGCAATCATGACATGGAAGAGTGTATGAATCTCCCTGATTTTCACTTATTCCTCGTTTCTACAGTGTTTAGTGAATTATCTGTTCTGATTCAGAAGTGACCCCTGGATGAAATAGATGAGATCTCAATTTCCTGGAAATCTGGCTGGCCAACTTTCCACTAACTTGAATATGGCTGGGATCAGCTTCTAATTGCTAGGTTTTTTAGAGCTTTTTGTTTGTGTATTATTTTTGTTCAATATATGTTCATAGAGCCTTTAGTGAACATCTTAATAGATTGTAGTACCTTGGTATGATTGTTTCAGTTAACTTTGGCGCTTTCCTCAAGATATCATTCCCTGGTATTAAGAAACTATTTATTTGGAAGTTGTATAAACCTTTTTTCTGCACTGAATCCACATGATCAAAGAACAAAACAACAAAACCTGTAAAAGAGACACTGAAGTATTGCACACAGATTGAATGTTTCACTGGTGTCGGTCCCATTTCAGCTCCAAGCACTTTGGCACATCCTAGATTTTAAACACAGTCCATTTCCTTTTCTGAAAAAGGATGTTTTTGTGCGTCAGGACTTCAGGTTTCAAAATATATCTGTATCAGCACCAGCTGTTTTTAGTGTTGCATTGATCAAACATATGAACGCATCCTACCAACTCCTCTGATACTTCAAAAAATTTGCAGTGAGAGATTTCGCCAGATGTGGATAATACAAAGGGAACATCAGTACTACTTCATGGAGCTACTATTACAGGATAGTAGAACTTCATTTCCAAAGACTAAGTTACTTGGATTAGTTCTAACTTGGAAATTCTTGATTTTGGTACTATGACATCTAGATTTTTTAATTAGATTTTTTTTTTTCTCATACGGATCTTCCTTGATTATTTGGTCCTGTCGTGCTGGTGTATGGACAGCACAGAGGAGTGGAGCCAACCTACCAGACTAATTTTGGAAAAGCCGTTCTGGGATCATAGCCTAATTGGACAGGGCACTGAGGCTGCAAGATCCATATGAATATTTGCTTTTACATTTGTTTCTGAAAGACTGATGCTGCTTCTCTTTCATTTTACAGAGGTATCTTTCCATGGTTGTTTTAGCCATAGTTAGAGCTCCTGTGTTCCTACCTGGGACTTCCTGGCCTAGAAGCCATAAATGAAGAACCTGATTCTCCCAGGAGAGGACTGATTGGCAGGCAGATTGCACACGTGCACTTCATTTGAGGCTTTCTAGGTATATAGACTTTGTGCTTAAGTGCAAAGCAGCTGTACAGCTCAAGTGCAATTAAAAAGAGACTGCCAGGAGCTATTGGAGTAGCGGGGACACCTGGTGCAGCCGGTGTGCTCATGCATTGTAAAAGAAGCCCAGGACTGTGATACTTAAAGCATTTAGGCAGGAGGGGCTGCAGATCTCCTCGCACTGGACTGGCAGATGTCCAGGAATCCTGAACAAGTGCAGAGATGCCCCAATAGTCAGCCTAGACACCACTTCAGAGAGGTAAAAGAGCTGGGGGAAATCCAGGCACATGGTGGCCTTGCCCGCCACGCTGCACAGAGCCCCGTTGCATGCTGCGGCCAACCTTGGCTCCTCGGGGCTCCTCGGGGCTCCTCGGGGCCTCGGCATCTTCAGCACGGGAGTTTGTCGGTTTGTCAAGAGCACAGGAGGGCTGCGTGAAGAAGGGAATGGTGCTCGTGTGTGTTGCTCTTTTCCCATGTCTCTCCCAAATGATTCCTGGCAGATGTGACCTGCGACAAGCCTTTGAAATATGGCTTTGCAGAGAGAGGTGGGATAGATTCAAGGATAAGGAGCCTGTGTTTGGGAGATGCTGCGCTGCTGCAGGTTTCATGAGCTCAAACATCTCTCTCTCCCACTTCGTGTTTGCCATTGCTTGCTTTGGGGGAAGCAGTCAGTGAATTGCTCAGGAAAAGATGGCTGTGCAGAATTAGTTTCCTTTCTCCCAAAACGTAGGGAGTGGGGAAGTACATGTTAGGCCAAACACTGAGGCTCTCCTAACAATATGGATCGTTTGAGACTGAGGAGTGGAGCTGAAATGACAGAGTGCGTTTGTGCCAGAAATGCATTTTTTGTGAATGCTGAAATCCGGACATTCCTGGCTAGCCCAGTATAAATATGGCCACCCAAGCACTGTGGCACTGCTCGAGTTCATCTGCTGAATAGCTGCGATGTGGTTGCTTTGGCAGCCCCGTGATTCCATGAAGTGACAGAAAACTATGGCCCTGCTCTCCATTGCCGTTGCGCGGGGGCCAGCGTTGCAATGAAGAAAACCCAAACCCGGCGCAACCCTGTGAAAACGCGCAGGCCCGCACGCCCCGCGCAGCGCGCGGCCAGCTAGCGCTGCTCAGAGGTGAGCCCCGCGCCGGGGCCGCCCCTCTCCGCTGGCCTCCGCGCGCCTGCAGCGAGGCCCGACCTGGGAACCCACCTCCCTCTTGGAACGCCAGCGGTTTCTCACCGCCGTGGCTGGAGGAAGAGGCAGCACATTTACACGAAGAGTTGCACTTGGCTGCATATGTTTATGCTTCGTTGCTGAAAACTGTGCCGGGCACATTAATAGCGCAGGACAAAGTTCAGTTTGTACAATGTGAAGAGGGTTGCAGGGGAAGATGACCGGGAGGTCAACTGGGAGGTCAACCCTGCGGCTCCTCCCTGGGAATTTCTTTTTTCCTTTTTTTTTTTAATTTGCTTCTCTCTCTTCTTTTTTTTTTTTTTTTTTTAAATACTTGCCATTTGTTATTATCTGGTCCCTCCCGAGGGAAACAATTTGCTCTTTGCAAGTCATATTACAAGTTCCAAAGAGAAGCCCTTGCTTTTCTGGGTTGACACATAGAGGAGCTGTCACAGTTGCCCACAAAGATGAGAGAAACGTCATTACTTTCCCTTCAAATCCAGGGCCGAATCTCTGGGATTTTCAAAAAGGGAAAGAGGAAGCCTCTTCTCTGCAAAGTTATGGAAAAATAATTTTAAAAAATCAACACCTTTCTTTGAAGAGGCAAAGGAAGATCAGTTGAAAGTCTGATGATCACTGTGGAGGCTGCATACCAGGAGGTCATGGGTCTCATCCTGGCTTAGACACTTACTCAAGCTTTTAGCACCCTTTCAGCATTTAATCTCTCCAGCCATAAAATAGGAGTTAAATATCAACCCATGCTGTTTTCATGGTTAATGGATTGCACTACTTCACTGTCAAAACTTCATGGTTTTGTATTATTTATAGCTCTATAGAGACATTAGAGTTAGGGAAACTGGATTTTTCCCTATCTCAGACGAGTAACAGGTAGCATTTACAAACTCCTAAAATGATTTAGAAATGCAAGCTCCATTTATTTAGGGCAGAGTAGATTAACCTGAAAGAAGCGTGTGCATCCTACTCAACCGTGCCAGGGAAGAAAAGAAGACAGCCTATCCCAGCCCAAGTCCCAGCACTGCACAGTGCCACTCAGAGATGCCCATAAGTGCAAATAGGACTTACGCTTCTGAGTCCCTTGGGCACAAATGCAATATGTTTCTAAGTCAGCCTTTACCTGGGGCAGGGATTGAGCAGTGCTCACACTGAAAGCTCTGCAGGCAGAGTTGGATGCTGACGTGGTCAGGAGGTGTTTGTATCCATTCACACATTGCGGGAGTAGGGCCAGAGTTTCCAACCTCCTGTCACCTTGCTCAGCCCAATCCCACGGTGCTCTCTGTTTGTTTAACTCTGTCCAACTGTCTTGAGATATCGTGGATGTTCCTGGAGAGATTTGCTCCAGCTCAGGGCCAGCCTTGCTGCTCTCGAGCCGTATTACCCAAAGGTTTTAGGCACGGACAAATTAGGGCTCAGCTGATGTCTGCTTTATCAGGACTGGAGCTCTGAAACATGCATCCAAACGCAGGGCTCGTCACCCAGTTGCTGCCGAAATCTGTTCTTGTGTGTCATGGCAGTGCTGGCTGGCAAGGTTGGGGTGTGCAAAATGCATTCAGCTCAATAAAAATGAATAGGAGCGCATCAAAAATATTATGTATGTGCACATGTGCATGTGTGTATGTAGCTATATGCATAAGCTTTCCCTTTCAGAGCAGTGTTTGGAATGGAAAGGTTTATAGGCCCTGCAATGAAGCATTGCCGTCAGGCAAGGGGAAAATAGGAAAGTGCAGCAGCTGTAAATCCTCATACAACATCTCACTTAAAATGTCATGTGTGCTACTTGGTTTAAATTGTCACCCCTCCAGCAACCACAAACAATGCAGAAACAGCAGATGTGTTTTCTATTTAGAATTAAACAGTTTATCTCAACCACTGTCATTGTTACAGAGGGGAAATAAATAAATATCCATGTTAATGTAAACTTCAAAAGGTACTTTCTGGCATGAATGGTTATTCTGAATCCAGATTTCGCTGAGAAAAGTAGGATTTGTTTTTTTTTTTTTTTTTTTTTTCCAATAGGGATGCTGGCAGTTTAGCATGTAGTAAAACTTAGACTGGTCAAAAAGATTTTTTGGCCAGATATAGCATCCAATAACTCATGTCATTTAGACTTAATGGTCCAGAAAATTTAAGTAAACATCATAAATGTCTTTTGTTATTAAACTTTCCATTCAAACATTTTGTTTAACTCTTACTTAATGGAGAGTAAAGATGACATATCAAGGCGTATATTTACCTACATGATAATCCAGGAATCACCTCATTGAGATTTAAGGATTTGCCACAGTCTCACCCTATGCAAGTGTTCAGCAAGAAAACAATAGCTGGTGTGAGCATATACTCTGGAGAAGTTAAGCCAATGATGAATTTGCCCTTCAGAGAGGGAGGTCGATTTATTGTACAGCGCTTACATTTCGAAATCTGTAGCTTTGTTCTTTATAGGGTGAGGCAGCGTCTTAAGCAAGAATGACCTTATGAATATTATTGGATCCTCTTGATTGGGTGGCTTTTAAAAGGAGGTGCTGTCTGCAAAGGGTGTTGTTGAGAGAAGTGGTTGGGACAGGCTGCAGAAAAATATCATCTTTTTTTACACAAAAAGCAAATGTGCAACTTCATTTAGCCATTGATGTCCTATGCTTACACTTAAAACTCAAAAACAAAGTAGAACTCTGTCTAGTTATGAAGATATTTTGACTAAATGAAGCTTGGTTTGTTTCCACAACCTAAAGAAGGTTTCAAAGCTGAATATCACTGTGTTCTTCTCTGTGTGTGACATGGCCTTCACCAATACCTTTCTTGTGTTTGATTTGCAGCCAGTATGTTAATACCTCAGCAGCAAGCTTGTTTCCAGATTTTATATTTTTACAAAGAGTTTTTTGTCTTCATTTGAGCAAACACACAAATGTTCTTATTACTCTTCCTGTCTGAAATGGGCAGAAGAAGGACACATGCAACCAGCAAAAAGCTGTAAAGTCTTAACAGCTATTAGATACCTTATGGTCTTGTAAGATGCTCAGTTCAGTGCTTCTTTCTCCACAACTTGGGCAGTACTGTGACTCTGCAGGACGTTTTGGTGGCTAAGTGGAAGCTTGCAGGGAGTGCAGGACAGGCCTAAAGCTGCTGTTAGCATTTTGGACGGAATGTAAGCGGAAAAAGGTATTGCAAAACACACTGTCCCCCTGGGCTTCCCTGTAAGGAAGGAACATTAAGAGAATTACATAGTTTCCTAGTCATTAAGTCCAGAAGGGATCATTAATTCTTCTGGTCCAAGGCCTGAACGCAAGTGCATGATCAAGACTGACCAACATGAATCTCAGAAATCCTTTTCACACCATGGGCTGCTGATCTAAGTCAGCTGTGTCCTGTCCTGTCCTCAGAGGTCAGTCTCCAGTTCTTTTATGTGGAAAGCTGAGGAAACCCTTCCTCCGGACAAAATCACATGTAACTGGCACTGTTTGAGCATTGCAAGGAAATTCCTTCTTCACCTTGCCAAGCAACTGCCATTAAACATAAGACTGAATCACAGTCCTGGTTTTAATCGAGAGGTCAGTGTTGTGTGTGTGAGGTACAAGATGTTACCTCCTCTTCTGCCTTTATTAGCTCACTTAAAAAGAGCTCCCATGAGACTGAACCCACCACAGGCACATACTGTGCAAAGGGTGAAACCCTTTAGAGTTAGAGCATCCGGACTCGGTTTGATGTGATTTTCTGCCAGCCCAGCCAATGAGGTCATCACAATTTTCTCCTCACCGTCTGACTCCTCTTTGAGTTCATATGACCCAAAGGTAGATCAGCAGGCCTTTCCCAAATGTGGTATTACACCTCAATGTTTTTTTCTGGAGCAGCAATTCTGGATCAACATTCCTGAATAATCCCATGAGTGGGCAATAAGTAACACCTACTTGTAGAATTACGCAGAAATAGTTACCATGCTTAGTTCTCCACCTGCATAAGTGTCAAACTATTTTTCAAGCATAAATGATCCCTAAGAGGTTTCATATTTACTCAGAGGAGGAAGTACTTTCCTTTATTATAAGACTGGTACAATTTAAGGAACATGTAATATGAACAGAATAGAAAGAAATCTGCTACTAAATGGGAATTGAAGAACATAATTAAGCACCTTGCAGGGTGACTAAGGCCTTCAGTCCTTAATAGTGGTTTGCGTATTCATAAAACTTGTATGAATTCTTTGTTATTGGGGCAATTTTTACTTGAGCTGCTAAACTGCATACCCATGAGCATCCACTTAAACTCTCAGCTATTGGATTGTGTATTTTTATATATAATTTGTGATTCTGAGTTGTAGCTTTATTTATTTATTTATTATTGTTATTTTGCCTCCCAGCAGTAATTTAATTAAATAAAGTGTGCGTGAAGGAAGACTGTGGAAATTAAAACCAAGGAGGCAATTTACTTATTTTTAAAATGTTTCTGCACAATTTAAAATTGATTTACAGTAACTTGGACACTTCAGCAGATGAATGAGAAGCAGGCATAATGTTCTCTTTCTTGCATATATTTTCAGACAGCTTTACTTAAAATAGCTTTAGTTCATCACTCTTCAGGGATCTTGAGGTCAGACCAAGAAACCTGCCAAAGCAATAGGAAGTTTGTATTAAGACAATGCTATCAGATAGGAAAAGTAAATGCTAACGTTATCTGCAAGTCACCCAAGTATAGATAAGTTCTCAGAACATTGCTCTGGCAAAATTAACTTGTTTCTTTGCTACAGAAATCATGTAGTTGCAGTAAACCAGAAAAGAAAGCAAGCCAGTGTCTAACTCAACTATTTATTTAAAAAAAAAAAAAAAAAAAAGACTTTTTGAAAGCTAGAGAATAAGTAACAGTAAATCATCTATTTTGGCTCTTTTCATGTTTGTGAGCTACCTAGGAAAAAACAAATTATTTGCTGAGGCTATTTTATTTTCTTAGCTTACTTACTACATAAAATTTTGCAGCCGTTTATGCCTCATATAGATCTTATTGCAAGTACTTAGGCTATGCTGTAACACTTATTTTTACAGAGATCATACAAAATTTTGGCTGTGCCTTGATTCAGTGAATAATTCTTAAACTCCTGCTTTCAAGCGTTAATATACAAATATACAGTCTCTTTGATTATTCTCTAATCTCTAATTTTCTAATCTCTAATCTCTAATTCTCTAATCAGGTAATACATCTAATATCCCTTATATATCCCCATCTCAGTGAACATGGATGGTAGCAAATTTGTTCAGCTGTGAAAAATCTGAACATAAATATGGTCTAACTTAATCTAATTATCTAAAGTGAATTCAGTTTTATCTGAGGGAATATAATCAGTATTAAGCCCTTAGCTCTAGACTAATATTTCCTCTATTTCAATTCAGAGCCTGTATGTGTGTGCAGGTCAATCATGGCACCTGCTTGACACTCACTTCTGTTCTGAGCAGAGTGACGATATGTTTTGTAGAGGTTGTGCCAAATAATGAAGGGGATCCGTGAGGTAGATGTTATGGATAAAGTCTACATTATTCAGTCTACATTATTTATCTGTCCTTTAAAAATCTGTGTATCTTTTAAAACAGGTAAAAGCATTAAGATCCTCCAAATGTTGCATCAAAATATTTTCTTTCCAATGGGTGGCGGGTCTTGAAGTAAGGGCAGAAATTGGTCACTGCAATGCTACTTCTTGGGAAGCACAGAGTGAAATCCCTGTTCTGTGCCTGAGAAGAAGCCTCCACTGCCAATAAAAGCAACTGCTTAAAATTTTTGTTTCTTCTGAATCCTGTACTCTAGTTCATCTCACTTTAACCCCAATTTCAGCCTTCCATAGCTCCTTCTTAGGCATACTAAGTACACCTCCCTCACAGAGCTGAGTAACAACCATGACATTCCTCACTAGTCCATTGTATCCACAGGGGTTTTACTCAGGATGAGGAATTTTCTTGTACCGACATGGCTGTTCGGTGCTCTTGGTGTAGCGGAGCCCTGTGCACCTCAGAGCGCTGGGACGTGAGGCAGGACAGCAGGTCTTTTAGAAGCAAGACTCCCTGCTTGGGAGTCTTTTCACTCCCCCTTCCTAAGAAAGCAGAGGGCAGAGTTTGGTTCTGATTTCCCTTGAATAAAGTAATAAATAAAGTAACCTATATATCTTCAAGGCTCTCTTTCCTCAGCTGATACAACGATGGTGGGAACTAAAAAGGTCACAACCATTTCTGTTTAACCATATGCTTGTCTCACAGTAAAACGATTGGTTTTGTGAAGGAGGAAAATGTTCTTTTTGAGAAAAGGGAAGAAGAAAGAAATTTAGGGAGATCAAAGCAAAGAAAAAAAGGAGGAACAAAGGAGGAACAAAGGAAAGCCTAACATTAAAAAATTGTTTACTGTGGGAAGTGAAACCCAAAGTTAATGGATATGATGATGTTCTGTGCCCCCCTGAGAATATGAGGTTATTTGATCATATTAATTATGCTCCTGTGTGGCGTGGGGAACTAGCTGGATTGGCTGTCTTGTGCGACTTTGCCAGGTTAAGCTCATCGAGAAACCCAATACAACAGTTACACATTCTTGAGAAGTTTTTTTCACTGATGAGCAAAGGTTAATTTGACTTCTTGGGCTGGAAATAAGAGAATTACCATCAGGATTAAACTTTCACATCTCTCAGAATGAAGGCAAGTTTCATTCAAGTTCCTGTCAAAATAGGAGAAGGGAATGGAAGAAAGTCGGGAATGGTGAAAAGGAGCTACTTCACATCTCGGCAAAGAAAGGAAAGATTTGCCTTCTGCTCCTTGACTCCCTCATGGCTGCTGCTGCTGAGGCATGGGAGTATCTTACATCAGCTGCTGGTAATTTGCTGTCAGCATTTCATAATGGTTTGTCCCTTCCAAGCCTATAGGACACCTTCTGGCCTATATGTAAGAGCTAGCAACAGTGGCACACATTTTTTCAGCGCATATGTGGTGCTTTGTTTTATTCAGGTTATTGTAACGTCTGACTGTTTCCATTCCTCAGTACCTGGCATGAAATATGAGCAGCAGCCACACATGTCATGAGGGATTGAGTTTGACATGAGGACTCTGTTTGCTATATCTCATCTAATATTTAGGGTACTTGGCTCAAAACAGAGTTTAGAAGTGCACCCAGCTAATGTGCGTGAGTATGAAATTAGATAATTAACTGGTTGGGCTGACATGAAATTTTTCCATAATCAGTATCTGTAATTGGCTTTATTGCCCATGTGGTTCACATTTGCATGATTTCCATATCAACTATCCTGTCCACGGTGTGCCCATGATCCTGGACATATTTTTATCTCGTGAAGGATAAAAGAAGCATTAATTCCCACCTTGATGGTCTCTTCAGTTTTAAGCTGGAGCACACCAGCTGGGGGGCAAGCTCATTTGGTGTCCTGCCTTCAGAGTCTGCTGGAACCTGCCAAGTTTTTGAAAAACTCAGGAAAAAAACACTATTCCATCATTAATTACACCATCTAGAGAATGGATAATAAGAAGATGAAATTTTGCCTTTGACTGAAATTTGAATATGTACCTCACATTCCTCTATTAATTTTTGCAAATTATTATTAATCTCACCCATTTCTTTATATGCATTATGTTGAATACTAAATAGCATCACTAATCAAAAGCTAATGAAACCAGTGACATTTCATACTCCGTGCACAGCTAGCTAAGTCAGAACAACTTTTTATTTCTCTGCTCACAGAACTACAAATCAGCTTTCCACCTGGGTAAAGCAGCCAGGGACTCTACAGTACACAGCTCCTTAAATTGGCATGGAAAATGAAAAGGAAGGGGAGAGAGGCCAGTGGAAGTATTCCAGGGTTGTTTAGTCACAGCGGCAGCAGCCATCCCACAGGAAGTTTCTCCGGCCAAAAGGGAATGGGCTGGTCCCTGTCCCGCTGCCCGACCCCTGCAACCACGTCGAGGTCCCTGCAGGATGGCAGAGCTGAGGAGCCGGCACCTCACCAGATGCTGGAGCGAAGCCGTGGCTCGTGCACAGCGATCACATCTGCACCGGGCGGGGGTCCCGCCGCCTTGGGGCTGTCTTTGAGGTGACGGACAAACCGCAGATGGACAGCAAGCAGCTAGCTCTGAAAACCCTTATTCCAGCCAGGACTGCAAACTTTGCTGCTCATTCAGATCATCACGATTTCTTCATCATAGCCTCCCTCTCTGATTCAAGCAGATACCATTTGCTAACCAAGCAAAGAATTTCCGCTTATCAGCTGCTAATAAAGCCAAGGTTAGACACAACAGTCGGGCAGATACGCACGGCCTGTTCCAACACACTTCGACCACAGACTTTGCCCCACACTTAAAAGAAGGAGGACTCTTTGTTAATGCAGTAGGGCCAAACTAAGCCTGTGTTTGGCTTTTAAAAGAAAAGCAAAATTTTGCAGATGTAGAATTTTGGGAGGCCAGATGGATCATATCTGGAAGTGTTTATCATTTTTTAATATTTTGAAACCAGATGTTGATGCACAGACATTGCTGGTTGCAGCCATAGGAAGCTGTGTTAGAAGGACACTGTCTAACCTTTGTTAAGAAATTACAGTGTTTTGATCCAGTTAAGATCAACTATTAGTACGGAACTGGCCAACCACTGCTGTAAGTTGTTAAAAAAAATACGAAACAGATGCTCAATAGAAAGAAAGCTATCAGCCAGAGCATTCCTGATCTTTTTATAAAATGTAAACTTAAATATTTTATGTGTCCTTTAATGAACTGCTATGGAACAACTTTAGTAGTCAAAACATTTCACAGGATTACACAAATGCAGTTTGTCATTTATTAATATTTTCACAGAACTGGTGTTCCTGGGAAAAAGGGCACAAAGGTGGCACATGCCAGGTGACAAATGTAAAGTGTTTCTGTGATGAGAACTCAACAGGGGTCTGGTACTTGTAAGACTGATGGCATTTTGATTTTAAGAAAGCAGCAGCTTTTATCCCTCAGAGAGACTGTAGCTGTGGGGAAAGGAAGTGACAGCACATTATGAGGCAACTTCTATAAATGTTAACAAGAATATGATAATTGGTCATGATTTCAGGAAGGACTACTATGGCGGTATGCAGAAACAGTGAAATGGCTGGAGATTTTCCTGTCGAAGTCCTTCTTTTGTTACCTTAAAGGATTGACTCTGCTTCTTGGCCTTTTCTTCACCATTTTGAAAAGCCAAGTGACTTGGTCCTTTCTCTTTTCCCAAACTGAGAACTGTGCCGAGTAGTAACCTGCTACCCTCATTCAACCAGTGACTTCGGCGTAGGAGGAAGAACAGAGACACACCAAGAGTGGATAAATTATTTAAATTAATTCAAATAGTTTACTTTTTTTTTTTTTTTTGCATAGAGTAGAGATAATAATGCTTCACATTTTCATTTAACACCAAATAAAATAAATCATTACCAAAACACAGTGAAATGTAGTAGAACCAAAATAGCATCCTTTCCTCTATGGCAGGTCATACAGATTAACTTCCTACTTCAAGCAAATTAGCAGTTGGATCCCCTCCTCATGGGGACAGCCCAGCGAGGTAAAACTGGAAAGACCTCTTCTAGGTGTCTTTTAGTGTACTGTGGGAACTAAGGCAGGTTGAGAAGGGCTATTTTGAAAAGCACTTTTGGAGAAGCACCGAAAGTGCTGACCATTTTGCTCGCTCTGCTCCACACACTCACAATATGGGAAACAGCAGCAGGAAGGGGATGGGATGGACTATGCAATCTAATCTACCTTATTTTTCTGCATTTACATTATCTTTTAAATGGTCTTGAGGAAGGGGAAACTCAACATTCATAGCCAGGACTCAGTGTAATACTACGTGGCCTGAGAGAGATTTAGATTAAGCATCAGTAGAAAAGAGTTCAGCATAGGCTTAGTTCTTCTGTTTCTTGGCCACATAGGATGGGCTCAGAGTTTCTATAGTCCCTGGCTGCTTTTAGCACAGGTAACTAGTCCCAAGAGAAGCTAGTCCACGCCCAGGTGTAATGGTGGGAGGAACAGACTGTAGCCATACCCCACACCCGCCAAAGAGCCTTTCAGAGCTGCTTTCCCAGCGTGAATCGCCCCAGTTGATTCACATTTAAAAAATGCCGTTTCTCAAACAGAGCAGCAGTAGTTTGTTAAAACATTGGACTCAATTGCTGCACAACCAAAATAACACTCCCCAAGCTCTCCTCCCCATTCAGCACAGCCTCAAGTGTTTATCATATGAATTCAGCACAAGCACAAATGGGATTTTTTATTTCTCTTTTGTCTTTTCCCCAGATTAGATGTGATTTGCACATGGGGCAAGGGGAGGGAATACCTCATTTGCGTGTATTTTAGCAACCAAATAGTTTAGTCTTTTGTTCGCAAACAAGCTGCTGCTTCTCTTCTCCCGCTCCTTGTTTTTGGAGTCTATCCCACATTTCATCTCATGCTAACCAGAGCAATATTACATCTGGCATTGTCCCTGTGATTGCTCAGGCAGCTGGAACAAGTTAGATTGCATTGTTTCCTATGACTTCCCCTTGCATATCAGTTGCCATTACTCCACCTCTGCTGGAGCACTTTTCCATCTATGTTCTCTCCTTCTGTTCTCTGCAAACTGCCAGAATTTTTCACCATTTCTTCATTTCCACTGTGAAGCACAGAGAAGGCCAAATATTCA
Source organism: Nothocercus julius (assembly GCA_013398735.1). Taxonomy (NCBI): domain Eukaryota; kingdom Metazoa; phylum Chordata; class Aves; order Tinamiformes; family Tinamidae; genus Nothocercus; species Nothocercus julius. The sequence continues at coordinate 6,818,302 of VZSV01000023.1, read as the reverse complement.
AAAGCAGATGCTAAAGAAAATATACTATAGCTTTTGGACCAAAACAATACAGTTTGCAATAAATGCTACTGCACTACTGCCTTTGAACTTGTCCCTGCTAGTAAACACTCTTCTCTCTCCCAAGGGTGGACAATGTTAGATACTTTTCAGTCATTCTTGTTAATGTTTAGAAACCTGAGCAGTTCAGAGCAAAGGCCTAAATCCTGAGCCCATTATCCATGCAAAGCAACCATGATGCTATTAGGAAGGTTCCGGAAGGGGGTTTCCCAACTTCCCAAACTCTCTTTCATTATAGGAGGTCCTTTCTTTCCTGGGAAGTCTGGTGAGGAAGGTACATCTCTGTAAACCAACCTGGGCAACGATCTCCTCCGTCTTTGCTAAGAGCTGGGAATGGCTGGTGTGCTGAGACCCAGGAATTCAGCGATGTTCTGGTACGCTCTGGTACCTTTCCCTTGTGTTCTCAGGTGCAGCTGGCACTCCCTCTCCAGCAGCCCCCTGAGCTGTGGGGCTGGAGATTGCTTTTTCTAAACCCGATCTTTTATGGTTACAGAAGAAAGAAAGCGGTTGCATTTGAAATCGGGGTGTAGAAGGGGTAATGAGGAAGATGTATGCTTTTCTTTTATGAAGTACAGATATACCCCAGCCATTAATTCCTGGTCCAGATCTGGATTACTATTGTTTATTTGTTAAGTGCCAACAATGTGCTCAGTGCTGTAGAAGACTCGTAATGAAGACAGCCCCAACCCTAATGAACTTGGATCTGAAATTCTCCAAAAGTCAGAAGAGGGTTTAGATCAGGTGTTCCAGTTCAGACTCATCTCCATTATGAAGTGATGCTGAAAAAATGCAGATGTTTAATAAATAATCACTGCGTTTTCTTGTAAAAATGTAACATTTATTGTAAATGACTAATTTTTCTAATGAATATTTTGGAAGTGACATCCATGTGGAAAAACTATAAACTGCAATAAATTGTACAGGGGTTGCCTGATGATTCTGGGGGCTAGAGAGAATGGAAACTCTTGGCCAAGATGATGAAAAGCTTTCAGACAAGCCAGAAAGTGAGTGCCGACATGGCGTATTAAAGATCTCAGGCTACATTATCTGTGTTAAGTACTGGATGGACATAGACTGAGGTATGAGAACTTGTTACAGCAAATAAAGCTGTGAGAACACCAAAACTTGTGTGTCAATATACATTGGGAATGGAGGGTCACTCTCCCTCTCTCAAGTTTTCTTTCTGAAAAAAATGATGTGCCAGAAGAGTGATCTACGCTTTCCGCACGAAGCCTGCCTCCCTCCTCCATGCCCTGCGTGGAGTACAGTGGAAGGTCCTCAAGGAAGGGGTTAGCTTTCCTGCAATTGGGCTTTCCAGCTTTGGGACAAAGGCCCTGCTTGGTTCCTTGTCCCAGGCACCTCACTAACCTCTACTGCATTTCTGATGAATGAGGCAAATGTTTGTGCGTGCACAGCCTTTAGCTTTCCCTAAACCAGCACCTCCATTCCTCTGGGATCTTGGGCCTCAAAGGTCTCGCAGGTAGCATGGAGAGCACTAACAGTGACTGACAGGATGGGATGGGCACATCCATTGGATCTATAGTCTGCTTTAATCAGAAGCAAACTCTAGGTAATCCAAACTCAAGCAATCTATTCCTTGGATATAGCCCCTGTGATAAATAAATCCAGCTGGCATATAAGGCTTGATGCAAAGCCCAGGAAAAGCTCCCTTTGACTTCCATGCCTTTTAGAGCAAACTTTCACCAACTAGAGAATTACTTAAATTTTAATTAAGAATTATTATCAAAAGAACAAAATCCATCACTGTTTTGTACCTATTTGAGGAGAAATCAAAAACGGTAATTTTAGGCCGATTTTTTTCTTTCAGGGTAATTTTATTCCAATTTTGTGCGAATGTGTTGTTCAGCTTAATTTTCTTCCCATGTTCCCTCCTGTCCCCCCTCTCTGCCTGAACTGGCCACCTTCAACGTTGCATTAACATGATTAATCTCCGAGGATGGGGGAAGTTACACGCCATTGCCCGTGTCTCTAGTCAGGCAGGGTGAGTGACACATGTCTGTGTGTCAGCACCAGACCTCCTGCACTGCTTAGTGTGGATAATAAATGAGTGGACACGATTTGTTCATGGAATGTGTATAATTACAGGCAAATACTGTAAACCACTGGAAAGCCATTTCTCTGGGACAGATCCTCCTGTCTTTACTCAGACCAAGTTCCCACCGCTGTCCTGTCTAAACACAGCCTTATTTGCAGTCCAGCTTTCATTGCAGGCAGTCAGACTGGAGAGGAGAGAGGTGCTGTTACTACTAATGCGTGGAGGAGGCGGTTTAAGATTGAGATGCAATGAGTGCAATGACCCCTGGTGCTTTGCAGGGGTATTACTGGCCTTCGATTTCAACCAAACTGCACTTTCACAGGAGCCCACAGACAGTCAAGTATTTCCAAGCAGCGCTCAGTTAAAGCAGATGTGCCCCCGTATGTCTGTCCGCCAGCTTCGCTTCAGAAAGTGCAAGCTCATTTCTTGACACGAGCTGCATTTTCGAGCTTTGGTTTGCTTGACATATAGGGGTATTCTTTGCAGCTATACATAAAGGTGCATGCATGTCTGCTGATTTCCAATACTTAGAACAGACAGTCGTTCTGGAGGAAGAAATCATGCTGTTTCCTTCCTTAAACACCTGCCTCCTTCGGGGCAGGGGCACATGGGTATGGTGAGAGCTGTGCAGGCTGGAGGAGCAGTAAGCATTGAACTGATTTTTCATGGTGAAGCTTCCTACTGCCTGTGGAGTTACTTCAACATGATGCTTTTAGCTCGCAGCACTAACTTTCGTGGCAGCCCATGACAACGAGGTAGCCTGAGCGTGATTTTTCACCATTTGCTGCTTGGCTCCCTGTGGTGACATTTCCAAAATGCTGTGCAACAAAAACAAGCATGCAAATCACCCCCTGGCCCCAGCTGCATGCCCAGCATCATCGCCACGAGACGCGGAGAGAAGTCAGTGCGGCCGCCAGGCCTGGCAGCGGGAGCCCGGCGCCGCTGGTGTCGGGAGGTGGCAGTGTCTCACCGCCGATGCTGGCCCTGCAGCCCCACAGCCTCGGCATTAATAGCCCATGCGTGGCCAGGCAAAGGGCAGGATTTGCCTTACTCCAGCTATCAGGCTGCGGTGTGGAGGGCAGCGACCAGGAATTGCTGGAGCCTTAGCTCCTGGCGCTTTGCACCAGCGTGGCTGATAGCATCACGTCAAGACCTGCAAAAACATGCTGGAATAGTGTGCTGCAAATGTGCACAAGCTTCACCATGCTAGGAGATTGCAAGAAAGAACAGCTGCACATGTGCTTATCTGTCACCTCTAGTGGCTTATCTCCGCTTCCAGGGGCTGCCCTCATAGGAGGAACAGCAGGTGCTTCTCTGGGAAGCATCACTGTTGGGCAGGAGAGGGAAGCTGGTGGTCTCCAGCCCCGTGGCAGCCTGCGGCTGGGTGAGGCACTGCTGTGCACAGCGGGTACACTTCCTACCCCTGGTACTACCGCAGCAGCTGCCGCACTTCTCTCACCCGGCCAGCCTCCGGTCTGTCCCCACCCTGCTCAGGGCTGCTCTGCTCTGTTGCCTCTCCCTCTCCATCTCCCAACCTGTTTTTATCCTCAGACCTCCTTCTGCATGTTGTGCAATTCAGCAGTGAGGAAGGGCCGTGATTACCAACCTTTTCCCCCTTAGCTACTCTCCCTCCTCAGGCCGTCCCCTCTTCTCCTGCCCCATCCGGGGACTCCCATGGCATGAAGTCGGAAGAATCCCCTCTGCCACGGCCAAGGAGGAAGCCCTGCCCTTGTTCTGCCCATGGAACTTCATCGTAGAAGAACCTGCCTCAGCCCTCACACCCATTCCAACCAAAAGAGCAATTTAGGCAGCCTCTCGGTTTTTCAGTAAAAAACTAGAAATGAAAAATTTTCTTAAGTTCTTCATGTTTAGTTTCTCATTTTTTAACAATAACAAAAAAACATTTTTTTGACAATATTTTTCCTTCCTTTCTAGAATTAGTTCTCAAAACTAGAATTAGTTCTCAAATTTATCTCTGGATTTGTATTCTTGTCAGTCCCTTTCTTTTCCTATATTTTTTCATGGCTCTTCCAAAAATAGTTGAAATCACTTTGAGAAAGAGAGCGGGCATCTTCTGACCAACAACAGTAATGTTTCTATCTGAGGCTGTGTAAGTCTGCCCAGAAAATGAATAGGTGCATTCGTCAGTGCTTCTGGTTACTGTGGGGGACTTTGAGGTGGTTAAGTATTTCACAATAACCTAGGCCAGAACAACATATTATCAAGATGAGTTTTACTGCCAAAATGAAAAGTCATAACCTCCTTACCATCTGTGTTAACCTGTCTGTGTCAGGGGCTGAACAGTGATGAAGCCAAAGGATCTAGAGATTGTAAAACATTCATCCCAAAGTCACACAGACGCCTCCCACTGAGGGAGATGTTACAAAGTTTATCACATCCTAAAAATAGAGATTTTTATCTTATGTTTCAGAACATTCAGATTTCTGCTCTAACCAGTAAGTTTCAGTTTGTAATGTAAGATTGCACTGAGAATTGGGGAAACACGGCAGGATACCTACGCATTTAAAGACATCTTGGAAGGACTGCCACTGTAGCACACATTGAAGCTCACATCATTTTGCTGTCCTTGACAGCATTTAATGAAGATGCTGAGTAAAATAAATGACTTCAAGACGTCACTATAGTTGGAAGATTTCAGAGAAGAGAAGCATGCAGCAGTACCCTCTTTTTCAGGAGAACTGAATATATGTAGCCTCACGTCACTCTGCAGCACAACAGATGCTCTCGATCAATTGAACTGAGGTATGCTGAAAGAGCTAATAGCACTGGCAGAGTCTCCTGGAGACCATCAGCTACTGTGAATAATGCTATGATTAAGCCTACTATTTTAATGGCTGAAGTCCAAGGAATTTAAGGGTATCAGATACCTATGACATCGGCCCACCAGCTTCATTTCACTTACTTCTCCTAGAATAAATGAATAGAGAAGATCTGTATCCTGAAAGAGGCATCTGAATGAAGGCAGGGCCACAGTGTAAGGTTGATGGCAACTTTTCTTTTACTGTAAGCCTCTACCAGGCAGTGTATGGGAACTTTGGTTCTTTTCCTAAGCCAAGGAGAGTGCAGAAACATTTTGCACATAGCTGAATTATCCAGTCTCAATAGTGTATGACCTCAGTTGAAAGGAAACTCATTCAGCGAACATGTATTTTTTTCCTGGCTTCTCTGAAAATCCAGTTCTGGCTCCAGAGGTCTTATGAAATGTCTCATGGGAACAGCTACAGGGCCAGCTTGTTGTCTTGTTAAACATGGGGTGATAAAGTTACAGAGATCCCTATCTGCTCACTTATCGCAGCATGCTTGAACGTGCTGAGAGCTGGAATAGCCCCATGCTCTGCAGCGCAAACTCTTCGGACCACACTGCTGACATCTCTGAAGAAGCTTTCTCTTACTTCTGCAGGCAACGATAGGTCTGGTCTCTTTTGCTGATGAATTATGCGATCTTTCTGAGACATAACTTTGGCTTGCAGCAGATGAGTTTGCCTGGCTGAGAGGCGCACTGTAACAACAAATGTACTTATTGGATTGCCTACCATCACTGAAGTCATCGCCTTCCGGCTGAGGCCAAATGTTACAATACACGTGTCTTCCCTCATCTCTCAAGCAGGCCACAAGACTGCTTAGACAACTGAGTAAACTTAGCTACAGCTAGTATTCTGGGGTGCTGACACTTTTGTAATGTTACACGTGTGTGATCTCAGTTTATTGGATGACATTCAGCTTCAGAGATAGCAATTCCAGGAGGTTTTCTCAAGTAACTCTCGCAGACATTAGCTACCTCTTAGGCCACTCGGTGTAATCTTCTCCTCACACAGTATCCAAAATGTTATTGCCACATCCTAGCGAGATGTCCAAGAAATCGCAAAGGTGGGCTAACTCAGAGGCACAGTGGTTTTTAATCTCTCTGCCTCCGAACTCGTTCAGCCATTGTTAAAAGGTTATCACATGGCCTCTCTCAAACTTGGGCAAAAAGAGGCCACAATCAGACATCTTAAATTCTGTCTAAATCACTGGATTTAGTGTTTCCTACTGGCAAGAAGCAGTTAGCAAACACATCAATAGAAAGAAATGCTTAGCCTTCTTTTTAAAGGAAAAATTAACACTGAAATAGGTGGAGAGCTTTGACTAGAATTAAAAAGGAAAAATTAAAATTTCAGGTGCACGATAAGTACCAAATGGACTAGACATGTGTTTAGAAATTAGAAACAAAATCAATTGTAAAAAAACTGCATGAATAGGAAAACTTCACCATCAAGGAAGGGGAAGGAAAGAAAGATCTAAGCGGTGTTTCAGAGATCCCAGAGATCTGTGCTGAAAGTCCAAATATATACTATCGAGTAAAAGCAGTAGAGGAGAAAGGTGGGAGTAGAAGGAAGGCACCACAGTGTCGCTGTCAAATACTACTGCCCCATCTTGACATGCCATGTTCACTTCCTTCCTCACAATACTATGCAGGCCATAACAAGTAACACTGAAAGAACAAACTGAAAGGTATGTTTCCAAACAGCCACAGCTGATCTGTTACTCTGACTGCCAAGTGTGGTTTTGAGGCAAAGAACATGACAGATATAAGATTTTTTTTTTTCTTTTCTAAATGAAGAAAAATCACCATTACCATCAGTTCAGGTAATTATTTATAGAGATTGGCTGCCTGGTCTGCAAAGATCTGGCATGGGTTTTCATAAAATATATGGTATATATTTTCTCCAGGCTGCTCAGCCTGGAGAAAAGAAGATTGAGAGAGGACCTTATCAATATGTACAAATAGCAGAGGGGAGAATGCAAAGAGGATGGAGCAAAACTCTTCTTGAGCTGGTGGCCAGTGACAGGACACTGGGTAATGGGTATAGATTAAAACACAGGAAGCTCCATCTCCATGTGGGGAAGAGCTTCTTTACTGCGACAGAGCCCTGGCACAGGCTGCCCAGAGAGGTTGTGGAGTCTCCGTCTCTGAAGATCTTCCAAATCCGCCTGGCTGCCACCCTGTGCCCCGTGCTCTGGGTGTCTCTGCTGGAGCAGGGGGGTTGGACTGGATGACCTCTGGAGGTCCCTTCCAACCTCAACCATTCTGTGATTCTGTGTGTTATTCTACATCTAAATTCTGCCAAATACTGGTAGAACATTTTCCGGAAGAAAACTGGAATTGTGCTAACTCATGTTTGTGAAGCACTCCCAAAGCTTCAAAGCAGGAAAATCCCCAAGGACAGTCGAGTTTTGTGAGGATGTTCTCCGTACCTCACCCTGGACCTCCGCCACTGAACCATCCTTTCACTCCTCCCATCACTATGCTTTGTCTTTCCTTAGAGATGTGTCTCTCAACAGATAACTGACATAATGATTTCTGCCTTTTTAAGATTAATAACAGAAAGAACCTTCTGCAGAAGAGATGGATTTATCTGAAGAAGCAGCCAGAGGTAAGCAAAGGGCCTCCAGTTGAACAGGTCAATAGATGAGAAGGGTCTGGGACGCCACGGGATTGACACTGCCAACGATGGCCTAAACATTTGTCTACATCTCTAGGAAACAAGGAGGCCTTCTCTCTTTTCATCATTCTTACAACACTGAAGAATCCAAAAAATACATGGTGTGCATGACTTCTCCCATTCAGCCATTAATGCTATGTAACACTCAGATGCTGTGAAAGGGCAGAGACATGATCAGTCATGGAAAGGTAAGCTGGACCATGAGAAAGGCTCTGTGCTGGGAAGTAATTCATACACTGACAAACCACTGAGGAACTCTGGATCAAATACAAGGATAGAGAAATTGGAAAGAAGCAAATCAGCCAACAGCAGATTCCAGAGTCTGCACATTCTGTTATTCAATTTGCTGTTATTAACAAAGCAAATGTCAACACATTCATTTAGTTCCTGACAGTCAGTTCTAATAAATCACAGTAGTGTGACAACAGATCTCTTCTGTTCCCTTTGTTATCCTAAAATCCACAATGAGAGAAGCTCTAGAAGAGTTGCCTTTTCATATCCAAAAAAAAAAAAAAAGCTCCCAGAAAACACACCACTCAAACACTCAAGGAGACTATTTTTGCTACTATGAGAGTCAAGAAAGAAAATTTAATAGCAAAAAAAGTCTTCTGGTTATGAGACTAGGGTTATAATACAATGGTTTATCATTATAACTTTTTCTTTGTGATACACCTCTCTATTGGAATCAAAGGTAGTGACAAATAAAAGAGTTCCACCCTGTTTTATGTTGGAAATATACCAAAATTACTTTATCTATTACTTCTTTGTATACCTCTTTCTCACATAAAACCTTTCAGAGACTTGCTATGTGGTGCAGTGACTGCTTTCTAAGGCTAGATGCTTTGTCTGTGATCTTATTTCATCACTCCTGAGGTTTTATCACTATTGCAGAGACCTAATAGCAGAGATAAACTTCCATTTTTAATCTCAACAGTCAGTCGCTGTGTTGAGTGCCAGTGGTTTTGCATATTTTAATGCCAGAGTTGCTGGTTTTGAGATCTATAGGTGCAAGAAAACACAGTAAGGTCAGGAGTACCTGTGGAGGTATAAGGTAGTTTGAAATTAGATTTCAGCAAAGAAGGCCAGCAGAAGGAAGGAAGGAAGGAAAAGGAAGGAAGAG
>VZSV01000023.1:6796451-6808801 GCA_013398735.1 Nothocercus julius | reverse complement strand
CTCTCTCAGCCTTTCCTCACAGGGCAGATGTTCCAGGCCCCGGATCATCCTCGTAGCCCTGCGCTGGACTCTCTCCAGCAGCTCCACATCCCTCAATCTACATGCAGCACCAAAGTCCAACACGAATAAAATAAGCCACACTGGGGCTTGGCCAGAGAAGAATAGGTGTGGGATTTATTGACAGCTAAATAGCAGCGGCATTGGTCTAACATATGTGAGTCATGCCCTGCCATGTAGTGCCCTAAGCACATAGCTGCCTTAGTGCTTATGTGTTACAACAAACTAATGGCACCTTTCTGCCTGGTAGGACACAAGCAAGCTTCGCGGAGAGACTCTCAGGAGACATGGCTTCCTCAGCCGGGGGAGCACAGGCACTCCGTACCATTAAGGGTGCTGTGTTGTGGGAATCCCATCAAGGGCTTCAGTCTGGTGGGAGACTTGAGGATTCCGATTTTAGGATAATTTAATACAAAAGGAAAGAAAAAAAAATCTGCTTGTCAAATACTAATCATTAAGTTAAATCTCCACCTGCCTCTTCTGGCTGCTCTTTTCACCAGGATTTATGAGAACAGACATGCTGGGACCCAACAGTAAGTAAACATGCCAGGAGAAGGCTAAACTCTGGCAAGCCATTAACACCTTGGAGCAGACTTCTGTGCATGCGGTGTGAGTGACAGACAATGGTGTGGAAACAAATGAAGTTTAAGGAGTAGAAAACGCATTTTGCTTGCAGAGTCACTCTCACAGCACAGGGTATTCAGTGTACACTGAGGTGCACATAAACTTAATTTAACTAAGCTTAACATAACTTGCCTAAATTTAACCTAACCTAATTTAGCTTAACTTAACCTAACTTACCTTAGTTTGACTTAACTTTTAACTTGACTTAAATGGAAAAGTAGGTATGCAGGAAATACAAGGGACACCTTTTTTTAACCAGAAATGCATGAGGATGCCAGAGGCACAAGGTGCAGTGGACAAATTGGGGAGGTAGGTTTGAGCAAGGAGGACAGAGAAGATGAGGAAGGCAAGGAGTAAAGGGGGAGACCGAGGCTCCCACAGAGCCAGCCACAGTGGAGAGGTTCCCCATAGGGACCTCAAGGGACCCTCAGCCCATGGAGACACCAAAAGGAGGTAGACTGAGCTCCAGGTGGAATGAGGGCAGCCACCATCCCAGAAGAGAGGACTTGTGGCACTGTTGGGACTGCCCCGAGCACCTGTCCCGGTTGGTCGGGGGATTTCCTTATGGCCATGGGGCCACGTGCGGGGAGCCCGACCCGTCCCCTGCGCGTGCCCCCAACCACAGCCACCGGAGCCAGGGGGCTCCATCGCCCCCATGTTATTTATGGTGAATTAGGGCGAATTCCAGCACACGGGCGCCACCGCACCTCTTGGGGAGATTTCCGCTTGATGAATAGGCTGAGAAAGACCAGGCAAGCGGTATTATTATAGCACTACATAAATATGTTTTTTTCATTTAAGGTTAAAACACCTGATTTCCTTTAACACTGTAAACATGTCATTTTATTAGGTCTGGGAGAGCTGATGTATTTAAAGTCATTTGCAGCAAGCAAGTGGCTGCCTTGCCTGTTTTACATGCAGGGGAGCGAAAGAAAACTTTATCATGAAAACATATGGAGGAGAAAAAGGGATGGGCGAGGGCTGCCACCCGCTCTGAAGTGTCCTATGGTGAGGGGAAGAGCCACCCAGGTCATATTGGTGGAAACAGACAGAAAATGGGGGAAATACAGGGTATAATCTTCTTGAAACCATTGGCACGGGCTCCATGTTTTGTAGCTAATAAATTTAACTTTCAGGAGGAAATTCGAATAAGCTGCATTTACTAGTTTCTAAGAATGAAAATGAATGCATTAATTACGTACAATGTTGCCATCTGCTAAACGAGGCAATTTTGGCTACAGCTTGGCAATTTCTTCCTGGACATGGAGCTTGAAAACAGGGCTTTTCAACCGTAAAATTACTGCCCTGTAAAAGGACAGATAAACGTCTAAGCAAGCGCCTCATTACCGTCAAACCAATGATTTGTTGTTTCATATTACTGTTGTGTTTTCCTGGTTATTACAGGGAAGGTTAAGTCAGCCTTTCCAGCCTTTCCATTATAAATAAACTGCTGTTAAGGAACTATGGTTTGACCAGAGAAGAAAACTCATCCTGGGCACTTAGGTAAAATGCAAAAATAAAAACATCTGGAAGTGTTGGGACTTTTAGGATTGAGCAATTCTTGAGTGCTGTTTTTTTTTTTTTTTTTTTTTCCTGCAACCAGTTCCTCCCTGCTAAGACCTCCAAGTCAGTGAGACCCTGCGCGGCCTAAGGAAGGTCTGCGACCAACTCAGAGCTGCTCAGCAGATCCCATGGAGAGGCACCTGTTGCTCCCGTGGAGGTGGTGCGTGCTCGGGGCCGCTCCCACGGCAGCTAGGAGAAGGCATGGCCCTGGTGCCAGGGCTGAGGGGTGGCCGAGCTGGTGCCCACCTCATGGGCTGGGGAGCTGCTCCAGCATCGCTGCCACACGGCAGAGCTGCCTCACGTTTGGCCGCTGGCCTCTATGGCTCAGTAGGTGTCAAACGTCAACATGTCCCTGTCTGAGACTGTTTGGGTGCTGTGGTAAAAGGCGTATTTTAGCTCACAGTAAGAGAGGACTAGGCCTAGCTAATTAATTGCCCTCCCTCCATCAACCTCCAGGTGTAAGTGGTCATTTGCACTGAGCAGGCTCTCGTGGCACTTGCCTCCCTTTCTTCTTCTTTCTATTTTGCTTTATTTTGCTTTGCTTTGTTTTGTTTTGCTGCAAGTATGGGTGAGTGTGAGGCCTAGATTTCCCGAGGGGTTTCTTGTAAACAGCCCTTCGCCTTGGCTGCTTAAGTGTAACACGCTGCAGTCGTGGCTTGTGTCATGAAACCAAATCAAACTAAAATCTGTGCATAAGAGATAGCGCAGTCTGCTGGTACGTGCTTGTGAACATAGCACCAAAGGCTGCTCACGGACATGGTCATAGGCCTCCTGTTGACACCTTGCAATCATCCGGAAGCAGTACTGTGGAGAGCCTGCCTGGCACACCGAAATCATGGAATCACAGAATGCTGAAGGTTGGAAGGGACCTCTAGAGCTCATCTAGTCCAACCCCCCTGCACACGCAGGGTCACCTACAGCAGGTGGCTCAGGACGGCGTCCAAGCGGGTTGGGAAGATCTCCAGAGAAGGAGACTCCACAGCCTCTCTGGGCAGCCTGTGCCAGGGCTCTGGCACCCTCACTGGCAAGAAATTCTTCCTTAAGTTCCTGTGGAACTTTTGGTGCTTCAGTTTGTGGCCATTTCCTCTAGTCCTATCAGTGGCCACCACTGAGAAGAGGCCGCCCCATCCTCCTCACTGCCTCCCTTGAGGTCCTGATAGACACTGCTCAGGTCCCTCTCAGCCTTCTCTTCTCCAGGCTGAACAGGCCCAGCTCTCCCAGCCTTGACGGAGGATGTGGTGGCTCTCCGGCACACACGCACAGCCTTGCCCAGGCACAAGTGGTGCTCTTGAGTGTCTGGGAGAGGGACCAGCCTGCCAGGGACCGTCCCCTGCCTTAACGCAGAGCTTCGCTGAAGCAAGTTCCGTGGAGCGATGTGCGCATGGTTGTCATGAATGTGACCGCAGTCTGTACTGGTGAAGGAGAACACTGGCATGTTATTATCTCCGAAGAGATCCATTTCAGCCCCTGCTCATGCTGCCCATCCCCCCCAAATAAACTGTTTATTCCAGGAAAAAAAATACATATATTTTAATTAAAACCATCTTTTCTTAGCCCATTAGTGTGCTGCAATAGCAACGGATTAAATCAACTGCAGCTGATTGTTACTAAGGTTTCACCATAACAGCTAACTATTTTCTGGAGAATTAATTTATTTAATTGTCTGTCTGCAGCAGACATAATGTGGCTGTGAATTGCAGCACCCTCCTGGGTCTCTAAAAGCAAACAACTCAGCTGCCAAATGACCGGGATCTCTCTTGCAAGCACATAAACACACTGCACTTCTCAAACTGTTTGCTGGCCTCTCTGCTAAACACACAGATCCTTCTATTAAATTAAAGGCAGCGCAGAAACTCCTGAGGCTGCTAAGCGCATTAGCCTTTCCACAGGGTCACAGGCCGGCAAGGTGTGTTGGGAACAAAGGAAACACGGCATGCAGCAGGAATATATGGTCCCCGAAAGCTCTGTGCCATGCGCCCGTTGTCATAGGTGGCAGCTCCTCCAGAAGGGGCAGGTAGGAGATGTGTAGGAAGGCACATGCAGACGGATACCTAAGAGAACATGAGTTGTACCTCCTAAGACCTAATTTGGCAGGTCTCCGTCAGCAGCTTTAAGATGTGCTGGCACTTCTCTTGGCTTCCTAATTTGGCTGCCTCAGGAAAATCCTGTGCATCTCTCTCTGCACTATTGCACGTGGTTAAGCTTGTGCAATTTCTCCTGTTAATCCTTGTTCTCTTTCAGTGGGCTTCTATTATTAATATAAACCATACAGAACTGGAGACTGGAAGATATTCCCATCTCCAAAAAAGAAAAAAAGAATTGAAGAAGTCCTGTCCAGATAGCCAGAGGACTCATCTCCTTGCGTTCTGAATTTGCCTAGCTGTACTCCATTTGCCAGCTCTGAACTCAGCCGAGTCTTCCAAAATCCCTCGAGTTTACACTTGTGTAAAAGCCTGTACTGGCAGTTTTCCGCTCTGCGCACCCTCTGCAAGGATAAGGCTGCATGTCTTGCATCCTGCTGTTCTGCAAGTGCATGTAGCATCTTCTTCCATCCACCCGCTCTTTCAAGAGAGATCATTGCTCTGTACAGTGCCAGATGTGAATAGCAGTAAGAGAAAAGCATTTGCAGCAGAGCCCAGGGAAGGGAGAGCGGCACTTCTGGGGGGATGCTGCTTACAGCTTGATCCTGTGCGCATACATCGCTCGTACAACCTCGGCACCCCATGAGGGCAGGGAAGCAGCACTGCAGGGACTTGCTTGCCTCTGTAACCCACACAGCAGACCCCAGCTGGAAGCCTCTTCCTTCTCCTTGCAAGAGCTAAAAGGAGCTGCCACTCCTTAAAGGCTATTTGGAAGCCCAGTAAATTCACAGATATTAATGGGCTGCAGCTGTGACGAGACAAAAAAAAAAAAAAAAAAAAAAAAAAAAAAAAAAAAAAAACAACCACCCTGTAACAAGAGCATGGGAACAAGCATGGGGATCAGCCTGCAGAATCCCATGGACCAGAAGTGGTGGCACAGGAGGGGCACTGCAGGGTGGATGGAGGAGGAGTTCAGGGTGCAAAGGATACAAATCAGGGTTGTGCTGTAATGCAGGGGAGACTGTCATTACAATTTAGGGAAAATATCTGATTGCTGGTCTCATCTACCTCCCCTCACTTTGCAACCAATCCTGAGTCTCAATTGTTAAATCCTTTCCCAGGAAGTTTTTTGATTATTTCCAAAATCCTTCACAATGGGCGTGCTGCAGAAGGAAGAAGCTTTTTCTTCTTTCATTTATTCTTCTCTTATCTTCTTCTCTATCTTCTTCTCTTCACCTTCAAATTTTTTCTGATTTCAAAAATCCTCTTGATCACTAAGACAAAACCAGGATCTCAGATGTCTACAAAACAAGATCCTAACCCAGACTAGCTAACAGCACAGTAGGAGGTGGAAAAAAATTAGGGACTCGATACCCCGTCTGAAAACTGCGATCACTGGACTCCAGCAGTGGCTCCATCTTTCATTTTCTGACTGATTGGGAGGGGTTCTGATTCACTCTTTCTCCAAATAGGACTAGAAATGTTCCATTCCTCAGGACTGGTGTGTAGAACACCATCAAACATTTTGGTTTCAATGAGTAAACAAGTTCTAATATTTTCCAAAAAGCTGTAGTTGCACTTCTTCATAGGGAAAAAATGTGCACTTCCATGTGAAGGTTGTGTAGTCGCCTAGGAAACATGAATCACTTTCCATTTGCTGCTCTTCTGCTGCACTTCATTTTCCTTGACACTGACAGTGCAAAAAAAAAAAAAAATTCTAATTTACCTTCATTGTCAGAAGCCTCCTTGACATGATCTAGTTCAGTTATACCCATGATTACTGTGCTCCTGTGGTCTCCTGTTTCATGTTTATTGAAGTCCATACATAGATTTCTAATAATCAATCTTCAAATGGATGTTTGACAGCCAATTAATCCAGTACATTTGAGAAATGTCGCTGTGTGTGACAAAGGATTTTCTGTTCTTGCCCAACCTAGAATTATTATGTGCAACTATTTGATCTTTTCTTTTTCCCTCTTTGTTCCAAACAAACAAACAAAACAAAAACAACAACAACAAAAAGCCATTTCTACTAGTGGTTTCAGGCCAGAGCCTTGATTGGAAATATCAAGCTTTCAACCTTGAAACTACCATGCAGAAACATGTTAGTTAGAGAAACTAACATGCAAAAACAAACTACTGAGCTATTTTGATTTTCTCAGCATTTCTTCTAAAGCCTGGGCTTTTGGTAACTGAAACAATTTCCCCAGATTTATACCCATTCACAAAATCTTTCAGAATCTATGATCTGTTTGGGAGAAAGGGAGATGGATCAAAGAAGTCAACCCTAAATGTGCGTGTCCTAAAGATGATCATACTTCAGCCAACAACGGAACAGACACGTAAGGCATAATTCTGTTCTGAATTTTGTTCTGAATTTTGTTTCATTTTCCTTTGGGAATCTGAATGCACTAAAGCAATGAGGAAGAGTTATTTCTGCACCTGTAATTGCTATCAATATAGTGTTTTTTACTGTAGTTCAGTGCTGGGAATTTTAATGTGCAGGTCCTAGTGATAGTGATGTAGGTCACTGAATTTCTGTGGCTCAACAATAAGAAATGAGGCTAATGCTGTGCTATAACCTGGACAAAAGCTTTTATTGTAATGTCCCAAATAGATATCTCTTTTTTTATCCTAATGTTGAAAATGGAAACTTTCTCAAAGCACCACAATCATAATGAGAGAGGAAAAGCATTTTCTTGCTCTCTTTTGTCTCACTTCTATGAAGTTACACTGAAAATCGCTGCTGCTTCTTTATTGGAACCACACGGAGGCCCATCTGAGAGGCACAATGTTGAAACCACCGTTAACGAGTTAGGCTGCTCAACAGAAGGGATTTATTTTTTTGTCCACTTTATTTTTTGGTATTCTTTCCTTTCGTCTCCAAAAATCATAGTGGAAAACTAATGTATCATGTACCAGCAAATGTGCATTCCTGTGTCCCCAGTGAACAAGAAGACATATACTATATATTTTTAATGCACTTGAAAAGATGTTCAATTTTGTAAAGGTTTTTGCTTATCAATATGTACTTTTAGTATTGTTTAAAATACTGTGCACTATCCAGCTGGCTGTATTCCTCTGTGTGATGTTGCAGATGGCTCATAAATTTTACCATATATAATAACAGGCACTGGGAGAGCACAGCCACTAAAATTAAATATCTGAACTGTTTATCAGAGAAAATGGTTTACGCATTAACTTTGTTGTCTTTACATGCTTTAAGCTAACTCTTGGGACGGGGGGGTGGAACTTGAATTTTTAAGCTGCCTCGTGTGGTTGCAGAGCTGTGGTTACCAAGCCTCTGCCACTTGTGGGGTTACTTCTAAGGCCACAATGTCACATCTTTGTGTGCTGATAGTCTTGCGGCCCTGTTTTTGAAGCGACTGCCTTAAAGCCCACACAAATGGACTGCAGAGCGACTGCTGCCTTCAAAGCAAGATCCAAATCCCCTTACAGAGTGGAAAGCTTACGAACACAGAGCTTTCACCAAAATTGCTGCTTGTTCTTTAGTATCTTGTTCTGTCTCTGAACAACACAGGTTTTGGGCTATTCATCTGTAAGAAGGGTATTAGTGTATTAGTAAGTGAATTAATAAGAGAATTTAAAACAATATTCTTATGAAAAGCGTGTCTAGATCATTGATAGGTTTGTTCTATATTTTGCCTCAAGGACCCCGGGGGCTGCCATGTGGAGGAAACCAACTATATCCTTCAAATAAGGAAAACTTGTTGCAGCCCTGAGGGTAGTTCCCTCTGGAACCTGCGCCCTACCAACGCACACATGAGCCAGTCTGCACCAAAGCTCAAGGACACAGGGTTGCTCCTCGCCGGGATCTCTTAGACAGCATGGACATACTTAGAAGGAGCCTAAGGTCTCGCTCAGCCCCCATAATGTTGTGTACTGAGGGTTTCAATCACAAACCAAACATCTTACAACATGGTATAGTGCAGAAAAAATGACATTTCCAAGTGTATTTATTGAGAAATAGTAAAGATGTACATATTTTTACAAGCTTTAATTTTAATTTACATTTTCTTAAATTATGTAGGCCCCAGTAAACTATAATTTGCTAATACATGACAGAGACCCTTGGCTTCAATTTTATTTCCAAAATGCTGCTATTGCTGGGATTTTGGCTCATGTCACTTCAATTCCTCTTTAGAGATACTAAATACCATATTCATTTAAAGCATATGCTTCCTATCAATGCTGTAGACATGACTTCTGAACCAAAACCCTTAATCTGGATCCAACGTCACAGTGAAAATCTACGGTCTTCCTATTGTGGGCCAAATCCATATTCTCCCCATCCTCTGCCGTTCTTCTCGCCTTCAGGATTTCACTTGCGCCAGGATAAGGTGTGCTTGTACACAGGATTTGGATTTGGCCTCATCTCCC
This sequence comes from Nothocercus julius, assembly GCA_013398735.1. NCBI lineage: Eukaryota > Metazoa > Chordata > Aves > Tinamiformes > Tinamidae > Nothocercus > Nothocercus julius. Next base: position 6,800,075 of record VZSV01000023.1, on the reverse strand, counting down.
CTGCAAATGCTCACACTGCAACACACTCTGCATCTGCTCCAGATGCAAACCCGGCTGCTCATGCTGGGTGCTAATGAAATGGTTCTGGGAACTAGCTGCCTGCATAGGTGTCTAAAAAGAAGTGTCATTTTTAGTTTTTGCTTTCCTGTTTTACTGATACACGGAACTGCATGGCATTATCTCATATTTACATAAGATACTACTCCGTGACTGCGATCACTCTGTATTCTGCAAGCTGACTATTCAAATGCCTAATAGGTAAGTACTGTACTGACTGAAAACTGCTACTGTGTCAGCAAAAGGCATTATATTCTATACCTCATTTGCACAAAATTTTTGCAAACACAACATTGTGCTCAGTCTTGGTTGTTGAGGAGAGGCTGAAGGGAAGGCAGTTTCTGATTAATATACTGTTGAATTAAAATGCACTCAATGCCAATATGACCAACCTTCAGATTAATCTAACCAGACCCCTCTGGAACTGTCTGACTTGACCATATCTCTACCCTTGGTTCTTTTCTGTATTGAAATTTCTGTATGCATCTGCATTTTTCATTCAGGAAAATTTACCAGAGTAATTTCTCTCTCTGAGAAAAACGTATTATAAAGTTTTACTAAAAGATATATAGCATTTTTTACTTAGCAAGAGATTATTCATGCTCTGCAACTTTTAGAATTTTCTTATTGCAAAAGTCTTAGAGCTAAATCCTTGAATTTTCTTTTGATGTATATTTCTGTGGATTAACTATAATTAGCTTCTACTATGGTAGTACCTAAAATCCAAACTAAAATCAGAACTTTGTTGTGCTCTGCAAAGCTTCCCTCCTTTTTTGCCTCCATCCCCTCTCTGCAAGTCCAGTACATCATTCACTGAGCCATACATGCCATAGAGGGAGTCAGGCACAACTCCAATGAAGGCACCGCAAACCTTTTATTAAAAATTGTTGCTGAGTTGTTGTTTGTTCTTAGATCTGATTTGGAGAAGAATTCTGAAAAGCTGAAAAAGTAACTGAGAAATAATATTGCTTCATGCATTTCAACAACACTATCACTTGTTTAAAAAAAGAAAAAAGAAAAATAAGCTAGTTCTCCACAACATTTTGTTTTATAACAACTTCTATGTTAAAAGTCTCATGCAATGTTACCATGCCAGAACTTGAGGAGGACTTTGTTTAACCTTTTTTTCCTGATTCCAGTAGAAACAGTTATTTCCCACCTAAAATATAATAAAAAGCTTTTTATGGAAAATATGTCAAATTTGTCTAGACAGGTACTGTAGATATAGAAAAGGTACATATCACTTTTACTTCTTGGATACACAAATCGCTCACCCAGGTGGCTGGTGCATCATGATTTTGTATGAGGCCAAGTCTTGTGTGACAGTCACATAGAGCTCAGCAAAAACCATCAAAGATCATCATTAGGTAGCTGTGTGGTGATTTGGATATCCAATTCCAATAGAGCAAAGAATCCAATTTTTATGAAGTTATAAGGGAGTTTTGCCTTGGATTTTCAGTGGCGCCACACTCTCACTACAAACTTTGACCCTAATCTAGTTCAAACAGAGATTAAATCTGTGCACTGCTTGGTACCTAGAAATGTGGTGGCTTCACAGCACTGACAGGTAACTGCTCTCCAGCGCTGCCTGTGCCTGTGCGGGCGTTCTGGAGGCTACACTTCTCACTTCTCCTGCTTATACCTCTTCACATAGTCAGAGCACACAGAAAGAACCTCAGGGCTCTCCATCTGCAGCGTTACAAATCAAAGAGCAGTTTCCATCCTCGCCAGTGAAAGACGCACCACTTGTTGTTCCACACTGCTGCTTCACAGCTGTTTCACAACTGGGTGTAAAGTGCTGGGGACCCTGGGCATAATCCATAGCTTGTTCACTTTCCAAAGCTGGAGAGTAGCAGGCTAAAACTCAGGGGGTAGTTACCATTGTGTGACCCATAATTATGAATAGAAATGGCTGAAATTAAGGGAATGTATTTCTCAGTACTTCTTCACAAACCCCTCTTCTTGTCTTCTCCTCAGATACATGAGCTGCTATTTATAAGTCCAAAAATACTTGGCTGGAAAAGCTACCAAAACACTGTTGTATTTACCAAAAAAAAACAAAGAACAAAACAAAACAAAACAAAAAACAAACAAAAAACCCCTGTTTTTTCTTTCCTAAGTAACTTAGTAACATTGCATTTTCACCTTCCAATAACATCACCAGCGCTCTCCAAACACCTGTCTGCTGGGTGGGAATTTCTTCTTTCACATATAGCAGATGCACTCACTGTATGGCTTTCAGTGGACTAAGTATTTTATGAATATGGCTCTTCATTCTCTCAATGGGGAATCAAGACATGACGTTCAAGGTGTTAAACAGCTGTTAGCTTTCAAGGTAACGGTCCCCAGTATCAATCTCCCAATATCCTCTTAACTTGCCTCAAAAAATCAGTGGAATTATTCAGAATCCAAATAAAAACACAAACTTTCCTTTATTTTTTTTTTCTTACTGCAACAAATACTTAAATGCCTTGGTGCAGCCCTGCTCTTTGATTACTTTGAATTTGAAATTTGGTCATGTCAAAAATTATCACAAAGATTTTTTTTTTTTGTTTATCTACATAGTTTTTAACCAAAATTACATTATAACACACGAACACAGTCTTCTCTTTAAGGCACAACACATCATTATGCACATTCTGTTTGCCAAACTTATAAAAGAGACAATATTATATAACCCTCTCCCTCCCCTCCCCCCCAAAAAAATGAAAGAAAAATTGCATCCACTTCCAAAATCAGCTGCTAATAAAGTCACAGTAAATTATTTTCATCAATAATTTACACAAATTACAGGACTAGACAGGATTGTCATTATACAGTCTGAGTGCATTCCAATTCAGATTTTCTGGGTTAGGTAGGCTAAAGTCTGGTTCAAACCTCAGTGCTGAGAATATATCCCACTTTGAGGAATGTCGGTTGGAAAACGCATGTTGGTGCTTTGCCAGTTCGAGTCCTTTGCTCTCTCCTGTCAGGGCTCACTTGGTATGTACCAGCAACCTCCACAGTTTTAATTCATTTAAAAACGTTGCATACATAAGACCATAGAGCTTCCTTACGTAGCACTAACGTTTCAACTCCATTCAGTAATCTGAATTCTTCAATTTGGAATTTTTAATTCCAAATATTTCTTCCCTTCTTAAGACAATTCATATGTGTAAAGCCAGAGGCATTGAATCACACATAAAAATTCAGTGTACTTGAAATATATATATATATATATATAAAAAAAAGGAGCGCCAACTTTAGAACACAGTTACAAATACTCTAGTTCCAGTGCTTGATGGAGAGCCAAGAGGTCCGAATGACTGGATATCCTCCAGAAAGGCATGTTGTGCTGTGTTTGTTAGAAGGGGAAAAAAGGTGAGGAAAAATGAAGACGGTAACATAGGGCGGTATAAGACACATGTCGGGTCAACTTGCAACCATGTATGTTACACCACTGGGTTTCTGGATTGATTTTTGCTAGTAAGATACTGACAAAAATCAGACCAAAATAGATCTGAGGTTATTTCTTTGACTGAAACAGTAAATAAACAGATTATCTTTCCTACTAGTGTTTTTTTTTTT
>VZSV01000023.1:6759086-6796401 GCA_013398735.1 Nothocercus julius | reverse complement strand
TACTATACTTCGTGAAAGATGGAATGACCACTTAAAGGGTTATAAAACTTTCATTAAAAGAGGCCTCACTTACTTTGAAGTAGAGTTGAATTACATTTTTTTTCCACCAAGGGAAAAAAAAAATCTCTTAGGGAGAAAACAAAAAATTACTTTTTTTTTTTTTTTTTTAAAAAAAAAGATAATTTGTTTTGCAGAGAGCATCAGCGCCTGTGAGACAAGCACGTTTGCACACTGTTCTGCCTCAGCAGTAGTCCAGAACGGAATAAAAACAACATACTTCCCCATTCTGTTCAGATCTATTTGCAATGTACTGGGTTCATCCATCCCTATGAATCTGTATCTGTTCATGCAGTATAGCTACCATCAAAAAAAAAACAAAAAAAGCATGCCAAACTGGAAAGTACACAATCCAACCACCTTTGTTTAGCGCAAACTATAAAAGACCCGTCACCAGTAATGTACCTATGTTAAAGAACCATTTGGAGTGAGCATTTTGGTTATTTGTCTTTTGTTTCCATTACAACTACATTGTGAAAATTGCTTAATACTAAAAGGGTATTTAATTTTGTTGTTCTCAGCACAATTTGTGCTGTGCAGAAGGTATAAGGCAAAAAGAAATCAGTTTCTGTACACTTCCAGGGGCTACACTGCGAAGGACAGCTCCCAAATTATTACTGATTTTCTCTGTTTCTGAACACCAAAAGGTTATCTGCGGAAGTTTGCACTTGAATTTTTAACTTGAGAAAACTGAGTAGTTCTAAAGAATCAGATCTTTTTGACAAACACCAATTTTACAAAATATGTTCACTGTGTCCTTTATGGCTTGGCAGATATGTATTTCTTGAAGTAAACTATACGCTCATCACCTATCCTCCAGCAAATAGCAGATCTCTGCTTATGGTGACAAAAATTCGCGCTATCCTTTTAACAGTTTTCCACATTCTCTGTAACACTTTTCCTGAAACCTCCCTGATTTCACCCTTTAAAGAACACCACTACCCATTGATTATTTCCTAGCTCTTGGTGTGTCACCTTTTTAGGTTTACTTTGCTTGAAGTTCATCAGGTATCTGTTTTGCCCTCATCAGTTTTCATTTATTTTATAAATACTTTTGCATTTTTTTTCTTCCCAAGCTGAAATAAAGCAAATGCTTGAATCCAAATGGTTCATTTTACTATAAGTGCTGGTCTCATCATGCTCTTGTTGCTTTGCGTCTGTAGACTGAAATTATTTGTCATTCTGCCATTGTGCAACACTAACAGAAATGCAAACAGAAAGGCTTGCATTAGTAGCTATGTATCACACCAACATTTCAGGAGACAGGTTACCTTTTTTGCTGCCTGTTCTTCTTCTACACCATCCCCAATTACAACATACACTACTTTTCTGCCAAACCTTTGCATTATTCGTTCAAAGCAACTTTCTTTTCCTGGAAGATAAATGAGATAAGGGTTCAGAGTGAAGTTACCTGATTAGCTGCATGCTCCTCATCTCGGCCATCTCCAATCACAACATAAGTTATGTTAGTGCCAAATCTGGACACTATACGCTCAAAACAGCTCTCTTTGCCTGCAAAACAATGCACTACTTATTAAGCTATCAAGCAAGTTCTAGTGAAGTTCTATAAAGGATTATTGCAGTGGTAAGACATTGTTACTACTAGTTTTTTCTCGCTCGGGATTTAGAGCAAAAACTGGTAAGAAGCAATGAATTCCCCTGGCGACAATAAGCTGCTTTCTCTGAAACTCTATCTCTATGTTAAGGTTTACAGAAAAGCTACTAAAGCAAAGGGATTGCCAACCCTGTGAAAAATAAACAGGTCAGTGAACAATCATTGAATTCAATGATTCCCTATTACTGTAATATTAATTTTTCTACAAAAGCAGAACTTTAATGTATCTGCAGCAATGAACAAAGTAGCACTGTAAAAAAAAAAAAAAGGTCAAAGATCAATGCACAAACAAAATAAAATTAGACAGAAGTTTCCAGGGGGAACTTCCATGAAATATGTGCCTCTTTTATAGGAGTATGAAAGCAAGAAGGCTAAGACAGTAACAACAAATAATAAGTAGGATTGAGAAGGGCCACAAGAAGTCATCTAACTTATCTTTCTCCACTACTGCAGGTTCAGTTTTACCCAACAAACGCCTCTGCAAGCTATTCTAAAAATATTCTGATGTTGGTGATTTCACAGCTTCTAGGGGTGATTCCCATGTTTAATTAACCCTTAACATTAGAGAGTTTCTCCTTGATGCCCTACTGCAATGAGACCACCAGTTATTGTCTTACCTTCCGTCAACAGAGAGAAAGATTATTTCTTTCCTCTCTGCAATGGCTTTTCAGATACTTTAAGACCACTGCTATGTCTCCCCCCAGGTTTTCAGTCTCTTCTCACAAGCTCATGATTTCTAGATCTGTGATTCCTAGCGCACTCTTCTTGTTTTTCTCCAGATGGTCCATAAAAAAAGGCGTATGACTAGGAAAAGCATTGTGTGTATTAACTGTTGAATGAGGATAGTCACAGTTATAGCCCTGCGCCCCGTGCAGTGCAGGGATCACCAAGATGAAAAGTTGATCGAGATCTTGTACCCACAGAGTTCACTGTGCTCCTGACAGAGTTGTAACAGTTACCACATTGTTCCCAGGAGGAATTCCTGATGCAGAATTCCTTCAACGTCTTCCGGAAATGGTGCTTCACTCCCACCCCCTTCTGTGACGTTGGCACCATTTCTCAATGCCTCCCCATGGTCTGAGTAGTGTAATCTCAATAACTGAATCCAAAGCAAACAGGCTGTAAGGCAGATCATGCTCATTCCACAGGCTGGTTAAGACGATGTGATGTTTGTGGTACTTCTGCCTCGACTCAAGTTTTTAAGTATTTGAAACATTTCTGTCTATATGATTGAAGTAATTGATTTCCTGAAGTAATTGATTTTTTTTTTGACCCTGCGTGTGCAGGGGGGTTGGACTAGATGATCTCTAAAGGTCCCTTCCAACCTTAAGCATTCTATGACTCTATGATTCCTTACACTGTTAGGATATGCATTCATTTTTTCACTTGTGAAAATCATCTAGGAAATATATTTGAATACTTCGTCAATGCAGTCTCACACTCAGTGATATGTAAAACAATGTGGATACAGAAACTAAGCATCACGAAATCTGCCAAGAATTTTGGAAATCTGACAAGTAATTACAGGCCGTATAGCCTTTCACAAGAATGGTGACATTTCTTAGTCTACACAAAAATTTTGGATGTGATTTCAAAACCATAAATCCCAAAACTGTGATTCACCAGCCCCTTCAAAGAGGAAAGCAGTTATCAACAGAACAGGGAAGTGCCCTTGGAGTATCCATCAACATGTCTTCTGCTGGTAATGGTTGTCATTACCATCACAGATGTCTTATGCTCCCAGGAAAAGTCTGCGAAGCTGTGGCCTAACCTACATAGAGCTGGAGGTCAGACCAGAGATTATTTTTTAAAAAAGCTCTGTTCAGATTTTATTTAGCAAAACTCTCTCCTTTATTCTTTTCCACATGTTTTCTTTCACTATGAGAGGTATAGTTCTGGAGCCTTTACTTCTTTCAGCATCATAATAAGCTGCATTTGGATTCCTATTATGGATAAAAACAAATCTAAACATCTGCAATACACAACTCTTAAAACAAACAACATAAATATCAGGGAAGTGGTTTTGAATCCATCCATTATTGGCTAAAAAAATTACTGATAAGGCAATGTAGTTCAATTGGATAAGAGTATTATTTTCTTACCTATTTTGGTTGCACTGTAAATATTTTCAATAGGAAAAGCTCCTCCTAAGCTGTATAGCAGGACTTTTGCAAGTGCTGGAATAAGCTGGGTTGTTGTTACCAAGACATTTACACAGTTACTCCTACAAGGAGAGAAGCAGTTTTTAAATCCATTTCCCAAATGCTGATGTGAGCATGCAACATAGCTGATGAGTGCATATTGAACATTCCTTGGTATTTACTTCCACACACATTGCTGTGCTACTCAGCACCACCACCTCCCCCCCCACACAGAAAAATGTACATGAAACTTCGTGAAAAATCTGATCTTTTCCCATCCTCTGCATGAAGATGCAGGTCTGATTAGTAGGAAGTATTCCACACTGCTTTATGGAAAAGTGATTTCACAAGCAATGATAGGCTGGAACATGAGCATGACCAAAATGTGAAGATAAAGTTGAGAGCAAGTACTTGTGATTTTTGATCCTGGTCCTTCTACAATTTCCAAGAAAGACCTTAGGCTACCCTTTCTGTCTTTATGCATTTCAATTTCCTGTCAGTAACATGTAAGTTATGTTTAGCCATCTCATAAGTATCTTGTGAAAATTTATATCGGTGCAGAATGTAACTGTAAATCTATAAATAAATGAGTATTATTTAATAGTTTTAAGAAATTGTTTAGAATTCTTCCAGATTCATCCACCTGTGTTCAAATGGTCTTCATTACAGAGTGCATGAACTAAGAAATGAAGAGCTAAGCATAGCAAATTAAACAGATTTTTATTTTTGTTCTCTTGAAGTACTTATGATGCTTCTCACAAATTTAAACAGAAATTGAGAAACATATTGAAAAATATTTAGAAGCTTAAAATGGTTTTTCATGTTTCACAAGTTTGTTCTTTCACTCAACACTGATTCCTCCTTAAGACATGACAGGAGGCAAGATGGCTAAATGTTTTCCTTGCATTATCACGCAAAGCCTGCATTTTTAAGGACTTCAGAAGAAAAACTGCATGGTTAACTAAGCAGCAGCAGTGTTCCCCATCTTATTATCTCAAAAGAACAGCTAATTTTATGCCTCAGGACTGGAAGGACCGACTTTTAACTCAATATTAGTGTATAAGTATTTACTTATTATGTTTAATAATTTATTTGAAAGAAACACAGAAAGAAAATAATTTTGCCCTGTAGGATCTGTACTGCACTTAGGTACCATTGTGAATAGGCACAAATAGAAAAATAAAACATCTTTGGAGTTCAGAGGATGTTGCTCACAGGGTAATCATTTAAAGGCTGGATCAAAGCTCTAAAAAAATAAAATATATAGGGCCATTTACTAGATTTTAAAAGTCCTTTCATACAAGTCTCCAGTAAATGCTGGGATCACTGAAAATGAAAACAATTTCCTTGGAATTCTTCCTTCATCCCAACTAAAAATCATGTTAAACCTGTTCTATTCTATAGAGGTACTATAATACTGTAATCTAAAATATCAACAAGCAATTACATGTTAAACATTAAAAAAAAGAGAGTTTTACAGTAGACTCAAATACATACCTTGTGCTGATAATTGATAATGATTTAAGTGCATTTGTTAACCAGGAATCTGTTAGAGCTTCAATTTCTGCTCTTAATTGCAACCATGCATCTCTTTTAGCAGGACCGAGGAGACCTTTTATGTAAAAAATCAAGAAAAGAAAAGCAATTAAATTCTGTACTAGCTGGAATTTACAGATTTTGTAGAGATTGTTTCTATTTTTAATTCCTCTAGAATTTCAAAAAAAAAGGAAAGAGAAAAACTGTTGTCTTCAAGACCCAGTAAATTGCTGCCTGCTTCCTTTGCAGTCTTGTAACAACACTGTGCAAAGAAATGTCCGAGAGTAATGTAGATATCTATCTAATAAGTAGTCATCTGTTTTTTCTTTTTTTTGGTATATTTGGGCTCCTTCACCATGTTTTTAAATGTACCTCTCATATTTTTGAAATGAAATGCTTACATACAGCTTATCCTCTAGTTATCAGAGGCAGTGATGAGGGGATCATATGATGAGGGTCATAGGTAGAAAGAAACTCATAGATATTCTATTCATGGAGAACTCATAGAGAATAGGTAACTTTAGATTTTTTTTTTTCCTAGTATCTGTGTATGCTAAAAACTGCCCTGATTATGGCTCATTTTATAAGTAAAACTCAGGTGAGGCCTGTGAAAATGCTGCATTTATGTGCCTGCTTTTCATTTTCTGTTCTAGTTACTAATGATAACTCCTCTTCTAGGACTTATAATATTACAGCCCTGACACATCTGTACATAATATGTTCTCAAAACTTAGCCCTGACTTCTTCAGAACCAAACTATTTTGAATTTACATATGACCCTGGAAGATCAGGCAAGCAGGCACGGTGACCTTTAGTGTCCCTCTCCTCTTTCACATGCCATATTTCCACAAAGTGCTGATGACTGTTTTTAAAAAATCTGAAACAAAGCAACCTAAAAAGTCCTAGTTTGACCTAGTCCTCTGTTGGCTTCTAACTGCAATTTTGAAATAAAGTTACATACATAAAATCAATAAAAAGAGATTATTATAGAGACTAATGAGTGGAGGAACTTGCCCATTAATGCCACTTTCCTAAGTGGAATATATTTCAGAAACATGATTTGTGAGGGACCATAAAAATCTGAGCATAATGTACGAGCTCGTAACTGTACTGGGTCTTTGCAATGATGCTTCCTATCAGCGTGTTCCTCTGCGCTGTGCTCTGACATACACTATCATTAGTGTCAAAACTTTTATGAAACATAACTGCTTTAGAATCCTAGATGCATTAAGAGATGTCATACATAAACCAAGGAAACTTGCTGGTAAGACTGTTTTATGCGTTCTTTACATATAAAGACTCCATTCATGACAGCAAGGAAGGTCAAGGCAGGGCAGTTTCTTTGGGAATTATTGTTCACTCCTCAGGGACTCAAGCCACCACGCTTCCGAGCAAGTAAAATCTAACCATCTACTGTTATCCTTCTCTGAGATTGCTTCATTCTGTGAAAAGAACCAGTAGAAGTGAAAATATATGCCAGCTTTAACTATTTCATAAAATGACAAATTCATTGTCCATATTATTAGAAAACAGTTTCTCATTTCTGAGAAACTGCAGGAACTGCTAAGAACATGCCTATTTGATTTTGTCCAGGTGAGATTTACTTCGAGTTTCAAGTTTTTGTGAAATAAATTTCACATGCTACAGAAGAAGCCCATGCTACAGAATGGGAGAGAGTTCCCTTGAACCACTGCCTGGTTGGGCTGGCCTCTTCTCCACCTGGGGCTGCAGAAACGTCTGAAGACCCGTAGGTATTCTCTGTTCTCTAAGTCTTTGAGCAGTAGCTGCTGTATTCCCCTCTTCAGAGGAGGGCTCTCTGACTCTACAGTTCATGCACAGCTTTCCAGGACATACGTCTTCAGCTTTGCCTATCACTTCCTAAAAAACATGCTGGGACTGAAATGTCCATAAGTGAACACAATAATAAAAAGTTCTTTTCTCAAATGAAGTTTAGATTTTCTTGCTAACACAATTAACTGTGGTAGCTCCGGAGGTATTTTATAATGATTTTATTTTAGGCAAGGTAAGTGACTCAGCCAGTAAGTCAATAGGAGGTAGGTATATCCAAGCTGGGTCTGAAGGAGGAAAAATGGGCTCTCTGCATGTCGAATGGAGCTCTGCTCTGATTCCCCATTTCTGGTTCTCCTGCACAAGAGCGTCATGTAGGATCTGTCATTCCTGTAACTGTCAACAGCAGAAGGTCCAATCACTTTATTTCCTCCTCACAAAATGATTTCCACGGCTGTTTCACTTGACATGAGTTCATTACCATGTGGCTTAACCTGATCAGTAATTTGAATTGTTTTTGAAAAAATAAGTGTTCCTTAAACTCACCTCCTATGTTGTTCTTGTAAGTATTATACAACTCTTTTACTCTTCTGTAACGGAAAGCCAGCTTCCTCATCCAGTCAACCCCTCCTCTTACACCTGTTGGCAGACAAAGGTTTGCACTACTTGCAGCTGCATGGAAGCCATCAGTTGCAAAACTGTAGGTACTGCAAACACCCAAAATACAGTAAAAATAAATACAATGTATTCCTGTAAGTGCTCAATTTATTTAATCTTTGAAGAAAATCATTTTGAAAGAAACATTAGATCTTACCTTAGATCTTGCCCATTATCATCAGAAGAAACATCATCTATATGAACTTGATCACACTCCTGTTGAAAAGAAAAAAAAATCAATGAGAATTTATTTTAAGGGAGTATGGTCACCATGTGCCCAGCAGAGATGTTGAAATGATCGCTGCAGGCCACAGGCCGCACCAGAAGATGGCAGCATATGAACGCTCACAGCCTCATACTGCATCGATTTCTCGAAAACTTCAAAAATAGAAACCTGGACTCTTTCTATGGTGTATAAATTATGAGTGGAAATAGGGCTTCAGAAAAGTGATATGTTATTTCAGTGTGATTTTCGATAACAATTATTTTTAATTTTAAAAGCCAGCATTTATCAGCCCTCTCTTTGAGTCTCTCTAGCATAATAGTGTTGCAAAATCACCTAACCTGCATTTCCCCACTCTCTGAAAACTCGTACTGATGTACCTCAGAAGGCATTCATGTTAAACCTCTAGGAGTGTGGAGAGCTTATCAGTCTTGATTAACCCAAGTAACTTTGGCTGGGAAATCTCAAAGAACCAATCAGCCTTGGAGTGTGTCGCCGCACTATTTCCTGATTTCAGAAGGGCTGAAAGTAACTCCAAGGAACTGCAAGGCACAGGGAAATTTTAACTCCCCTCCAAAATGTTTTTTTTTTAAGTGCATACCTATCACATGTCTCTTTCTGCACACTGGTTACAGCAGAAAAACGGGATATATAGGGCTTAGCAGTAATATATAAGTTAACTTAAGCCTCCATGCAATGGTAAATATAAACAGGCAGGCACTGTATTACACTATCCGTATTTGCTAGAATTAGCATCTTAACTCAAAGACACACCGGAAATTCAGTGTTTGGAGATTATACTTTCCTGTATAAGTGTTGTTTTTGTTTTTTAGATCTTAGAATAATTGTTGTTAACATAATCATAATTTAATTTATGAAATAGGTTTAAAAATCAGTCATCATGTTTTTTTCAATAATTTAATCTCATTATGAGGACCAAGTGGGGCCAAACTTTCGGAATACACAGTTTCATGCTTCAAATAAAGAGTTATGTGGGTCACCTACTTAAAACAAAGTGGCTGACAATCTCCACTTAGGTGATACTTTCTATGACTTGCTGGAACATGCACTTCTATGTTTCACATGTCAGTCTCATACTAGTGCCAAGCTGACTAAAGAAAGGACCAATTTCCACAGATAACTAGATCTTAAGATTTATTCAGGAAGAAAACAACATCAGCGTGATTTGGGGGAAATGCCATTTCTGGTCCGAACTCCTCTTTGCATTGCACTGAATGAAAATTTAGTTTAGTTTTTTTTTATATTTATTTTTTTACTCACATGAAGTAAAAGTCTGATTAGCAATTTATGGATAAATAAATACATACAATGTCATTTTAATACAAGCAATCATGATGTAAATTTTAGTAGCAATGTTAAAAGATTGAGTAGTCAAACTCTGCTCATCTGCCTTAATCCTCTGAGAAAGCCACGGCAGAACTGCAGTTTGAGGAAGAGGAAATATCACTCTTCTCCCCACTAGAGAAATAAAGTAGATTTTTGCTTATATTTGAGGAACAGATTATTTTCAGCTGTAGAATATTTTAAAGAAGATGAATTTGGATATAAATAACAGATGAAAAGAGAAAGAAAAAGAGAAGTCTGAAATAAAAAGGTTCCTTTCTTTATCTCTGTTTACTATTTATTCTCCTGGAAAAAAATGCAAGATACTCCACCCAGTGGAACACAGGAACTCAAAAATCAGACAAGACACTTCTCTGAGACAATTTCTAAGCCAGTATTTTACAGTATCTGAGCAGTATCCAGCTTCCTCATCACCTGTACTGATTTCAATGGGTCAAAACATTAAAAATTTGTAAAAGTTTAAAAATCAGTCCTGTGGATCTGAACAAGTACTAAGTACCTGGAGAGCACACAGAAGTCCTCATGAGTAAACATGAGCATCTGCTACTCCCTGGGTTTTGCTAAGTCATTCAGCTATAGTGCTCCAGCCTTGAAAATGCCAGGTAACCACTCTGCTGTGAGTGACAAAGGCTTGCTTATTTATTTATCTATTTAATCTCACATTTTGCTCATTCACTCATGAATTCCACTACTTAACTCTTGTTCTATTTTGTTTTCTATTTGTTTCATTCGCTATATTTTACAAATTCACCTACCTAGAGCAAGCAAAGTTCCAAAAAGAAACGAAAGCTTTGTAAAAATGAGAGGACGTCTAGGCGGATTTGAGGCAGTGGTCTCCTTCTCCCAGAAGAAACAGGGAACAGGTGGTACAAAACTAGATTTGAATTTGCTTGTGAGTGAGACCAAACAGTTGTGCAGAAGAAGGAAAGCAAGCTGTTTGCCAATTTAAATGTTAAGGTAAAGTTCCTTTCATAACAACTGCAGTTCTGGCTTAGCTATGTCACTCTGGGTCACTGGCTGTGCAAGGTCAAAAGTAAGAAAGATAAAATATATTTGTTCTTACGGAGTGCACAGAAAATGAATTTAGGTTTGAATGCTAGTTTAAATAATATTTGGGGGCAGTCAGTTCTTTGCAGGAAGTTTTAGAGACTGAAAATTCAAGAGCACAGAATCAACAAATCATCCATAAAATTATCCTCCTGGAATGGCAATTTCATTATCCAGTAAAAACACTGACTCACTGCAGTGAAAACAAAAACGTTATTACAGAGCAGATATTCAGCACTATGCCTTCTCAGGCTATATAGAGCTACTCATTTAATGTATATACTTCAACTTCTGTTAAAAGTAGTTTTTAATTTAAACCTATTTCTTCTCCCTCATTTCCATTTCCTAATGAGAAAAAAACAATTACAAAATCTTACTTAAAATATGCTAGGCTTACCATTAAAATGAAAATGTAATTTAGTTTGTTTTAAATAAATATGATTTTCTTCATTGCTCTGGAGAGCAGTGAAGGATCATGGAAGCAGAAAAACTCATGTTCAAATTACTGCTTGCATTTTGCAGATGCTGATTGCTTTGTGGGCATGCATGTAGTGTGCCCTACCAATTTTCTAAAGGCTCTCCTAAAATTAATACTGGAATAGAAGGAAAAGTTTGGGTTTATTTCAGACCTGATGGAGAACAGAATGTATTACCCAGCATGTTATTCCTGAACGTAGTCCCATTCCCTACGCACTGCTTAGGCACATGAACTTTCTAGAGCACAAGACTTCTGTTTTCATGGCAAAGCACCAACTGCCCTCCCAAGCGATACTTCTCAAGCTAACTAAAATTTATACACTGAGAATGAAATAGCTGGAGAAGAGCCTAGCCTCAAATAAAACTGCAGCTTGGCTGATTAGAACATGGGTTAGTAGGTCAGCAGGGAACGTCTCAACAGATTGGAATTTCTGCATCAGCAGTCATTGTACTAAGACATATTTGCATAAAGGCAGGAAAGCTTTTGCATGTGATAACTTCCAATAACTTGGTTGTTATTACTAGCCCTTGGTATGCAGTATTTACAACCAAGCAAGAGAGTGGGGAAAAAAAAAAAAAAAAAAAAAAAAAGATAGTTTAGAGGACTTAGTGACTGGAGTCAGCATTAAAGAAATACGGCTTCATTGGTCTCTCAGAGTTATCATGTCCAGAGCTGCATGGTTTATCATTGGTGGATGGATGCAAGAGAGAGCATATGGGACATGATGGCTCGACACTTCAGAAAAGTGAGATGATGCAAGGATAAGTTATCTGTGCACTGAATAGAAGCCCGTTTCACTTCTTCCAGGAGGAACTAAAGGCCTTGTGTCTTGATGGTCATGACCACCAGTAGTTCAGCAACCTGTTGCTACATTGCAGGCTACTCCTGAGGAAGGAAGGAGAGGGAGAGAAATAGAGACAGGGAGAGAGAGAATATCCTACACAGTCATCATGCAGATCCACTGTAATACTCAGCACTTAGAAATATCCCTGCACTCTACAAACATTTAAACAGACAGATTTACTCATGTGCATATTAAAAGGATGCCTCTGTGTATTTTGGCATAGGATGATATGCTTTTGAGTAGAAAAGCAATTTTATACCTTATTTGCAAAGAACACAGAAACTTTTTGGTCTTCTGGTATATGCATAACTAGCCCTGAACAAGAATTTCGGAAGCTTTGGTTATCCTGTAGCAGAGTTGATTTTATACCAATGCTGAATTCTTGGTTATAAAACACTTAACTGCCTACAGAAATGGGTTTTAATCAAATCAAACTGAGTTATCAAACTGAGTAATCAAATTGAGTTATGAGATTTTCCAAGAAAATCCCCAAGCAAAATTTTTTGATTTATCTAAAACTGAAAACTGTTTGGACACTGTTCAAATTCTGGAATGTATGTATTTTTGGACAGGATATTAAAAGCACACGCTTTTAAGAATATACAAGCAGTGATGATCTGGATTTTTAAGTGACCTGTGACTACTGAGCTTGAGAGCTACAAGAAAAAAAAATAATGAAAGGAATGAAGTTTCAGCAGCCACAAGCAAGAATAAAGAGATACGTAAAAAGGGCAAAGTTCCTCTTTGCTGAACTCTTCCACTTGAACTCAGCACAGGCTTGAAGAAATCTGGGCACATACTACTGAAGGGCTTAAAGTTCATTGCATGCCACATGAAATGTGAGTGTGTTGGGGCAGAGGTCAGTTAAAAAGAAATTTAAGCAATGCTTTGAAAAATTGATTTGGAATTTATCCGTGGTATGGGGCACCAGAAAGAGCACATTCACCGAACGCACTTGCGTTGTCAAGTGATGACTCACTAAGACTGCAATAAAACACCGACTGGCTGAGGCATAGCCAGGGGTTTAATTTCTTATGCTTCTGCCACTGAAATGAGGAAGTACAGCTCAGGTACAGGGTGAAGCAGATCCTAGTTTCCTGACTTGAAAGGAGCTGAGGATAAATGAGGTCTGCAAAAGACAGCAAAGGCAACCTCAGCCTCTCACCTTCTGATTTTCTTACTGCCTATGGCTAACAAAGGAATGGAGGAAATGCACACTAGAAAAATTCAGGTCCCAATGGATGGAAAAAAATCTAATTTATCCTCATTTTCTCCATTCACTCATCAGATACCTTCCTCTGGCATTTTAAACAAAAGCCCAAAGTCTTCCAGCTGTGGTTACCGGCAAAATATCTGTCCATGGAGGCAACACTGTGATCTACTCTACTAGGAAAACAATTGATTCAGATCAGGGGAAGACCTGAAAAGCCTCTAGTTTAATTTGACAGATATATTTCATTCTCTGTCTATTCTACAAAATATATTTCCATATATTCTTCCATAGGCTATTTTGGCCCTTTCCAGAATGTGCCATTCCTGCCTGGAATCTCTCACTATAAATTCACAGTATTCTGCAGGGAGTGGAGAAGGGAAGAAGCTGACCTGGGCATAAGCTCTTCTATGAGACCTTCCTAACGGAAAGGTTTTGATACTGTTGATCAGAAGGAAACTGTGTCCTCTGTTTCTATGGCATTAGAGACATCAATGTTGAGATAATCTACTGCAGCTACAGTTCTCTTGATGCTATATTCTTTGAAATAAATGAAGAGTATTGATCATTTGAGCAGGAAAGGAAGGGCGGAAAGCCGAAAGGCTACTCAAGAATGTCAAGAATGACTCTTGGTCAGATGATAGCAACCATTGAAAGCAAACTTTGAGAACTTCAAGAGAAAGAATGGGAGATACACAGGTCCCTCTCCTGGAGAGCACTGCAGACAACTCTAAACCCATGGCAACTGAAAACAAGATGGTCACAAAACAAGGATCTGTGCTATAGAGAGGAAGGGGTAGTGTGCAGATTCCCGTTCTCTCCTAGTTTCATGGAAGGACCCTGGTGCCACAGCAAATCACTACACCTGGCTAACGCTTGTCTCATTAGAGTCTTACTGAGGTTTGGAGAAGCAAGTAGTATCACACTTGAACACGAATACACAGGAAAGCCGCTGTGTTAAAACCTAGGTGTTCCTTTGATTCTTACCTCCAAGTCGTTAAAAAATAAATGTGTATCAGCAAGATTAAAAATCATTTCTTCCATTCGCAGGCCAAGGGTCACTGCCATTGGAGGATCCTTAAAAAACAGAAAACAAGATTAACTACTTAAATACCTTAAAGTATATCATAACTACTTTAAAAGCTACTGTATAATAAGTGTTTTGAAAAATTAATCCTGCAATGAACTTGTGCAATATCCTTTCAGGATTAGGTTATTTTAATATAAAACTACAAGAAGAGACTGCTGAAATAATGTGAGAACGTTTGGGGAGCTGGGTGTGTTGAAACACCATTTTCAACAAGTCAAGGCATTTACAACCTGGCTAAACTATGACCAAGGGGAAAACTAACGATCATGTGTAATGGAGACCTGTAAATGCAGAAAGAATTTCTCAAAAGAGAAATGTTTATTATAATAAGAATATATTGCATTTTTCATCCTTGAACCTTTTATAAAAATATATAACTATCTTAACTGTTAATGAATAGGAAGAAGAAAAATGAGCCAGAGAGCAATAACTGATATTTCTGAGTCTAGGTACCAAGACAATAGCACAGGAAGGAACAAAATTATTCCATGTAACGCCTAGTCAATTACTGTACAATTCCTTTGATGTCTTCACTTTTCTCTGGCCTGAAAATCTTAATTTTTGGAAACAAAGAATCCCCCCTACTGACTGCTGAAGAACCCTCATCAAGACCATGCTAAACTGGACTGGGAATGGCAAAAAATACTTTGTAGGTGATTATCTTACACTGTGAAAGGAAGGCATGATTTAAGAGGCCTTTTCAATCTCTAGTGTGCTACTTTATAAAAAATATAAAAGCCAGTGTGAATCTTTGTCCATTTTCCTAAATTGAGTTTCACTTTACATAATCATCAACCTCTTACCTATGCTTTAGCCTATATATTCTTTTTCTTATACTTTCTGCTGCTCCAGAATGTATCCTCAATCCCTGCTCTTGGTCTTTCCCAGTCTCAATATTTACTCCTCTGCTCCTGCAGGCACCTCCTGATGAGTTTCCAGGCTCTCTTTTACGATATTATTGTAGGCATCCAATGAAGTGCCTGCAAATGTCCTTCTAAGTCTTCTTCAGTGTGTCTATAATTTATGGCACAATTCATTAGGTGGTCCATAGTAATGAGAAAACTTGTAGGCTTGTTTGTTTTTCCAGAGATTATTCCTGGAAAATTCCTTTAAATTATTAAACATAGGATTATTCCTCTGGATGAGGTTCCATTCAAAATTTTGTTTCTGTTTGTAGTTGGACGCTATCAAATCATTCCCTTCTAGCAAATTACCACAAGTGTATTGCTCTGCAACAACAGTTTGTCTTAGAGCATTTAACATGCAACAAACATGAAGTAATTAATTTGACTTTGCTAGGTTTTCTGGGAAAGAGCCATGCTACATTACTTTACACTTGTTGAGGATACTAATGCGCACGTGGACAGTTTCCAATGCTCAGCTGACACCTGGAAACTAGTTATTGCATTACCTTCATCATCTGCCAGAGCTTGTGTGGTTCAGTTAACTTTTTTTTTATATTAAGGTTGTTGCAGTACTCTACTTATAAAATAGATTTGATTCTCTTCTCACTAACATAAGAAACAAAATCTGTATTTCATAATTTAAACTCTGATTGACATTAGTGAGTTTTCAGAAATCCTTTCTCAAATGCCTTGAGATTAAAAGACTTAAAGTTTACCACCATATTCCCATCTGGCAACAAAACCACACAAAACCTCAAATGATCATTTGTTAGTACTATGATCAAAGGCTTCCCAATCAGGATCAGACGTCTCCTATTTCAGGGCTTTGCAAAGACAGGATAAAAGATGGCTTCTGCCCCGAAGCACTTAAAAACTAATGGTAAAATCTGAAACATAGACATATTTTGACCCTTGCTCATGAAAAAGTCAGACTTGAAGGCGAGAATAGTGCATAAGAAATTGTAATGATCCAAAGTTAGACCAATTTTCTGCCAGTGAGAGTGAAAGGAAATATTTTTATGTTGACCTTTGTGCTGGTCCACTACTTTTCAGAAGCAAAAACAAGCTGCAGTGCCTAGTAAAATAACTTGATCTCCTATGTCTTCTGCAACCATGTTCACTGGATCCAAAAGACATCTGAGTGAATGGCATAGCACGTGCACACATCTGTTTTCCAAGGGGATGATGAAGATACACACATAAACAGACTTGTAAAATCCCACCTACTTACAAACCAAAACATAAAAAGCTCTGGACTCATGAGATTCCTCATCAGGCCTAATACTTCTATCAAAATGTCATTATGTCCAAACATGCTAGTTTCTCCTTTCACTTACGTTTTTTTTTCAGCACCCAGTAAATTTTTCTTTTTTTTTCCTCATCATAACATATAGTAAAGAGAGTTCACAATACGTTTTACCTCAATCCCATGAACACGAAGGCATGTGCATAACTTTATGCACAGGTGGCAACTCATTTTTATTTATGTGAGGTAAATTATTCACTGGAATGTTTTCAAGACTGGAATCTTAGACTTTTGAGTCTCAGCTCCTTTTCCTCCTTCGTGGGTAGAAGCAGACTTAAATGCGGAAATATGCTGTAACATGTTCCATTATAATCCAATTTATTTCAATAGAAACTACCAACTATGTATCACAATTTCCTGCCTTGCCTTGTATAGTCAAAAGACATAAATGTGACAAAGCTTTTATGATTTTCTTATTAGCAGTGTTTGTGTAACCAGCTATGCATGACTTCTTAACTGTTAGAATGTCTCTGTTTTGCACATGCAAGTGTGAAATACTGCTATGTACTATATGCAAAATAAAATAAACCAGAGACTTCATAACAACTTCCACTAAAAAAAGTCACAAACAGTTCTTCCTTTAATGAATTTGCCCAAGCTTGCACTGCAACTGTTTAACAAGCATTAGAGGTCAAGTACCAGGTCTTGCCATTTAAGTCCACCTCTTCACATACAGGAACAGATAGAGGAAGCAGATTTCTCAGGCTAGTGGTTTCATAATGTTTGCAGCATGTGGAGGAACATGACAATCACCCTTTTACTGTCTTTCAACTTGAAGCAGAAGTTTCAAACTGATTCAAGTGGCACAAAGAATTGAGTGTTGAAAAGAAAGCAAGAAACATGTGCAGCTGATAAAGATTTAAGCACAGCAAACAGAGAAAATGAATAAAAGGCAGACTCAACTTCTGCCAAAATGGTATTTTGCACTACTCTGCACAAGCACACACAAAAGAGGAAATAATAATAATAATTTAAAAAAGGAAGTTTTCCCCAGATGATTTGCTGAATAAAAAGTAAAAGTCTTTCACTTTAAGAGACATAATATTTAGGCAGTTATTACTAGCATACAAAGCAGTCAAGATCAACTACAGCACTTCTGTATACCAGAATGCAAATAACTTTCGTTACGTTAGTCTGAAGGCACTAAATTGGAGCCAGACTGTCTGTCTGTTGACTTTTGTACTAGACTGGTCCATCCACCAGAACACCTCCTGGGAGACTAGGTAAAAATAACCTGAGGGAACCAGTATTAATGTGTTTCGACAATGAGGAAAGCATGTCAGTGTCTCAAAATTCCAAGAGCTCCGTATGCATTAGTGAAAGAAAACTACTTAGTATCATCCAGGAAGGTCAGGTTTCAGCAAAATATGTTTATTATTATTATTATTATTATTATTTTAGAAAAGAAATACAAACAGACCATAGTATTCTATATAAAATTTCAGAAGACAAACAGACAAATAGACTGACAGATTCAGTTTGACCTGATTTGATCTTCAGAACAAAAAAGCAGGCAAGCAAAATATGTGAAAAATAGAGTCTAGATTTTCAGTGGGTCACTGTCCAGGACAGCCTTACAGCTTCTGGAAAAAGTAGAAATGCTAAACACTGGCATTTTTTAGCTTACAGACACATCCCTATACTAAGGAGGAATCTCAAATTTAAATTCAGTGGACTGAGGCCTTAGACAATGAGGGAGTGAACGGCCAGCACACTTGGAGGTCATAAAAGATATAGTATCAATATGGGGGGACAAAAGCATGTTTATAAATGAATATGGGAATGTCACCCTGAGCTCTGGCAAAGTGTTTCTGTTTAACAATAGGGCAAGCGCAGTGGGAGCAATACCAAAATCCTTTCCAGATTCCCTTGTATCTGTAAAATACAAAGTTTAAGTGACATTCCTGGCAACTTCATGTCATTAGCTCTTCCACCAAAAGTGTCAAAATGTGATCATCAAGTATTTGTTTGTTCTGAATTTTTTACTTTGAGATCACTGTCATGATTTCTTAATATTAGAAATGCAAATGCTCTGAGGAAGATAAAGCTTCAGCTTAATCAACTTAAATCAGTGTGAATGGCTGGAATACAATGGAACAAAGAATACACACTGTTCACAGGGAATAAGGCTGCATCTCAAAAACTTTAACAGATGATGACAGGGTCCTAACACATGTCCTGTCACATCAACAAATCCTTCTTTAAGAGTTCAGCACTGTAAAAACTGTATCTGCCAACTGGTGCTCCGCTACAAAAACCATCATCAGCCACAGAAGGCATAATATAACAGTTCAAATACTAATGTTCATAATTTGTTAAGGCAGTAAGTAATTAAAAATAGAACGTACTAGTTCTAGAAATTATGAAGTACATGAGAAATATTCTCACTGCTGGGAAACAGAAGCTTCAACCTAACAGGCATATAATTCATTTTTCATTTGTACTAGCGTACAGTACAATAAAATAAGCACAACATCACCTGATATAACACCCACAGGCAGAAAACAGCCAGGCACACAGCCTTCCTCTGATAAGTTTTATATTTTCATTTTGTAACAGAAACACCACTGCTCACAAGACTTCCATCAAGAACCTCACAATTAATGGAGTATTTATTTTCATGACAACCCAATCTTCCCTACAATCCAGACTTTAGTCTGGAATAGGACCTTGTTTACAGACTGAAATTATACACAAAAAAAACACAAGGGCCACATCTGAAGAGGTCATGCCCGGCCAATTGACTGGGATGCATCTGTGCTATCTTATCCATCTACAGTGTCTAACCTCTTTGGGCATTTAGGTTCAGACACACCCCACTGAAGTTTAGACAACACATCAATGCCATGATTAAATTAGAGAGCTTAGTCTTGTAGACTTTCACTGTCTTCCCTTTCCTAATACCCCAGCCTATAAAAAATATAAGCTCAATACATAAGCTATGAGATAAGAAATTACAACACATATTTGAGCTGAAATGCTAAATTCTTCTTACCAAGTTCCTCAAAAATATAGGTATAGGCAAGAAGAAAAAGTACTATTATTTTAATTTTACTCTCCGTGGGAATTAACACACTTCCCTGTTTGCATAGGTGTTGCATATCAGCAGAAAAAAAAAAAAAAAGAAGGAAAAAAAAGACTTTATTTAATAATTCCTCTCCTTTTGTTTCCTGATTGTTAACCACGTTGCTGATGCTTAGCTTATACAAACCAACTTTATTTGCTGCTATTACTCCTGGCTGTTTTTATGCCGTTATTGTTCTAAGGACTTTGTATCAATTACAGGAACAGACGAGTTCTTAAAAAGCAGTGGTAGAGGGATTTTTTCAAATATCTCCACTGAAACTAAGTGAGAAATCATCAGAAATTATGTTTATGAACCTGTCTCTAAGAGACATATTCTGAGTTTTCAGTTTTGTGAGAGTTATGTGTAAATGCTTGAAGATTACTAAATGTGTTCTGATTTTTAAAACTTTGTATTAAAATTAACTTAAGTTTTTAATCATTTCTATGGTGAGAAGTCAAAGAGTATAGCATCAGACACAAGCATCCTCAGGGCATAATCATACCATAAGGATGAAAGAAATGACTCTATCATTGGGACAATTCAGCAAGTCCTCTGGTGTCTACGTGGGCTACACTGAAAGGTGACATAAATGTTCATACTCACGTTCCTCTCTTGTTTTGATAGGTATAAGTTAGAAACGGCTCTGAAAAAGTCACTCTTCTTATAATGTTTGAAAAAAAGCAGAATTTTTTGAGAGTTCTGAAATGCACACTGATTTGGCACTGTGAAGTTGCAAAACAGGCAAGCGTGTTTTGTTCAAGAGATGAGTAACTACACTTATCTTGGCATTCCAGAAAAGCAGCTTTTGGTCTGGGCCTCTTAGTTTTTGTATTACCTTTCCCTTCTCATAAGCACAACAGCTGTCTCTTGAAATACAGAGGACTGGCCCATCAGCGGTTAGAAACTGCAAACTCCAGCTTAGGAGATTTCTAAACCACTCACTGTGGAGGCTGGGTGTGGAAATCATTTCTATAATGTCCTGTTTCTCACAAGCATTTCTTCAGCATCTGATTCTGGCTGGGGTTAAGAGACAGGAAACTTAGGAAAGCAAATTAGCCCTTCCTCTGATATCACAGGGACACAGAAATGTTCTTAGAAAGAAATATCTCTGTATTAATTACACCTGAGCTGGGCAATACCTAGAAAACCTTCTATATTCACATGTGTGCATGCCAACATCCTCTGTCCAGTCCTTTATTCATTAAGAGAGATGTTTCACAGGAGGGGCTTCCTGGCCTCTTTCTCTCACATACACATACATGGAAAACAAACAGCTCTGCAAATGGTTCTCATCCCACAATTTGTGAACAGCTCTGCCACCTCAGACATCAGCGTGTTCACATTATCACAGGTATACTTAGGCAGAGGTGACAAAAGCAGAAAAACTTTGAGGATACCAAAAAAACAGTATACCTTTCCACATCCTCAGAAATTTCACAGCAGGAATCCTATGGACTTTTTTGTGATGCCTGTGTTCACCCTCCTCCCTGTCCATTTTCTTTTCCTCCAATATATTTGCTCTTATTCTTCACCTTATCCAGACTTTAAATTCTACCCTTCTCAACAGTCCATTTCTGCTGCAACCCACTCGTCTTCCAGCCAGCAACTCCTCCCCAGTCTTTCGCCCCTAGGCCAAAGAGCCATTCCCCATGCTCACGATTGCTCTGAGCATCACAGGGGGCTCAAAGGTCAATTAGCTGAAAAGCTCCTGCTCCTTTAGACTGTCTCTGCTTTTCTCACTTTTGCTCTTCTCCTGCTGTATTGCTGCTCACTGCTCCACGACCTGAACTCCTTTTGGGTCTGATCACGAGGCAGATGAGTACAACTGCCTGGCTGGTAGAGGGATTTACTCCCCAGCATTACTCATCCCAAAGCTAGCCAAGGCAAGCAGAGTTTCAGTGGAAAAGCTGGGGAGTCAAAGAATAACATCTGCAGCTGGCATTTAAACATCTCGCTCTCCACTTATTCATCTGATTCATCGGTGTTCCTGCAAATTCACCAGTTGCTTTCTTTTTTATATTCCAATTTATTTGTTCTTTTTTTCCTCCTTGCATTTATATATTGTCATTACAAAGTCGTTATTACCCTGCAATATCTCTGCAGGGCCTCAGTAACCTCATCCTTGTTCCCCTAGGCAGTATTCCCTCTGCTTTAGCCCTGCCTCATATATTGTTTAGGGTTCTGTGCCTCATTTCTCCTCTTGATTTTTTCACATTAACCTTCTGAAAATGGATTTTATTGTATGTCTCATCCTCTACCTACTCCCCAAACCACTGTGAACAGCAGAGGTATAAAACACGTGCAGGCCAAATAGTTATGATGCAGACAACCAACAGAGAATTCACGGGTTACATACCTTGCCATACTTCTGTGCATAGGATCCTGTAAGCAGCGAATGAAAAACTATGATTGTTTCATCCAAATCCCAAACAAATACACGCTGAAAAAAGAAGTGGGGACAACATTGATTCACAAAAATGCCAAAGCCCCCCTCCCCTTCCCCTGCCACCCCAGGGGCCAAAATCAACACAAGTCATGTCCTAAATTGTAGTTTATTGTTTGATCAAGCAGGTTATCTCTGAAAATCATCAAGAACAGTGCATCATGCATTTATTGGAAAAAAAGTTAGGACTGTAACATCTTCATTGCTTAACAAGCTCTTATTTTTCCTTCAATGAGTTTTTCATAAGCTGCAAAACACAGATGTCAGGAAATGTGACTATTTATTGAAGGATAAATAGTTCTCTCAGCTACCTCTGCACTAATCTTACTGATTCAAGGCCCTTTTTGTTTCTCCTGAAGAGCTAATATTAAGAGATGCCATACAGAATATACAATGTAACTAATATTTAAAATGGATTATTCTAATTTAAAAAAAAAAAAAAGAAAAAAAGAATCCTCAGGGATTTGTGTTCATTTTTACTAGTAAACTATAAAAGAAATGGGGAAGCTAAAATATAAAAAGGTATAGTCTCTTCACTCGAAAAGTTAAATGCCTTGAAGAGTAGGAACAGTAGAACAATTTTAATAATTTCTGTATGCAATGACACCTAGAGCCAGTGCTTAGCAAGTGCAGCAAGTGTACCCTGTGTAATACCCAGGGACGTGCAGTGAACACGCAGGCAGCGAGGCTGGCCAGGCTCCTGGCACTCAGAGCCAGTCTCATGGCAGGAGGAGACACATGACACACACAGACAGCACATTCCTTCGATACCGTGACTGAAGTGCTTCACACAGCGATACGCTAAGCACCTTTCTCCTCCCGTCACAGTCAGGCTGCATCCTCCTAACACCGGACTAATAAGACTATTAATTACTCCATCACCAAGAGGTCACCTATGTTTTAATTTGTCATTCAGTGTATTAGGCAGATAAACTTCTTCACTAAGGCTCTCTCTTTGCACATAAAGTATAGCCATTGTTTCACTGATAAAAGCTACCTCATTGAAATGCTTGACATTGCTGACAAGCACAAAGGCAAATTTGCACTGAAGTATTTGAAAGGTTATGGCCAGATAACATTGCCTATTTTCTCTGCATTCATAAATAAACATAATTATGGTGAATAATACATGAGGCTTCCTCTTCAAAAAAGAAATAGTTGTAACAACTTTGAAGACAAAGTTTTCAGTTTTGTGGTCCTATTGAATGAGAAAGACCACAGTTCAACGTTACAAAGCGCAAGGATGAATCACATTTATTCTTCTATTTAACTTTGTCATACAGAACAGCAATGTATCATTGTATGTGTACATTAAAATTGCCACTAAGATCTGTTATAATTGACAGAAGTGTCAGTGCTGTTTTCTGGAAAGCCCTAAGCTGTTTCCACAGCTGTAATTTGCAGAATTTACTTTCCATCAGAAGAAACCATCACATTACCATTCATCAATTCCTACAGGGCATACCTCCAAGTCACTGTCCGGAGGGGGTGATGGATTATTCTTCCGCCCTCTACCCCGGGACTTTGACCCAGAACTCCTACATGTTCTCTCATCAAGATCTTTGATTGGCGTGGAGGGACTCTGTACTGTGTCAAACTCCCCTGTAAAGTCAACCATTCATGACAAAATTAATGACGTATTTTAAAATAAGAAATATACTTTTTTAAGTGGCTCTATTTGGCAACTTGAACACGAGACACACCCTACTAAGTTGTAAGAAAAACAGTGATACTTGATTTGTCTTATATAGATGAAATTTGCAGATATCACAAACACTTCTAACTTTATCAAGGAAATGGTAATAAACCTTAGTAGAATAAAATGAAAATGACAAATACAGATGTTCAGACATATATACCCATACACAAGGACATGCAAAATATTGATATATCCACAGGAGATGTATTTTACAAGCCATACTAAAGATTTTCCAAAACATTAAGTGATTTTTAGTTAAGGTAAGTTGTTTTTATTTTTTTTCTTCCCAGTGTTTAGAGTTCAGTTAGACTTATTTCCAAGTTCCATGTTATGTTAATAGAATACACTCCACACACTGGAATCCCCAGTCATCTTCCTTCTCCTGTGCCACCTGCTCCTTATTACAGTATACTTTTTTATTTTTAATCATATCTTAACCAATTAAATTATTGAACCGTAGATTTGAAACAAACAAAAAAAAAGGAGCATTTTTATAAATTGTATAGGATGTTCTTATGGGACTCAGCAAAAGTTAAGAACAAAACAGATTCAAAAATGAACTCCACAAAAGGGCAGAGAAAAAGTCAGAATGTTAGAATACTTTAGACACGCCAAAAAAAAGGACCGAGTCATATTTGCTGCCTTCTAACCATCCTCCTCTAAGGATGATTATCAGCTACTGCTTGCTGTCAGAGAAAAAAATCTTGAGACAAATTTTTGATCTGGCATCGCAAGGCTGCTCTTAGCACACAGGTTCATCTCTGACTTACCTATTTAACCTGCTTTGCCTCCTCTGATAACAAATGTCTATGGAGCTGGTCACCAACCAATATCAAGGTACAACAGACAGACTGGAGAAGGTGCTGCCCAGGAAGGATGGGGAAGAACTTGCCATAATAAAGCATTTTTATGCCACAGCTCAGTAACCAGAAATGACTGCGAAAGTACTCATGATGGCACATCTTCAGAATAAATGAATACTCAAGGTAAACCAACCAAAATGCATCTGATTATGAGCTGTAATCTGAATATTATTATTATTAAAGAGTAATCTACAATGGACACCAAAGTTCACGGGGTGTACTTTGGAAGAACTCCTATGTTATATTTAATTGACTGAATTTTCTTTTCTATTAGCATCAGCTATATAAGCCAACAAAAATTGCAGGCCAAAGAAGACGACCAGATCACATGGGTAACAATAAGAAATATTTCTAAGTTTAGTTGTGGAAATAAGCATTCTGAAGCATTTTGAAGTCTGCCAACCACAGAAAGCCAAAACAGTCTAGCATGTAAGTAATACTGCTTTGAGTTTGTTAGTGAGCGCACACGGCTTCTTCCCCACTACATTGACCACAGGCCACTCCACATCAGAAGGCAACTTTATGTTCAACACTGGCTTATATTAATGAGAATCCTAACTTATAAAGATATTTTATGATCACTCTTTGTCCATGGAGACAGCAGTGAATTTCACTTGCTCTGATTTTAGACTGGCTTTCAACATGGTCTCCCATAGCGTTTCAAGGAGACCACTTGGGCGTACTAGAAATTAGTTAAAAGAATGGTTGGGTTTTGAGTGAAAGGCACAGACTGACAACAAAGAATATTCCTATTATATAAAAATATATGTATAAAAAAATCACAGCAAGAGTGCTTAAGCACTTGACATCGTTCAGCAGTTCCTCAGGATTGACACTGGGCCTAATACTCCTTAAAGTCTCCTTCAGTGATCTGTACAAGGAGACAGAATACACCCTTAGCAGTTTCAAAGATGATAACCAAAGAAGCAGTTGATAAGTTGAAAGTCAAGGCTGTCATACAGAGAGAACTTGACAGGCTGGAGGATTGGACTGACAGAAGCTACACAAATTTCCCACAATGTAAACACATAATGAAAAAAAAATATTTAAAAGATATAAAAGTCCTGAATCAAAGATGGAATAAAACATGCAATAGCAGAGGCTGCTGACTGTCAGTATCAGCTCTGCACAAAACAGCCTGAAGATCCTCTTGGATTCATCCTGAACATGGGCAGGAGATCAAGAGAAGTGTTTTGTTTGTTTGTTTTTCCTTCTTTCTTTTATACTCCGTTCTCCTGTGCAGAAGAGGATGGTTCAATGAAACAGGAGGAAATTAGGTCTGTATCCCTCACTTCCTGGGAAAGTAACCTAATTATTCTGCTATTGGTAGAAGGAGATACTGTTATTTTATTCTCTTGCAAAACTAGTATGATTCTTTGCTTATGCAAGATAGACCCAAACTTCCAGGCAGCATCTAAGAACAGATTTTAAGAACTACAACTTCTGCAAGAAGCCACTCCAGATACTGTTTTAGGTAGATATGTCCTGATTTGGATATGACTCATGTATTCTTTAGTGTTTCATCTTTAATCTAAACCGCTCATTTGCCAAGAAATGATGAGGAAAATACATCAATTTTATTTAATAATATATAATGGATAATGATACTGTGGTGGGGAATGGAGAGAGGGAGTTCTTGTTGACTAATCACTTCTATTCCCAGCATGGTGTTGATGTCAGCAAGGACACTGCAGGCAGTAGAGAGATCAATAAGGTCACATTATCTTGGTTCTTTGTTTATAAAGAGAACAACGAAATATCCTTCGCACAGAAAGATGTTTCATAACTAGATTTCCCGTGCAGCAAAAACCAACACTGACTTCAAGGTGATTATGTGCAAAGGCTTATGTGCAAAATTATAATTTTGTAGTTTTTCTGATAAAGTGGGAAAAAAACCCAAAACAGAAAAACAAAAACTAAAATAAAAAGTTAAATAACTGAGCATGAATTATTTCATTCTTACCACAAAAGTTCTCATATTTATAAAATTTTATGATCTTACAACACAATCAAGACTCATTTATATAGTAAGGCATTAAAACATCTGTTCTCAATGACTGTGTTTACTCTGCAAAAAATAAAATTTAACAAACCCTTGTTCTAAATCTTCTCTGAAAGTATCTAATAGCTGAAGTAAATAACTTTAATTTTCATTTAGCATTAGTCATCCCCAGTTGCCCCAGGCTTCTACTTGGATCAACACTGCACATGATTGCATAATTATCCATTAATCAGTACTGTAACTAACCACTGTACCTTGTCATTTCTAGATAATTAAGGCCAACTTTATTTCATTAAGCAAATCTCTAAATCAAAATGACCAGCTGTCTCTTACTTGAATGCAAGGTATGTATGTATTTTAGAACTGCTGAAGTCAGTAGAGCATAATTTTTTGAACAACTACAGGCTTAACTGCTTAATTTGTCTTTTTAATCAACAGCAAGCTAAAGGAGTAACTGCATTTTCTTATCCTCAGTTTGTTTTCAAAAATCTGATAGTCAACGCTGGTGAAAGAAAAACTTTTAAAAAGTTGAACCATGTATATCATAAAAAAGAATACCTGAGAAATTCCAGCACCAGATAATACTGAAAACCCTAACCTCATAATGAATTCCTAGAGCAGCTTATATTAGAAAGTTTTATTACAATGTTTGAAATTTTCTATCTTTTTCAACATGTTTCATATACTTCACAAACACCACTTACTGTAAATATGTCAGAATCACAGATCCAATAAATAAAACAGAAAATGGTAAAACCTGAACATATGAAGCTCTTTTATCTAGCTCCCCTACAGACCTTCTTCCTCTCCTAGAATTTTATCTGCTCTACATTAAATACTCACCACCTGAGGCAGAACGCCTTAAAGATTCATCTGACATCCTAGGATAGACGGAGCTACCTTTGAAGATACCTATTGGTCTGCACACAGATACCTTCTGTTAATGAATGCATTTTTTCTTTTTTATTTTTTAGGACAGGTATGTGAAAAGTCATCCACAGAAAGGTTCAGAAGCAGGACCCAACACAGATGAACTGGATGAACTCCCAAACTCATCCTACACTCTTTATGATCGACTTTTCTTAAATATTCCTACAGACACACAATACCATGGGGAGCAGCCAGAAAATGGCTTCAATACTTTTTCTATCTGCTTGTAATGTTTGTTGATTGCTATGAGTAGCAGAAAGAATAATGTCTTTTTGAATTTTCTTTTTTTTTTCACTCAGCCAATAAATAAAATTATAACATCTTTAACTCTTGAACTGATGGGGGTCAAAACAAGAAATGTTATATGTGTGTGGAATATTGGAGGCTTTGATTAGCTATCTGAATTAATAACCAGCAGATATAGTAAAATAGTGAAGTACCTTACTGTGTTTAAATTTAGGTTTTAAGCTAGCCTAGTCCTGCAACTGTTAAATTTTGATTATAATTGATTATAATTTACCTCTTAGTATTTTTTTCTCTTCAGTTTGCACTCTGTTCTGACACTGCTGATTAACATCTTAAACTTTTCTCAAAAACAGAGGAATGTGCATCTCTCCACATCCATACCATACTACAGCATCCCACAAACATACAATTAATTTAAAAATCAGCTTGAGAAAAACATCTGACAAGAAAGAACGTCAGCTCATGCAATTAAAGTTTTAAAAGATTTTAACAAATTTAAGCAGTTAAAAGTAGGTTCTTTATGAATTATGAGGTCTTGCCGACATTTTCTAGGCCAGGTAAAACCCTTCCTTCATAAATATTCAGTATTATAATACAGTATTTTTTTCCACTGTACTTTTTGGTGATATGGGTCAATTGTTAGCATGAGAATTGGGAAGGTTTCTGCAGTGAGTGGATTTTGTGATTAAAGCATGATTTTCTTATTCAGAGTCTGATCCAAAATGCACTGAAGTTTGTTAGTCTTTTCATAAATGGTCCCAGATGTGGGTAAGGCCAACCTTACCAATGCTGTATGAATGAAGCAGTGGCCTTCGAAGAAAACGTTCTACCAGCACCGTCCTGGGCTGCTGGAGATATACATATACAACACAATACTGAGCTAGATTTTTAAGAACTTCCAACAATAATGGGAACAATACAAGAAAGACACCATGATAAAGCAGGCTCTATTAAGGACATCACATGAATCTGGCTTTATACTTTTAAGTTCCCAAAGACACACAATTGTGTAACAAAACATCACAATGCATATGCACAAGGTGGCAGAGTTGGTCAGGCAAATTTAGTCATCCGAATCTGAGCGTCTTCTTTTTGAAATTTCAAGTCTGTTTCAAATAGGTTATTTTTAGAGAGACTTGTGTTAATAGCTGATAGCTCTATTCTTAGTTACCTCTTAGCAAGCATGGCTTGAGTTTAATAAACATTTTTTTAAAAAAGTACATGTACTCCTGTTGGCATACTTGGAATATAACTATCTTGTTTTAAATTATTTACAGAAATATTTCAGAATATGTAGGTGGATACAGTAATGCCACACTGTCTGTGTTTTACTGAGCACTTTTTACTGCACGCTGCTGTGAGTACTAAAAGATCCCTGTCAGGATATTGTGACTACTCCCTCCACAAATAACACTCTTAATTTGCCAAGAGTTTTATCAAATTAATAAAGAAACTATGCAAGTTTCTTAGAACAGTACAGTTTATTTTCACTGATTTCCTTGAAAAGTAATGTTTTCTGGAAGGCATCGGCTTAAAAAGTCAATATTCAGACTGAATATAGTATCACTAAAGATAATGGACAAGGAAATTTGGGAGTTGCATAAGTACAGTATAAAAGTCAAAAATGGTTTTCACCTGAATGCAGATCTGTACCTGGTTGACTAGTCAGGCCAGAGAGAGACTCCTGTAACTGGTAGGTTGATGATGATGAAGAGGTGCCATCGGCCGTGTTGTTTGAGGTCATATATGCGCCATATGTTGATGCTGAATAATACTGTGCATATTGGTTTTGGCCAAAAGCTGTGTAGGATGGATAATCCTAAAATAGCAAATGTAGTTAACTGAGTAACAGATTATTTTTTCCGTTAAGATATTCTAAGGAGTTTTATTTTTTGTTCAGACTTACAAGATCTATTAACTTGAGGAGGTTTATTAAAAGACCACTAAGAGATTCCCAAAGCATTTATGTGCCAAGAGACGCAACAAGCCATCCACTGGGGTTTCCATTGCTGCTCACCGAAAACAGTACTTAACAACGGTGAATCTAGTTCAGCATTAACAGAGCGAAATTGAAATAGCATGCCATCATCAGAATTAAACGAGTATTTTTGTAACGTACAAACAAAAATGTTGATATTCATACCTGTTGTGAACTACTGAAGTTTGTCGAATTTGAAACTGAATTGTTTGCATAAATAGTGGATGATGGTGTAAAACTAGAACCTAAAATTTAGAAAATGATAATTAATTTTAAGAACTTGTTTATGAATCAAAATAAAATTCTAAATAGAATACTCCATGCTAAGACACAGATAAATCAGAGCAGAAAAAACTGATACTTTCCATTTTAATGACAAAACACTCTAACGCATTTTAGAAGACATGAAATGCTATGTCCAGGTAAATAGGCGTACATTCCTTTTCATGCTATTCAAGGAAGTATAGGCAGTAGGTCATTACACTGGTCAAAAGAGCGTTTTTCTGATTATTACAGTCTCGCCTCTGTTCGGGTCTTTTTTCTCTCTCTTTCTTTTTCTCTTCATTTATGAAGTTCATGCATTTTACTGCATGTTCACTTACAAAACTAAAAAACCTTTTTTAAGACTATTTTAATGATCCAGGTGTTTTTAATAGATCTGTAGTGAGGCATGTCCATGTTCCTGATGTGTCAGATGATTAATATTGTAATTTGTATTACTTAAAAGATTAACCGTCATATTAGAAACTAAGAAAGCCTCCAAATAAAACAACACACTAACGATCAAAAGGTAATAAATGAACTAATAATTGACTAATAAAGGAAAATAAAAATATGAAGAAGAAACTCTAATATATTATTTAATCCAAAAGCAAACAAGTTTTAAATGACGTCACATGGCATGCGTTTCCTAACAAATAAAAAAATGCTTCCAGTCCTGCTGTGTGATTTCACCCCATGAAAAACTCAAATTGCAAATGGAACTGCACTGTATGACTAGATCTAAATTAACAGATCTCCAAAAAAAAACCTCATTCATGGATATTAGTCATGGAAACAAATTCTGAGCCTTAAATTCTAGCAGCAAAAACAACCGCAAATGATAAGCGTATTTGTTAGCATACACAAAAATGAACTGAAAATGGACTGTAAATACGAGTGAACAGCAGGCCAGCAACAGTGGCAGAAAAATCGTGAACTAGTGACTTTTTTCAATCTCACTGATATGACTGGAACAACGATATTCTGTCCCACCTACTAGTTGGGCATTTCTCTCTGTTCAATTTTCACCAACACTGAGGGTGAAACATGAGTGCTGCCCAAGTCGCACGCAGACCTACGGGCTTCAGCTGCCAGCATTACATTTCCCTTTGCTCTGAAACAAGTTCTCAGAGGGTTTCAGCAAGTCTGCATGTGACACTCTTTAAATATGACCAGAGTTTTATCATATTACTTTCTTCTTTAAATCTATCATTGAGATACATGCTGCTGCTTAATTACTGTCAAAGATGAGATTTTTCAGAATTACTGGAGTCCTTAAATACACCATTGGCACCTTGAGGCATTTTCAGGTACATCAAGGTAAGATACCTAAATCCCACCAAAATCAAGTGGAGTGAATCAGAGCTAGGTACCTCGTGTTTCGGTATTTTGGAAAATGCGATTAAATGTTCATTGGCATCTTTCAGATAACTTTGAATGTATGTACTTAGAGGTTACACTCAGGTATTCTGGCACAAAGCATCCTAGGAAAAAAAGAATGGGAGGACACGTGACAGCAATGGATACTCACCTGGCATTTGGTAAGAATATGGTGTTTGGCCTGGCTGTGGGGTGGAAAACCCTGGACTGTAACTGAGGCACCCGCTCTGCAGTGGTGACTGTGTCTGCGAGAGCCCACTTTCCGTCTTGATGCCTGGCAACATTACACCCAAATCTGTGTGAGAAATCAATTTTCAACCGATTCTTTAAAATTTCTTCTTACAGATGGGAAAACAAAATAAAGGAAAAAAAAAAAAAAAAAAAAAGCAAGGAATGCTCATGTCAGCATTGCTCTTACTTTTATGTAAGGTGAAGTAAATAGTAAAAAGGTCAAATACCATAGGTAGGTAAGCTGTATGGCTGTCCTGTCTGTGAGTAGGCTGTGTACACCGCTGGCTGCTGCATTCCTGAATACTGGGTTTGTCCGGCATAGGCAGACATTGTTTGAGCTGCTGGTGTAGAAAGAATGTGTGGATAGGGCCTAAATATCAGGAAAAATAGCATTACTGTGGCAACAAATACTTTGTATGTCGATTCAAGCAATAAAGTAAAGAAAAAGGTTCAAAGATGTCCAAAGGCAGTTCATTATTCTGCCAACTGTTCCTCTTACGGGATTCATTCCATCCCCCACTGAAGCTGGCTGAAAACCGCTCTAGTTCACATTCTCCTAAGCACCATATATATTTTGTGCTGTCCCATCACTACAGTTTAATTCCTGAGCTATGTGTCCAGCTCCAGTTAGACTGTGCCATTGCTAATATGGCTTTACGTGACTTTGACCCCTTCAAGCCAAGATCAGCAAGCTTAAATCAGAAAAGATCTCATGCTTTTTTTAATCCAGTTGGGGGAAAACTTGGCCCAACATACAGGAGTGAAAGAAAAAAAAGAGAATTCAGAGATGAACTTTAAAGCTACTACATTATGTCCTCTAGGTATGGTTCTGCTTCAACAGAAATCTCGCATCTGGCTTTGGTGGGAGATGGATCATGCTCACAGAGAGCAGCATGAAAAATATTGACAGCAATACTTTGGTAACCAGATGGACTTTCAACATTTGGAAAATATGGGCTAGGGAACTAGAATGGAAATAAAAGTGGTCTTTTATTTAAAAATACCGAGGTTTTATAGACAGATTGAGTAAAATCAAGTTTAAAATTTTTGCCCTCCAGAGTTGCAAAAACATACAGAGAAACATTTGTCTTGGATTGTTTTGTAAGTCAAATAAGATTTTATGGACCAAGAGTTGAATAAACACACTCTGCAGAATTACGCTAACTGAAACCTGGCCATTAAAAGCCATGACTAAATTTCAGATTCTAATTTATTTTTCTTTTTTTTTTTTCTAATTAGTTCTGTACAGTTGGCAAGAGTTAATATCAGAAAAGGATTACTCATTAATTTAGATGCCAGTAAATTATTACAGTAGATTAAAAATTCTACTAGACCTTGTAATGTATCTGGCCAAGAGTACCTGACATGGTCAGCCAAAACTTGTTTTTAGTGGAATAAGTAGGACTGTTCTTAGTTCAGGAGTTTACTTTCTATATCTTGGCTATGTCAAGATACAAATACGTATTTGTTAAATAAAACTGTAAAAGTCTAATCAGTTAAAGTTTCGGTGTTTTCCCTGTATCAAATTTCAAAGTCACTTAAGTATCTCAATCAAATATCCAGAAACCAATAAATGCCATACTGAAATCAAGCACTCTAGTGCACAACACTGATCATAGGATGAGCAAATAAATGTGCATATAGACTGCCAACTACAGAAGTATCATATAACGTCTTCAGTGCTATTCATTAAGTTCCTACTCCTGGATTCATGTGACTGGCTAAGAGACTGTTTTCCTCCAAACAAAATGAAAAAAGGTCCTAACAATGCACACTGGTTTAAAAGTCATAAATCAGATTAAAAGGTAATCCAATTTTATTATTTGATTTTTAAATCTTTTGATATTGGAGAAAGAAGAGGAAAGTCTGGTTCATAACCCTGACATTCTTGGAAGTACTTGGCAGTGCTGGTACTGGGAGGGTCTATGTGTGCATGGCTACCTTTAAGTATGCATTTTGAGCTTGCAGTTGCAACTTTTATGTATTAACTGTGTTCTTTAACATATACATTGTCAGCACAGTGAAGATGCTGATATTGGAGAACGTGAGGATCTATTTTTTCCCTCTACTTCGTGCAGAAATTCAGGGATACCTCTTGTGCAGTAATACATTGTTGCACAGAGTAGGATTTTATTCTGCAACCACCTGAGAAAAGAATTGAGAATGAATGGTAATGCGGTCAGTACTGAGGCTTAACCATTTTTTTCTTTCTTTTTTTCTTTCTTCTCTTGAAGAACATTTTCACCAAACCACAGAATTGTCTAAGGCCAAGATCAAATCCCTATAAAGGCTAGAAGAGGTGCAGACACTAACTTGGAGGGATATAGCTGAGAAGAGTACTGATGTGCTGATCTTGGACTGTAGCCGCTACTCGTTATTACTGCAAAACAGAAAACAAGAGTACAACACTTAAAAATATCATGAAACATAGAAAAACATTCTAAATACTAACGAGGTTGCATTATCAAAAAATGCCCTTGAAATAGAGATTTTTTCAATAAGGTAGGTGCCATCTGACCTGTGACATCTTAATACAAAAAAATAAAACATAACAAATTCACAAATCATTCATGTTGTTGCGAACTTTTTCTTAATACCAACATATAGCAGTTTTTAAGCTTGACTATGGATATATTATAGAGATATATGCTTCATACATAATCTGATACACTATAGATCTTTGAAATTTACAAGTTGCATTAAAATTGCTGTTTAAAAAAATCTTTTCATTCAACATATGCTACTATGTGGGATTGAAATAGCATGAATATAAGTTTAAATTCTTGCATTAACAAGTTTAATTTCAACACTGGACAGGAAAAATATATCTTACTAGGATGCAATTCCAGCAGTGATGGAAAATAGCAGACTGACTCTAGTAGCTGCCTAGAAAAATGAATTTCCCTCCTTATAATCAGACGGGTTAGAATAGAGGCACTAACAACAATATTTTTATTTCAAATGTAAGCATAAACAGTCCTTTACAGTAGCCATCAGAATTATGCATGTCTGTACTACTAACATCTGTATTCTTCCAAGAAAGCTAACAGAATGATAGTCATATCCCATTAAAATTTCATTCAGAAGCAGAGCTCACACTGGATTAATTCCAAGTGTTTGGAATTTTCTCTTTCCTTTAACCATCTGTCTTGACAAAGACAGATGTATTTCAAATATATATAGTCTAAAGTGTTGAACCAATCCCTTCAGAGCAAATCCATACTGGGCAAACATACAGAGTGTCTTTATTAGGCCATCTGCTGTTCATTCACTTTTCAAAAGATTAAAGTAGCACACAACGAAGCACTGGAATTTCTTTAGTCTAATCAATCATAGTTGTACTTCAAAGTATACCTTCTTCCTGAGTTGTTTGTAATGGTAGTAGAAATGAACTTTCAGAATTATATAATGACAAATAGGTTTAAGTTCTTAACTATTTTATGAAGCATGATGTATTTCAACATGCAGGTCTAGCTAATGTCTCCGCAATCTATTGCTTTGAATACACGCAGAACTTCATATTTTTAAAGCTAGTTTAAATACATTTAGAACACGTAGGCATCAAAAAGAAAATACAATAGAAGGAAAACCATTAGCTGCTTTTTCAAAGATGCGGGGTGTATGGTCTGAAAATAAAGAACTGGATAATACTTTCTTGAACATGTGCCATCAGATTTCATAAAAAGAGAAGGTGGCTGAAAAGATATTAAGGGTTTTCCTGTATTGGAAATATGCTGAATTTATATTCTCCATGAGGATGTTCTTTCTTTTTAACAATGTCTTTCCGCGGTTTAAGCTTAATTTGCAGGGCGAGCCACTAAGTGTGCATAAAGCCATTCTTGGATACAGGCAAACTTCAGAGCTGAGTGCATCAACATAAACAGCCCATAAAGCTCTAAAGGATCCTCTTATTTGTTCAGTTCTAGAAGAGCAACTGCTCTTCCCTGTTGCATCACCAACCTTTCTGAAAACAAGCATTCATTAACAAAACAACCTTGGTGATTTCTCAGGGCAAGGAACTTGCAAGATCCATTTTCAGCTTATCATTTTTTTCTAATCATAATGACGCATTTTTTGTGTATCATTTGGTGAATGACTGATCAGTTGATTAATCAGTTTGGATAATGCACATCTACTATTCTCTTACAGCTAATAAAAACTACAGAAAAGGACTTTCCAACTAAAATCACTTGAGCTATGAAAGAACAATATTTTTCAGCAAAAAGTGCAATGCAATATAAAATACGCCCTGTTTTTACTCTTTACCTATACACATTATTTCATAAATTCAGACAAGAAAATAAAGTTTTTTTGGAAATGTGTCTGGCCTTAAAAATTTCTATTTCTTTCAGGCTTACCACTTGTAGGCAAGAGACAGAAAAGAACCACCAGGTGCAGAAGATCTTCCAAGTGAAAAAAGTCTTTTCCTTTCTGTGTTTCTGGTGCACAATTAGTGCACAACATTTTAGACTTAAGGCATTTGGAAAACATGTTGAGTAACATCAACCAATAGAGAACACTGTGTGTTCTTTGAGCTGGTCCTGTGTGCCATAGCTGAGGCTGCTAATTCTAAAGGTTACCAGACTTAAAGAGATTTCACTGATGTTTATCTTCCTAATCCTACATCACTTTTGGTGGGCAAGGTTGACAGTGGAAAAGGAGGTGGAGGGCGATTACTATGTTTCTTATAACTATATCAGCTTATATAAACATTTTTAAGAACAGGGCTAGAGGCCATTTTATTATTTTGATTATGCTGAAAACAAAACTGTCACACTGTCCTCTGAAAAGCTCAAATATTTCTACGAATACATCACATAAATTTTCCAAAGGTTTGGTCTTGAAAGGATGGTAAAAGCTCCTTGATTTTTCAGTACAAATCCATCAAGTTGCACACTATTAGAGTTCATGTGTGCAGTGTAGGGGCATGATAGGGATGTATGCAGGTCAATTCCCTTTTCACTGAGTCTACTTTCTCTGCAAACTGCAGTTCCTGGGTGACGTGTTCCCTGCAGAGTTTCTGCACCCTCCAGCTGTGGGGAGCTAAGAATTTCTGGGGCAAAACACACAAGGTGGAGATTCTGAAATGGTTCAGCGATTGGTTGGAGGACAGATGTGTAAGGGACAGTGCCTTGGACTGGAGGTCTGAATACAGGGTTGGAAATGGAATAAGGCCGGAAGGTACTGGCTGGGAAAAGAAACTGCCTACGATGGTTGTCTGAGATGGAGAAACAAAAGTTGTGAATGGGATAGAACAGGATAGATGTGGCAATAAAGCAGCAGTACCTGTGCCTTTGAGGCACACTGCCAGCTGGAGCCTGCCAGAGCTGAGGCTCACTACGGTGCTCAGGGTGTATTCCAGTCCCAAATAATGTTGGTCCGCAGAGGAGATGACAAGGTAACTGACAGCTCTTAGCAGTTACTCCGCTAGCTCAAGTGGCAAAGGTGGCTGTGAAGAATTTATATGACCGTACATCGTGCTGATGGTGGGTGTGGAATTCAGTATAGTCACATGCTGTAATATCTTATTTTTCCATTATATATCTGGAAAATTCTGGGCAAAGAGGCTAGGTTAAAAGGATCTAATTTAAATAATGAATCACAATGTATAAACACAAGGTAACCAAAGGTTACGCAGCAGTGACATTTCCTAACATCGCCTTTATATCCTTCGTATTTCTTTTTGATATTTGTGTGTAATAAATTCTAAGTAGAAAGGATGATGGGAACTTCAAACATCTCTCTCAGCTCCATTAAGATGATAAAGTTCTCAGACTAATCCACTATTCTAAGCAACTTAAGTACAAAAATGCATGTGTTAATGATACTTGAGTGAAATTCAAAGCATATGAAAATGTTCGGTTTAAGACAGTTACGCAGTTCTCCACATCCTGTGAATATCCACCCCAAAGAGAGTTTACTACAGGATCACAAAGACTCGAATCACAGAATC
>VZSV01000023.1:6693373-6758561 GCA_013398735.1 Nothocercus julius | reverse complement strand
ACTCCAGGTGTGGCCTCCCCAGGGCTGAGTAGAGGGGCAGGATCCCCTCCCTCGCCCTGCTGCAGACGCTCCTCCTAATGCACCCCAGGATCCCCTTGGCCTTCTTGGCCACGAGGGCACTGCTGCCTCATGGGCAACTTGTCATCCAAATACAATATGCTGAAATGGATTAGCAACTGCCATTCTTTGAAGAAAAAGGTGGAGGAAGAGGGGGTGCACAAAATGATTTCTCTGCCTTCTTGAGCCATGCTAATAAGCAAATATTTGTATTTTCCCAGAAGTAACTTCACAGAGTGATGGAATCTTAGCTTTGAGTTTTGATTGAGCTTTAATTGAGCTTTATGAGCTGCAATACCATAGCTTGGGTGAGATCACGAGATAACTTAAAT
Source organism: Nothocercus julius (assembly GCA_013398735.1). Classification (NCBI taxonomy): domain Eukaryota; kingdom Metazoa; phylum Chordata; class Aves; order Tinamiformes; family Tinamidae; genus Nothocercus; species Nothocercus julius. The sequence goes on along the minus strand of VZSV01000023.1, from coordinate 6,758,172 downwards.
TTAAACGCATTAGATCCACATGGTTTATTTTTCAGCTTAAAAGTTGCTTTGTGAGACTTCATATGCTATGTTTCTTATTTACGGTATTCAATTTACTATGAAGCATGATTGAAGTCTAGAATACTCAGTATAAACGTGCCGGCTTATCATCATGAAATATTAAAGCCAGCATGTCCAGGTATTTCTGATTAAAAACAACAGGGAAAGCAACTAAGGTAAGTGTTCCAAAGCTTCAGTGTTTATCCATGAAAAATCAGTGTGCATCACAGTTACCTGTGAGGTCTGATGTGTCTCTCCTGCCATATATCTTGCACACATTCTCACTTTCTGTACTAAAGCAGATCATCAGGCACAGAGCTGGCTCTGCCTTATATCCTGGAGTGCTTGTTCAGCCACTCAGCTTTAGCAAACATCATAGGGCTTTATTGTCATCTGAGCATGGAAATAAATTTTAATGCATAGAATAGTTGAAGGAAAGAAATTCTGCATGGCAAGACTTTCAAATGTGTCCTAGGACTATGCGGTGTGTTTTCACCCACATTTCATTTTATAGAAGTATATAATAACATAGATAAATTGTTCTATATTCACCAAGAAACTCTCACGTCCCTCTGACCTATACAGAGCCGGCAATACCCCGGTTAGTGGTGTCCATGTCTATGTATCCGCGTGAAATGAAACCATGGTTGTTCTGAAAGCTGCAAGAAGGCACTAACATTATGGCTCTGTCACAGCTGGGAGTGACACATTTATGTAACTGTTTATTAGGAAAAATATGTTCAGTGCTATGCTATGCTACAAACTGGTTTCAGTTGTGAATAGTTGGTCTGAAATGGCATCTTCCTATTTATTATTTACTGTCATTTACAATCCAGTAAGCTCCCAAAATAACCACCAAGTTTAAAAAGTCCAACAAATATTGTTAAGTGACTTTTTACTTTTCTTTACCACCTCTGCCACAACTCTCATCCAAACAAATTATCCAATTTTCAAATAACAGTAAAAAGCAAGAATGAAAATAATAGGTTTAATTTTTATTAAAGGCTCAAGATGTTATGAAGGCAGCTCTGTGTCTTACTCTGAGGTGAGGAATATTACACATTATTCAGACAGACTATTGATCTTCCCACTTTGAATGATCACACTTGTTTATTTCACACTTAAGTTTGTGACCTGAGAATGAGGCTCATATTTTATTTGAATATGCAAATGGATAATGGACAAAAATGATAAAGTAAAGGTCAAACTCCGGCCTTTTTTTGAGAAACTGATTGTTTCTGAATCTCAGAAGTGCAGAGATCTCAACGTTTCTTTTGAAGTTGGTAGGAACTAAGGGGTAGGTGGCATCTTGGCAAGTCAAGCTATTATCCAGGTATCTAAATATGAATTTGAGATAGCAATTTTTGACACCCTTCATGAAAATGTTACTTGGCCATGTTCTATATGTGAAACACAACTCAGAGATCTTAGACACATGGCATAGGCTGATAAAATTTCACCAGTAATGCCAAAATCATACACGGTCAGACATTCCATGATATGTAATCACTACTAAGACAATTTTAGGATATAGTAACAACAATGTTGTAGCAACAAAATTTGCAACAACAACAAAAAAAGCTACAGTATATGAAAGACGTTATTGAAATAAGATTTCTGCATACAAGAATGGCCTTAGTAACTAGTAAAGCTCTTCTAGGATAAGAGCTCATGAGAATTTTAAATTAAGATGTTTTATGAGAATCATTATTATTTGGTATTAAAATGTTACTTTATTATAACTTTTAAAAGATTGATTCCATGCAGCGAAATGTTCATTAGTGAGGGTTATTAAATGCTATATTAATGTACATCTAATTATATATGATCTTATTATGGCTTTACCTGACCCAGTAAAAGTGTCAAGCGATCCATCTCCAGTTGTTGTTGTTGTTTCACTGCTGTTCAGGGGCTCTGTTTTGACTGCAAGAAGAGACACTACATAGAAGAATAAGTAGACATGAGATTTTACTTCTAAATTGACCCCAGACTCCTCATGCCCATTTCACCAGTAGCAGTCCAGCTAGAATAAGCATGCAGGGTTACAGCTTAGACCTTCACTCTGCTGTGTTACAGAGAATATAGTACAACGACTTGGGCTAAAATAGCCATCTATCTCTTTTTTTATCTCTGCATTCATCTATCCATTAGGTTTGGCAACTGCAATATCTTCTGGGGAAATTTCAATTTAAATCTAATTCATTCTAACAATTCCCTATGACTAACACAGAGGAAGGAAACATCAACTGTCAAGGAATGTAGCATGTAACTAAAATAGTTTTGCCTGACAAGTGAAACAACGAAATGGTTTCATTTTCCTACAGAACCAAAACACTTGCACAGTACCAGCCTTCTCCCATTTCCCTTCCCTCATTTTCTGGTGTGTGTGTGTTGGGGAGCTTTTCTTTTTTTTTTTTTTTTTTTGGTGTGCTAGATTATTGGCAAGATATTTTCCATAAGCTGAGAGAGAAGTAAAAAAGGAAAAGAGCAAGAAAATGAAAAAGAAACCTGGAACTATAGGAGAGCATAAATGACAGCCATGAAGAAGTCAGCTTCTAATTAAAAGTTCCCAAATTAAAAATGTTAACAGATATGTTATTAAATGTTACCAAACACTTGGTTCCACTATGAACTTAAAATATTTTTCATGAATCATCATGCACCCATATCATCCAAGCTTTAATTGAAACCATCATAGGGGCTGTATAAAATCTACATTTTATATCTAGTTTAATATGCCACCTCAAGAGACAATTTAGTGTGGACTTTTGTACTGGAATTTGGGAACCACTCTTCTAATTTGCATGGTAAGAAACAGAAACTGAACTATTTGTCTGCATCCATATTTGACCTTGTTGGCACCAGTAAAGTGTGGGAGAGGTTCACGTCCTGAACTGGCAACATATTTAAAAGTTAGGGCCTAGATTCGACTCACCAAAAGGTTCCACACCTCATTTAAGAATGTAAATGAGATGCATAATAATCTCCCTCTACGTTCAGCAGACACACATCAGAACTTCCAGAGGGTGATTCAGTCCAAGTGCAATTTGAGTTGCCCTCTTGAGTTGATAATCATCATCATCTTAAAATCTACAGCAGAGATGATGGTAGAAGGCTAAATTAGTGTTCACATGGGTAAAATGGCCAGAACAGGTCAGAAAAATTCCTCCCGATGTGAGCACAAGAAGGAAGGGATCAGGAACTGCACATCTCTAAAAATAGTGGTGGTTTCCCAGAACAGATGAATCTAGTGTGAGTTAGGTGTCCTAAAATAGCACATCCCATAGCCAAATTGCTCAACAGCTTTCACATCGGTAAGTCATGGTGGATGTTACAGATGCTTATCACTGTGTAAGTGTCCTATGCTGAATTTACAAAAAGACAAAAAAGAAAAGCCTGGCTAGGTAAAGCATGAGCGCAAACAGAGTATATTGGTCTCTGTGATGTACAGGATGTCCTACAACACTGGCAGTGTCACAGTGCTAACAAAATCAAACAACCACTTCTTGTAAGTCAGTTTTGCTGCAGCTGTTAACTTTCCCTTTCCTGTGGGAGGTTAAAAAATACTTGAATGTATGTGCCTTTTATATGCATACTTCTTTTCATTATCTTTTCTCTTTAAAATTTGCATACTCATTGCTCTGTCAGCAGCAGGATATTAATTGAAAATAAAATCATTATGGAAGAATTTTCAAGCTGTTGTGCTCTCCTTATCCTTTTGAAGGCCATCACTTACTGATTGCGAAGAAAAGCTGTGACAAAAATCAAACAAGCTGAACAAATTTCTTCATAAGCGTAGTCTACTGTTACTATTTTCTATTTAGATGAGAAAAGTATGTTTTTACTTCCAGCAAATCAGCAAGATATGCATTCAGGAAAAGGCTTAATGGTCATTCACCATGTAGTAACAATTGCCTTCTCCAACTCTCAGGCCTTTCAGTCACATGTATTTTTGCTTGAAGCATAAAAAATAACAAAATCAATTTTACCATATGCCCATATTTTTTATTTATCACAAGAAGAATGATAAATTTTACTATGCCAGGCAGTTTTATCTTCTCTGAAGATCTTTAATCCAATTTTACTTTATAAGTTCTTTATAAGTTCATCTCTTTCCTATGCAATTTTTTGGCATCAACTTACATGAAAAAAACTTTTCAGGACCTTTAGCCACCTCTATTCAAGGAGACATTCCATTACTGCCAGTGCTTTAGAGCCATGACCTTTGTTCCGTATTGCGTCCAGAAAGACACTTTCATATGTGCCTGTTTCCTTTAACTAAAGCTTCACTGAGGAACTGAGGTACTTCAGAATTATCTATATTTTTGGTTATTGCCAGTTCTAGTGTACTTCCATTGACACAAATATTCGCCATGTTCTTCTGTCCTTGTCAAGTAAAAAAAAAGATCTAAAACAAACTCATTTGTGTATTTAACAAGGCACCCCTCTATGCGAAAGACTGAAAATGAAAACAGAGTTTTAGGAACAGCAGACGCTACTACTATGCCCAAGGTTGGGCCAGCAAGCGTGTCAACAGGAGGCAACGAGAGCAATTAAAGCAAACAAGTCTGAGTCTTTAAAAGCTCATGCAGAACGATCACCCAGGCACGATCCTTCCTTGTAGCAAGCTTAAAGTTCTCCTAAGGCAGGAGGCCAATAAGACCAAAGCGGCTAGCTAAGAGTTTGTGAAGCCGAAGAGCTAGGTGAGCTGCAGAACATCTCACAGGACAGCTGGCAGCCGCCCGGGCAGCTGCGGCTTCTCTTAGAGCTGCCCCAGCTCTGGAAGGCGAGAGACAGCGCCTAGCTCGAGCCCAGCACCTGAGAGCAAGGACTGCAAAGGCACGCACGTGGCAGCAGCCGTTCCGCACGAGCCAAGGAAGCCCCGTAGCATCTCAGGAAGGAACAGACGATGGCATACATTACGCTGTAGTTAGTTTAAGCACAATATCATATAACGAAAGAAATACTAAAAAGTGCAGGTATTGCACAGATTGGCCTCCCCAGGACATACTCCACCAGAAGCACCGATTAAGGATTCTCCTGACACTGGAAAATCAAATGCTGAAGTGACCCCAGTAATGCAAGGACTTTCCCACTGGATATCCCCCACTCCTGGTAATTAGCAGCTGAGTTATAACCTTCAACTTTTACCCGAACATGCTGACAAGGTAATTGAAGTGACATACTAAATTAGCTCATTTTTTCTTTAAACTTAAATTCTTCTAAATGAGCAGGAACATTCACACAATGTCATTTTTTTTCTAGTGCAATATATACTTTGTGCTCAAGTCTGTACTTGTTTTGATAAATCCTCTCAGGATATGCAGCTTTCATCCATCAAGCTAGTATTAAAACCTTTTTTTTTAAAGGAAACTTTTTATATCTTCCTTGCCTAAATCTGTGCAGCTTAAGCACTTATGCTTGTAGATAGTCACAGCAGTGCATATTTACACTTATGATTATTTCCATAGTTGCGGTAACAGTATTGCATAACTAATTACTAAAATGCGTTATAATTCTTAACAATTAATAACATACATGAAAGGAAACTCAAATAAAAACAACAGCTAGGAAAATTTGGCCAGATGTTTGTAAAGTGGCAAATTACACATAGTAGCACAGTAGATATAAGCTTTAATAATAAAAGCAGTAATAGTAATGTCAACCTTGATTTTTGATCAGCTAATCATGCAATTGTGCATCTAAAATAAAAGCAAAACAAATGGGCATTCCGTGGAAAATCTACTGATCTGAACTTCCAGAGGTGATGAGTACTAGCAGCTCCCAGCAAAGTTCATTAGCACTCCCATTCTCTCAGAGCAAGTATACAGTTAACCTAAGTTAGAGTCAGTTAAAATCTGCATTGTTCATCAAATAACTTTCAATGTATGGTAAGATAAATATTTATTACAACTTCCTTCCAGTTTTCTAGATTTGGGAAAGGCCTCCAAAAGGGGGCCTTTAAAAAAGAAAAAAGCAACTGGAAAAAATCTCAGAATGTAAATGCCCAAACCACAGAACAAAAGCAGACCAAGAGAGATGTAGCACAGCAGTCACAAAGACACACCACCACACACATGCACTGTACCAGGATCTCTCATACTTGTTGCAGAAGAAGGAGTACTGCAACTCAGCAACCAGTCTGCAGTATTTAAAACGGTCATGTTGTCTCCTGAGAACAGCAACAGTATAATGGTTCATTGTCTGAATGTCTGTTCAGTGTGCAGGAATATTCTCCAATGCAAGTAAAAGTTTTTGCACTTCAAGCCAAGTCTTTTAACTGCGCTATATTGTTTTTATGAGTATTATTTTAACTGGTTTATTTATGAAAGTATAATACAGAGGCATACAGTTATTAGCGCTCTTTAAAGACAGGCTTGCAGGTTTCCTCTCTCTTTATGCTAGGATAAGCATTTTATATAAAAACATAAATAGGTTGAACCTTAGTGGTTGAGCCTTTCTCGGCAGGACACTGTTCTCTCCATATACGCAGGCACTTTTTACTGACATTGACAGATTCTTTCTTTCTTTTAGACAAGGGTAAGTGAATAAAATGCTTTATATTGTGGTGAGAAAGAAAAAGCTATGAAGATTTTGGTGCCAAGTATTAAAATAGAATATAGCATATAAACTCCAAAAAAGAGCTCTGAAATTCTAGCTTAACTGGCTATTGATGGTGCTACTCTCGCTGATACCAACGGGGCTGGGAGTCCATCTCAGAACGTTATATTCTTCCTCCCACTGCTTCATTTTGCAAAAACCATTATCTGCATAAGAAATACTGAAATATCTGTGTTTTAGCTGAATGGTAGTGCTGTCTCTACAGTAATGGCGCATTAAAAATCAACAAGCTTTACAAAAATTTTAAAACCATTTTGTGAAAAAGTTTCATTACCTGCAAAGAAACAGAATTAGTGACTTCATTGTGAAGGGAAATTATCTAATCCTGCACTAGTGGCCAGTTCTGATGCACTTCTTTTGGCATAGCTTTTAAATTAATCAAAAAGGGTGTATCTATCTCCAAGGGGTGTTCAATGTATAATTGTAAATGATTACTCAGGAATCAAGTATAAAGCAGAAAAGGCAACCTATTGAAAGTTATCCACAAGGATAACCAAGAATAAACTTCCTCAAGTGAATCATTCCAAATTTTCTATCCGTTTCACTTTTGAATATTTCTGCCTCTCAATTCACCTGGTGCAAACGGAAGACTTGGTGTTGGAGCTAGCATATTTACAATGGTATAAAATTTACACTGAGTAAAACCTCAGGCTAAATGTCTTTATTTCCATTTGTGCTGCTAACTGAAGTGCAAATTTAAATATGACTGTTTTTTCCATAATTTTTGCTGAGTTTATAAATGGGCTCATGCTCATCACTGAAATGGTGATTTAAAAAATACATATAACTGAAATCTAGCTAAAACCTTCTGTGCACCAGCAATATCTTATACTTACCTCCAGTTCCATTTGTTGTAACAGATGTACTACTGAGATTGGATTTATCCAGTTTGGAACTACCCGGTGCATCACTACTTCCAACAAGATTATGAGGACTTGCTAGATCTTGCATTTCCATAGACCTGTTAGAGAAGAAAGCAACAGTATTTAAATGTATTGCCATAATATCTGTAATAATAATATGGATTTTCTAAAGTAGTATTTTTGGACATGGACATCTGTAAGGTAGCTAGACTTACAAATCAGTACAGGGTCTACTGCGGTTTTCATTGTTCTATAACGAATAGACACATACATATATGTATGTATGTATGTTTTAGGAGTAAATGGATAAACTAAGAGAAAGTCAGTCATTACAGAGCAGTACAGAAAAACTTCTGACTGATATTATTTGTATGCCAGTCTGCCAGTCCCCAACAGTCACTAAATTCACACTGAATTTTAGTAACAGAGCTTGCACACACAAGAACAAAGCTGTCATGTGCATCCAGAAGCTTCTCCAAGCTCACAAACACAGGCGTTCTTACTAGCTCGCTATTTTTTCTTCCAAGTCATTTCTAGGCAACTTGCAAAATTCCCCAAAGGCAACAAATAGGGCGGATACAGACCACCGTGGATTTCAGTGACACAGTCACGGCGAGGGACTGGCTTTCAATCGGTGACAACAGACCTGCCTTCCTCAGACACAGCAAACAACACACACAAGGTGTTCCACATTACACTAGCATGACAACCCAGTCTTCAGTGTGTGCTCCCCTCTCCCTGCTTCATTTCTAAATTATTTACATTTTTTTTCCCCAAAGAAACAGGCAATAGGCTATGCCTAAACAAATTCGCAAGCCCATCTACAACAGAAGAATTATTTACCACATGTATGGTACAAAGGGCAATATTGGCTTATAGGCTTGTAAAAATCTATTATCATTGCAGAAGACTGAAATGACTAGGAAAGAGATGAACAGTTGGGATAGTTCAGTAAGTGTACTGCAGTGGCCAAGCTCAAAGGTCCTCTTATGTACTCATTGAAAGTTCCCCTTTGAACTATCCATCTTCTGTGCACTGCACAGATTGTCCTGAGGGGGAAAAAAAATATTTTTATCAGATATATGTCTGCCATCTGAATCTGTTTTTCACTCCAATAAAAGAAAGCAAAGGAGAAAGAGTTTTTGTGCTCCTAATACATCTTCTAATTCCATTAGTTTGCCTCTCATTACACTCACGTACCCCAAGACACAGACTGAGATCTTTCATATCTTGAATATCTTATGGTTTAGGAAACATTGCATTAAAACTGCAAAAATAAAGCCCATTTACTCCAGGAAAACCTTGGATCAGGTCTGAGACACAGCAGTATTTTTTTGGCTGAGCAGTCTTCACCCAAAACAGTTTGGTTTATGAGTATGAAGCTTATTTTGCTTCATGAAGGTCATACACCAATAGGTAAGAGTTTTATAGCAATCTTCAAGGAAATGCAATGGCACAAACTGAGATCTGAGCTGCCTTAACACAGATTTCATTATCTCATTGCGTATACATTTCCTCACAACTGTCAGCAGTGCATTCGATTTCTTGTCTACTGGAAATGTGAGCGGTGTTGGATGAAATAAAATGAACTCAGGTGGTTTACTGTTCCATCAGATTTTGTTCAGTAGTTTCTACACAACAAGGATAGCAGCTAAAGGCTAAAGAAAGTCTGCGGGTTTCCATCTTGTATGGATTTAAGGAAGCAAGTGAAAGCTACACAAATAAACAATGTATGCTTCGTTGCATATATAGCTTAATATGCTCCTTGTGCTCACTTAGCAGTTCAAGTGTCATGATTTCCTGTTCAAGTATGATCAGAGATACCTAATGCAGAGCTGTAACTCAAGAAGTTAACACATGCTGCATTTTTCTTGTTTAACATGAAAACTGCCATAATTTCTCTCTAGATAGCTATACATCACAGCTGAAAGATACACATACATCAGCATTTCATAAGCAAAATCATTAACTTACCTAGCTACTGTATTTATAAACTATTTGTCTCAAGTAAATTTCATACTCAGATGGTTTAGATTCTTTTTAAGCAGAAAACTAAGTCCACTGATTTCCGTTTTTCTTTTTCAAATAAATAAATGCTTGAATATAAACACATCTGACATTGTAAAAGAGACAGTTATTGCTGCATACCAATATGGCACCATTTGCGCAGCGAAGCAGCAAAGTGTACCACCTTACATTTGTTGATGCTCAGCATCCAGCAAAAGGCACAAACACGGCACCTAACTATGATTGCAATGCAAGGGAGTTAACCAATCAGTGCTATCTTAAAAATAGCACATCTGCAGATAGAAATTTTAGCTGGATGTGTAAAAGACACTTGCACTTAAGGGTAGGCAATTAGGGATAAAAAGGATATCCAAAAGGATAAAATGTTTTGCAAAACCACTTGTATATATTTACAATTACCCTAGGTGCTCCACCCTCTGTGAAAAAGTAATGGGATTATTTTAATATATCCTTATGTGTCATATTTATTCAAGTGCACGTTACCTTCTGTGTAACAGATTTCAATTCACCTTTCTGGCTGCTTTTAGTTTACTTTTAGCCTAAAATTTCTCAGAAAGATGTAATGGACCTATCACAAATCTCACAGTATCACTAAATAAAGGATTCAGGAAAAATGTTTAATAAAATGGATGAAATAATTCCAGCATCTTGAATTCATTTTTTTCAAACTAAATGTTTATCAGACTCCTGCTTTCACTGTCTTAATCAGAAGCAGGTTGGGTTCAGTATGTGTTTTCCTGCAATAACCAAAGGAAAAAAAAAGAGAGAGTGATCTCTGAAGGAGCAATTAATACTCCTAAGTGCATGTGGTTACTTATTAAAGACTCTTTTCTAGTATATGCAGTGTGTTTCAATTTAGACAGATTAATGTCCATTGTTAAAGCTGTTTGAACAACTACATCATACCACTTTATTTTCCACTTGTTGCTGCTCTGTCACGCATCTGACTGAGCTACAGTTTCCTCAGTCTTGCTTTATCTCAGACCACTTTTCAGAGTAATTTTAACAAAATGTATGTTGAGGTGTATCTGAGCATTTTTTTTTTGAAGAAATGGGTTGTTTTGCAAGAAATTCTTTTACATTTCTCTGACTGCTTACATGAAGAGTGTTAGTATGAGTCTAAGCTTTTGAGCAAAAAACAGAAATATGGATGATGTAATTATCTTCTACTCTGCTTGACTAAGCTTCAGGTTTTCCACGGGCATTTCCACGGGCATTTCTATGTGCTTAGAGGATTATTTTAGAGGCTTCCTGGAAAAGCCTCTAAGACTTCCTTTTTGCATAAAACATCCCTCCCAGATCCCAGGCTGCAGCTGTAGCCTCAACAAATCACAGCAGGACTGTGATCTTGGGGCTTCCACATTAGGTCACATTTTGTTCCCTGACATCTTTTCAAGTAGTAACTTATGTTTGGAAACAGCATCCAAACAGCATCTTTCTATCTGTCTTTACAGTGCTGGCAAATGGACAGAACTTGGGACATACCTTGCACCACTGAGGCATGTAGCCCAGCATCATAATCTAAGCTTTCATGTGCAAATCCAAAGTAAAAGCGCATTGAAAGAGGGACTAGTAGGCAGCTATTTAAAACTTAGTCTTTCCATTAAGTTTCTAAATTTAGTCCAAAAAAATCTTTTTATGACCATTATATAGATTTTTTTTTTTTTTACTAGACTTTACTAGGGCAAATACACATTGTCTGTTTTTTTCCTAGCTTTCTCTGTTTCTCAACCCTCTTCTTACAGGTCCCATTTATCATGCCTACATCTACAGGAACTGTATATAATGCAATTAAAAATAAGTTACACTAATCCTTTAACTGAGCATTAATAAAGAAGGTGGAAAGATATGTATTCTGGATATGTTTTTGGAGAAGTACACACAAAGATGCAAATATATGTATATTAACAAACAACTACATGTGTATTTTTAGTACTTTTCTGGTGCTAAACATATGAACATATGTGCATCTGTATATGAATGCACAATAAAAAAGCTTTTTACTCTGTGTATGGCAGCCTTTGCCATTTTATATACTGTAAAAGGTAATGAAAAAACAGCAAAACCGAAGAGGTAATTTTTTTCCTTTGACGTGATTCCCAAGCTCATCAACTCCTGCTTTGCATTTCTTCAAGCTGGCCACAATATCAGCTCTTTTCCTTCACCAGGTACCATCTTGCAAAAGCATGCCCCAACGTTAGGCAAGCTCGAGAGCCTGCCAGAGAGTTAGCAACAAATAATACTCCTGGACACTAACAAGGCCTCCTCTCCACGCTCCTTCAGGCCTCATGTCTTAGCTTGTGAAGTGATCTGATACAGCCCTAAGAACTAGTAAAAGATGTCATGTTGTATGGATACAACGAGCAAATGCCCTTCAGAGTTTTATTTTATTACTTAAAAAAAAATCAATAAAATAAAATCTGAAATTTTTGCAAGCATTTGGGAATGGAAGGTGGATTCTAGGGTGTAATTTCTTTCTTTCATGGCTTGGTAATTAGGATGTCGGTTTTCACAGTAAAAAATGGGAAAAAGAAAGAAAACTAATACCATCTTGATCTTCTAAAAAATACTTTTCCCTCTGTCAAACTACACCTGATTTCAGACAAAGGCTATCACAGGGAGGAAACCTCAGTGAAATGAGGGAGGGCAACATAAGATTTCTCCTGTGTTAATAAATACCCATAGTTAATAAATAATAAAAATCCCAAGAGTTTCAGCGTAGTAGGACTGTAACTGTAGAGTAAGAGCTGCATTTACAGTCCTTATGAATATGGATGACTCGTGACAAACTTGCATCTCATGGTGAGAATTCCCAGTGCCGAAGTTCACGAGTTCAAGCTCACAGAGAAATAAGCTCTACCCAGGGACTGCAATAGCAGCGCTGCGCGCTGGGGAGAGGAGCCTTCAGCAGCAGGGAGGGGATAACTCGAGGAAAGCCCGGACTGCCCATTTGGGGTTTACAGCTCTTTAGATCTCTTTTTAGACCTTGGGGAGGATGGGGCTCCTTGGATGACCCTTTGGGGCATGAAGTGGCACTAGTGTGATTGTTATCTCCATTTTGCTTTTGTGACTATTGTCTTTCTCTTGGTTATTCAAGCTCTCTCTCCAGGAGAAAAAAACCATCATGCAGACGGTATTACTTTACCGGGGCTGGCTGACAGGCAGCCAGCCTCACTGCTCGGGCAGCGCTCGGTGCAGAGGGCTCACATGTAAAAGTGAGCAAGCAGGCTCAGCGATTAAGACAGCTTTGCAGCGTGCCTGATTATGCCATTTAAAGCTGGGGAGAAAGGATGTTTCCTTTACCTGCACTGTAGCTTCTTCCCCCCAGATCCCCAGTTCTGATTCCCCAACTCAGCTTTTACTACTGCCCTCCCGTTTGGATTCAGTGCCACCATTCTCTGCCCCTCCTCACAAAAAGATACCAGACATTAAATCTATGCATCCTTCTTTCCTCATCTCATGAGCAAATACCACAGGCCATAGCTTTTATTAGTCTAGGATGTGGCTACTGCTGTAATAATAAGCAGATCTTGTTTTACAAAAAGGGGTTTATAGGTGTTATTGTGATGGGCCTAACAAGAAAAATTGACCAAATATTGTGAAGGTTAGCATTGCTTTATGAATTCAAGTCGGTTATCTTTCTGAATAAGAAAGCTGATATTTTTTTTTCTGTATGAGGGATAAAATGAGAGTGGAAAGCTTGTATTTGTTCTGGTCATGCCTAAACACAGTAATGAACTCAGAAGGCACAAAATTTCATGCTACTAATTGCTGAAACTGGCTCTGTGCTTCAGCCTCAGTAACTGTATGGTCTCCCTGGCTTCTGATTGACTGAAGAATTTTATTTCAGTTTAATATCATTAAATATGGTTTCCAGCAAACCACTGAAAATGTTTATTCTACTGCAACTTGAGTTGGCCAAAAATTCACACTAAATTATTTTCTTACTTACTTAATTAACTTTGATTTCCACATTTTTGTATAAAATGTAAAATAATTTCTAGGAAACATTTTTCGTTTGTTCTGTTAGACACTTTGGCCATTTATTCAAAGCCCCAAAGTACTAAAATGAATACATAAAAAAAGGCTTATTATTTAGCCTCAGCATACACTTCCAACTTACCCTCTCTAGATTTCTTCAGTTAGAAAACACAGGTCTACAGCAGCAAAAACTAGCAGACTTTCATGATGGGAAACCTTCCTTCCATCCCCATCCAGCAGTTTCGGATTGGTTTGATTTGATAGAGACATATGACAATTTAATATGGGACAGCATTATATTCTGAAAGTAATAAATGGATACACCTACAAAAAGCAAAGCTACACTGAGTGACACCCTCTGGCCAGCTGGATCCTAGCATTTGACGCCCCTTTTCTGAATACGAATATGAATGTGACAAAAGTTTAACATGTGGTATATTATTAGCTCAAAGACTTTGCTCCAGGCATTGGAGGAAGTATCTGGCAGGAGAGAGTGTAGCATTTGAATAGATTACTTTCTGTCTTCTCCTAGAAAAAGGCAGCTGGTTGGAGAAAGCCATTCCAGGAGCCAGCCGGAGAGCAGGCGAGGGCTTGTTCCCCAGCCCAGAGGCCAGCTCACATGGAGCAGTTGAAGACGTGAGGAGATCAACTCCCTAGTGAGCACCCATCCCTAACTAGAACTACATCTGAGCATGTCCCATGCTAGCTGGCACATACTGAATGTATTCCTCGTGCCAACCTAATAATTTAACAGCATGGATATTCTCATGCCACAACTCAAGCTCGTGCATGGTTAAGGTATGGCTTAGCCGTACAGCCCACAGACCACAAGGTAGATGATTGTGCAGTTCTAGTTCCAGTGTGAATGGAAAATACATAAAGGTATATGAGAGGTTAAACCGATGTTTGGCCTACTATTTAAAAAAGGGTGTCTAAAGGAGGTTCTGAAGTCTTCATGTGAGCATTTAAATAACTCAAAAGTCATAACGACACACCAGTTCCACAGGGCGCTGCCAAGTATCCAACTTACATGAAATACAGACTACCATTTTACAGATATATAAGATCTAAATATAGATCTTTGGATCACAGGGCCACGTTGTCAAAGAGTGTTGGGTGAACTCACCCAACAGCCTCCATTTCCACCTCTGATCATTTCCAGATGTGACCAGCAGACACCACTTTTGTTGTTCTTACAACACAATGTTACAAACAAATAAATACTTCTGTAAAGCTTGCTAGAACACCCAACAGCAAACCTGGAGTCTGCCCTTCTACTCTACAACTTTTTAATGGAAAGTGCAGATGTTGATCCCTTTAAAAAGTCTGTAAGTGGTGTTTAGTTTTGGTTTGGCTGGGAATTTTAGATTCTTTTCTGCATCTTCAAGAGCTGACCACTAGTCCAACTGCTCCAGAATAACAGTCAACAAATAAACTGAAAAACTGAGGAGTGTCACTTAGTTTTCCTTTAGTACTTTTAACTATAACCAGGACTTTTCTCATTCGGATTCTGAGGAATGTGCATCTGTGCAACGTGATGATCAGCTCAATTACTTGCCTGCTGCCAATCTGTCCTTTTTAAGAAATACACATCAAAGTTTTAAACTTTTTTACCACAAATAATTTCAAAACATCTCACAGAAAACACAAGCAAACCTTCCTCATTGACTGCCAAGTATGATTTTGACTGGAACAATGAGAGGATTTTCTTAAACCACTGTGTGAAGCCCTTGTGTCTTGTGGACAATGAGTATGGGCATGTTCTAGCGTTCTCACTCCTGAATGGGAAAAATGACCCCTTCATTACAGCATGTTAACAACATTAAGCTGAAAAGCAACACCAAAGCACCAGATTCCCTGCTTCTCACCCACACATGAAAGGTGATTGTGAATATTAGAAACCTGCTTTTGCAATGGGAGGAATCTCTTCTCTTCAGTTCTGACAGAACTCCAAAACCCTTGTTCTCAGGCATGTCTATGCTGTAGTTGGACGTATGAATTGAGCAGGGAGGAATATGCTTCCTAGCCTTGTCCTACAGCATGAGCAACACAAGTGATGATGAGACAGCTGGCATGCCTGGGTCCCAGTACTGATCCTGATCCTGATTACCATGATCAGTGGTACTGATCTTCATTATTAGTCTTCCCAAAGCTAGCTTTGCTACCTTCGTTTCTATTACATGCTTCAATTACACCTTGAACTTCAATACAGATGTAATTTCTACATATTAGGATTCATGTATGAAAATGTTTAAGCAAACCTGAAATTGCAAAGTCAAGGGTGAAAGGCTGGTTGTCTTGAAGTTGCTGGGAATTATGCTATTGGCTTTCATAGAGCATGGACTGCATGCCATAAATATTAACCCACATTTCCCACATAATAAGGTACCAGTTATATCTCTGACTTTCCCTGAATCAAAATGTCTGACATAATTTCAAAGTAAAGACTAAATACACTACATGTATATTCTTGTTCCTCAGGCACTGTCCAAAGGAAAAGAAGCTTTCAGGTGCACTGTTCTAGAGCATTCATACCTAATGACCATACCATAACTACTAGAGTGAGCATGCCCAATTTCTTCAGCCATTGGGGCCAGCAAGACTCTATTCACCTCCAGAAAGGAGGATCTATGAGCACAAACTGGGCAGAATACAGGAACTGCCAAGAATATGTAGTTTCTATACTGTGTCCAAACTTCACTTTTTAACGTAAATGTTCCGAATCTTTTTGTTTGTTTTTGGTAAATATAAAATACAGGGAATTACTGGCAAGAAGGCTTAACATGGGAAACATTAACGCGTCTCACATTTTACGGTGAGGTTCCCCTTAAAAGTTAAACCTGATCTGAACCTTGGCTCCCAAGACAAAAAATTCTGTAATTTACCTCATGTGGAACACATTATATTTGGCTCTAAAACAGTTTATGTCAAAAGCAATTATTTCTGTTTTCTAATCACAGTCACAACAATGATTTAGACCTAAAAAATAAAATATATGCATTCAACTTTCTGCCTGCCTGATGCTGCAGCTGTCTCACAGTCTATTCCTTCCTGCTAAGTAATAAGGTGTAGTTAAGCATAACCTTTCTGTGTGACAATGTAGATTAGACGCATTTCGCACATCCATTTTCTTTTTGTCCAGGAAACCATACTACCTGCACACCTGAAAGAACAAGTAAACTACTGCATTTAAACAACTGATTACACTCAAAATAGTTTCTACTGTTCCTAGAAATGGAGATAATCATGTCCTGATATAGGCACTCATGCTGTCTGCTCTTTACAATTGATATTGAATGATTATATTTTGTTTTGCTTGGCCATTTGATTTCCCCAAGTCATTTTATAATCTTAGACTTAACATGGAGTTTTTATGTACCTTTTTAATTTGGGGTGAAGTAGGTGATTTTTCTAAGAGTCAATAAAAATGTGTAGCTGAGGACTCTAGGGCACAATCACTTTCCAAATATGCCCTCGAGCCGTAAGAAGGAACATGTACCAGCTGCAAAATTGTAACCTCGAATTTCACCTCAAGCTACAGGCTGGTACATGGGCTGCAGTAAGGAATTACTGCAGTAAGGCTGCAGTAAGGAATTGCTTAGAGACCAGAGAGATGGGCAAAGAAAGCCATTCCTCACCCATTGTATACAGTTTCTTTACTTGCAGGGCTGAAAATGCATGTGTTTGATGAAAACTGTAAAAGGTTTTGACTGCACAACTTAAAACAAATGGTTTGAGCTTAGTATGACTACTGACATGCCATCTAGCCTTTAAATTCACATCTATTGCAGTCTTGAGATAGGATGAGACAAATTCTACAGTGTTCTTGGTTTGTAGCTTCATACACAACTATGTTGCAGACTCCCTTGGGCAAAGAGAGTGTAAATTTTCTGCATTTAGCACAGATTCTCCAGTGGTAAGGACCTATAACCAAAGTTTTTTATAATTCAATTGTTTTTGTTTCTTAATAAACTCTAAGGTATTACTGCGATGAAACATGGTATAATAACAAAACCCTAAGGGGGCTACATAGGTTTCTCGAGTATTATTTTAAGAAAGTCTCAAAAAGTAGCCTTTCGGGGCACATTTTCTTTCTATTTAATTTAAACTAGGTAATTAAAATAAAAGTCTGAAATAACAGAGGAAGAAAAATCTTACATCTAGTCACCTACGAACTAATTCTGCACTGAAAAGGAAATGAGAGACCCACTTTAAAAGTTAAAGTGACAGAAATTCAGCTGTGAATTGAAACAGAACTAAAATGAAATTCACAGAAGAAGATGTGCTCCCTCTCTGCCCTCCTCTGTGCTCTGACCGCATAATTCTGGAAAAAAAAAAAAAAAAAAAATCTGTCCACAGAGTTGCTTCAGAGTTGCTTTATTTATTTGGGCACTGTGCATCCCTCCTTCAATAGATCTGCCAAACATTCCCTCCCACAGACTTGCTGCTTCAGGCCTGGGCCTCTCCTAAATGGCAGACAAGAATCCCCTATGAATTAGATTGAGACCATCATACTCATTTTCACATATAACCAAATCCAGATTGGAATTTAGGATTTCAAAGGTGGAAGGCTAGTGGAAAGCAAGTTTATGTCAAGCTTCAAGAGGAGGTAAAGTTACCTCTTCTCTAAAAGTGACATAAAGTACTTCCCAAAGAAATCTGACAATCTGACAATAATACAGACTCAGATCACACTAAATTATATCACTTGGCAGCCAAAACGGAGAACTCAGTCCAGAATTGCCAACAAAACTCAAGATACACATTTGGATGTATGGAAAGTTTTGTTCTAACAGAATGCAGCATGCACAGGGATCTTATGAGACTCATAAAGAACCTTATCAGTTGTGAAGGAGTGTGTAAATTTTAAGCATAAGATGAAAGTTGCTCCTTTTTTAAAAAATAAAAGCATTCAAGATGAGAAGGTGGAGCAGACAGACCATCTGCAATGTAACCACATAAAAGACCCCTGGGCAAATCCAAGCCCATTAGCAGAAGTGCTTGACAAATCTGCCAAATAGCCAGATGCTGCTTATGGAGGAGTCTCTTTCCTCACTTGTCATCTGGATCTTCTGACTTCTGCTCCCAGAGGACTAAGATGACTGGTACTCAGATTAAGCTATGAAGGAAGAGACTGAAGAAACAGACTCACTCCTAAGGCTACTGAAAAATAAATAAATGAAATCACTTCTGAAATATTTAAAGAAAAAATAGTTTTAGCACATATTTAAGTCACATGTGCAAGATACAGATATTAGAAAACAAAAAGCAAACGTGCAATTTAGTTTATTTCCATATGATCTCTTCTTATATTAATTTCTTTTGTTTGCTCCACTCTTGTTTCTTATGTTTTTTTTCTTCTAATGACTGATCAGAATTTAGCCATTTAGCATGGCAAATAGGTAATATTTGGCTTGTTAAAAGTGAGCAAAGGGTATTAACTGCTTGCTATCAGTTAAATCCTAATAGAGTGTGGACACTAACTGATGGTATTTAAAATGTGTCTTAACAGGTTATGAAATACTTCAGCAAAACCTTACACTTGAAGATATCTGATGAAAAAGGTGATTCATTTAAATGGAAACTGTACTGAACTCAGAATGGGAGATTTGGATCTAAATGGTCATTTTCCTAGTATCTACATTCTTCTAGGAATTTAGATGGAGGGGGGGAAAAAATAAGAAAGGAAGCAAGGAAGAAGAAAGGAATAGAGCTCATTTTCGTTGTGATTACATGCACTGCACTTTAAGAATGGACACCGTCATTTTATGGCTCAAAATCCACTTCAATTTTAAGATAGAGGTCTCTGAAATTCTTGCACTAAGTAAAAACACTTGCAGGTATAATCTTAGGTTATCATCTTTCATTCAAAAATAGCATTTATCTTAACCCAAGAAATTCTTGAAAGTTCCAAAATATCAAGCTGTTAAGACCACATTATTTAACATCAAAATACACATATTTCTTTTCCAGTTCTTTGAAATTCAGTAAGTTTTTGTGTATCAAAAAATACTATGACTTGGCAAATCAACAGATTTGGTATAAACTTCTCAAAATGCTGCAGGGGAGGAAGGAGAAGAGGAGAGAAGGAAAAGAAATAAGAAAGGATGTACAACAAATGCTCAGTCTGCAAATAAATGCTTCAAATAGCCAGCTTCAATAGCAATAGGTATTGCTAGGTAGCAATACACTCACTTTGCAGAAAAATTCATTTCAGCCAGGCCAGTGATTCCCAAACTGACATCTTGGGGCTGCTGCTAATTCAGGAACACTTGCAAGTAAGCTAAGGAATTCTGGCTACTCTATAATGTGAGGAGAAGAAGAGACACAAAAGTGAACTAAAAAAACCATTTATCTATACAGCTTGCTGTAGCTCAGGCTGTATACTGGGCACACTGTATATGTGTACAATCAAGCTACATAGATATATACACGTCATACGTGTCATACAGACATGGGCAGGGCATTAGCCCACTCACCCACACTGATATCTGCTCAGTCCAGTCTAGATGAGTAACACCTGGGAGCATGCTAAGCCACCACGGTTGCTTAGACAAGCTAGAGAAAGTGGATGGTGAGTGATACTAGCCTTTAAAAGTGATTCAAAACCTTTTAAATGAGTTCAAGATTATCAGTCGCGGGGTGGTTCTTCTATTATAGTATCACAAGCCTAAACTAGAAAACACTTATTTTTCATAGTATGTAGGGTTAGACCAAGAGATAATGCACTTGCATTTTAGGGTAACTACAAAGTCTCCCACTTACTGCAGTACTAATGCCTCTGTTAACATCTTGTTCAGCTCAAATTTTTAAAATAACAGGATATATATAAACTTCCAAAAGGTATTCAGAAGTTGATTTTTCTTGTTTCTTATATTCTTTCCAAAGTCTGACCCACAATTGATGCAGGTTAATGGAAGTCTTAACACTGACTTTATCTGGCTTAGGATCACAAACCGAAATTATTGGTAAGAGTGAAACTATTTTATGCATGATTTTAACAGAAAACAGGAATTCGTAACGGACCTGAAATATAGAAAAATACATTAATTTTATTGTCAAAGCCACAGGGATCTGTTAATATAACCCATTCAAATACTTCTCAATGATGTCATCAGTTACCATGTGTTTGCACTCTAAATAGATTATTGTAATATATGTAAACATATCTTATATATTTTTAGAACTCTTAGGAGGCTTGATTCAAGGCCAATAAAAACCACTGGACAGACAGTGACCACCTTCAACAGGCTAGGTCAGGCCTCCGGGTAAGCAGCACGCTTAAGCTCCAACGTTAACTTACTAAGAACATCAGAGCAGGCAGAAAGATGCCACATAGCCTGCCCTAAGAACAGCAAAGACTTACATTTGCTGAAACCAACCCCTCCCCCTGCAAAAAAAACCCCAGCACTTACAGCAAGACAACATATTTTTTGTTGCAACTGTCTTGCAAATGTCATTGTTATGTTCTCTGCATAGTCACCTCACTAACGATATTATTTTGACTGACTCAAACTGTGTAAGAGGCATGCAGACTAAATACTTGAGTCAAACCTTTAATAAGTAACAGATTTGTATAAAGCATTCTCCTGACTGCAAGCTAAGTTTGTGTGTCCTTGAATGTAGCCTTTTATGAGAAATCTGATTCCACAACATAGTTATTTTAAAATTGGAAAATTGTGATACTTTTTTTGCCAGCCATTGTCTTTACTGAGAAGTCTGGGCTTGATCCTACTAAACATTTCCCTTAGGTGAAGTGTTGGCAACTACGATGGCCTCACTGCCATGAATGCTCCACTCTGACAGGCTTATACCTGCCTCCTGCTCACTGGATTGCTTCTTCCATTTCTCACGATTACTTTTGGCAGCTTTTCCATTTCTTTATTTATCCTGTCTGTTATTAACTTTATTCATCCTGTCTTTTCATAGGCAATCTGTGGCGTTGCACCTGCTCCTCTTTATAATTCACCCCCAAACCCAAGAAACCCTAGCAGGTAGGAGTAACAATATTTTTTTTCCTGGCTAAAGCACAATTTTATCTTTGCATGTATTCCCTTCTGAAACTGAACAGTTTGGGAGGAAAAGGAGACAATCCATAAAATCAAAGCAAATGCCTTCACAGACTATGCTTATGTCTCCAGTTAGTCTTCTTGTAATAAATCTGCTCAGCTGCTGGTGGAGTCTGCAGGGATACTAAGCAGAAGAGAAATACAGTGAGCTGTCATTATAGGCAATAGAGAGAAGTAGATCAGATTAACAGCACCTCACAAGTATCTGCCTTACACATCTATTTTAGAGTAAGATGAATCATACCTTAGGTATCTAAATTAGAGAGCCTTGTCAAAATTTCATTTCCTCAAATGAAGTCCATTTACCATGTCATCAAGATCTGCAGATTTTTCAAGGTGAGCTGGACTAAAGCTCTGCTTCCTGACTCAGAAGAACATTCACATTACTTTGCAACTCAGATAAGCTAATAAGCTACATGTAGGTTTTAGAAAACATATCCTTACTTGTTAAAAGTTTGGGATGTGGATGAGGAGAAAGTAAACAAATGTATTCAGCCATATAACATACTTGAAACATACAGTTGGAGCTTGTCCATTTTTACTAAACAATGCTGCTTATTTTTGCTATTATAAAGTCCAAAATATTAATGACAATTTATATAGCTAGTGCTGGGGTTATTGCTTCGCAACCCAATTACAAAGCTTTTCTTCACCATGTAATACTAGGTATCTATTGTTTATCTATTAAATAGCAAGTGGATGGGAAAGCACAGCTGGTCCTACTCTCCTATAAATTCATGTGTACAGGGTCAAGTGTGTTCAAAGAATCACAGGATTACCACACTAGAGCTTCAGCAAAGAATCTGCCAGATGAGCTGCTAAACTTGGATGTGGGCTGAGGCATTGCTGTGTTTCTTCTGGTACATATAGAGAAATATAAGGTACTGAAACAATGTCAAGACATTCCTGAAGAAATCAGACATCTCCATCACTCCGGGCTAAGACTGTGAAGGTCTCGTGCAGTCAGTTTGTTAGTGTGTTTCAAGAGGTTCTTACACAGTTAAAACTGCTGAGAACCACACTTTGGATGATCTGATATTTTAGAAAAGGTTGCAAAAGATGCACGTTATTCTCCTTTCTCATTTTGGTTAAATACAATCATGCCCATGGAAATGCTGCTGGGTAATGCATGCATGCTCAAGTTCAGTAAAAAGAGAGAGGCCTGTGGTTGTAAGAGCACCTCTGAGCTGCAGAGGAAACAAACTTGGCCTAAAGAAAGGAATGCAGAAAAGTGCTATAGCTCTATTTATCAATGTCCCCTATTTACCTGCTACATTACTACTGCTACATTCTTGATAGCAGTAGTCTCTGGACGCCCATGTGGATATGCAGTATTGGGCAGTACTTATTGCTTATATACTTATATAAGTACTTATACACTTATTGGGCAGTATGACTCAATAAGAAGAAGAAAAAAAAAAAAGGAATAGGTATCAACATGAGACCAGTGACAAAATGAAAAAGACCATTTCTTTTTCAGGAGATTTGGAGAAGACTTTTAAGATGAAGAAGCAGACACATAACATTGTATAACACTGAAACCCATATTAAATTGAAATACTGGAGCCTATTTTAAAACCTCTAAATAAAACCTCTGTGGGTTTTTTTTTTTTTTTTTTTTTTTGGACAGCCTGTTTACCTGGCAACTGTATCTCTGTGTATTTGACTTACTATTTGCCAGCGGCCACCATCAGTGAATTTGTATACAAGAACTAACTTTGTCTACTGAAGTAATAGCTAAAATCCCTCTGACTACACTGTTCTTACAGCATCTGATAAAAGTTTTAAAAGGGAAGATTTTCTTAAGAGTAGTTTCTTTTCCCTTTTTTTTGTTTTCAGAATTTAAAAACATATATATACATAAAGGAAAAAGCAAGTCAGGAAGGATAGATACAGTCTGAAATATCAGATCCATGAGTTTCTAGTAAACAATTATACAACAAAAATGGAGGGTACTTTAACCCACCAGGCTTAAGCTTTAATTTACCAATACAAAGATCCATTGCTCTTCTGTGAAAACACAAGTGATGTCTTTGTGACACCACTGTGTGTTTTTACAAGCTGATTTAATGTCAGCGAACTTTCATCCCTAGGCTACATAATCAATTCTCAAAGTCTTTAGGGTTTTTTTGTCGTTTTTTTCTCTCCCTATTTAAAGATTATGTTTTAAAGAGGGAAAGAACATGAAATACATGACCATTACTCTTTACCTGTCCATTAAAAAAGAAATTGTGTCCGAGCAGTAAGAAAAAAACTGTTCATTTTTCTGAAGACTCCTCTATCATCTAAAAAAGATTAAAAGAAAAAAAAAGATTTTGCTTCTATAATCTGTGGACTTTGGGGAATTGGCACATGACTCTGCTCATCCTTCACTTCGAGGGACTCCCCCTCCCTTCTCTCATTTCTCTCCTCCTTATTTCTTCCTATAACCCAGCAAACTAGATACTCAGCAAGCGGATAGTGAGGAGGGGGAGATTTAGGGTAGGAGCCCCCCACTATCTGTTGTCACAAGGAACGATGTTGTGCAGCCCAACAGCTCATGCCACAGCTGACTGGAGTCTGGGCCCTGGTATTGATCCTTCCACCAGACCTCAGCATCTCAAATACTCTACTGTTCTACTCATTTCTGTAACAGTATCTTGAGATATGAGGCTGCAACAGGCTTTCAGTACGGTCAATAAAATATACACCCATGTCAAGAAACAGCACTTCACATGTTTTAAGTCAGCAAGAAGCTATTACATATATTAGAACTAAAATTGCTTTTTTGATTATCTATGTAAAAGTGCAGCTAGTTCATAACTGCAAACAAGTGAACTTCCATACACTGCACTTCAGTGCTAAGTTATACAACACTTAAATTTAATTGTGGCTGTTCGGTGTACTTGGGATCTTCACCATAAACTTCACTTGAAGTGCTCTTTAAAGTAAACATACAAGAAAACTAAAAGCAGTGTATTTCTCTAGGCTCTGAGCCCAGGAGTTGCTCTTCCTTATTACTCTCAGTGAATGGGAGAGTGTCACTGCACCGGAGCTGTCACTCACGCATACTCCACTTCTGCCAAGAATCGGCACCGTTGCTGCAGCAAATGTCCCAACCATTTGCTGCCCCTGTCTCACAGCAACAGCTCCAGAAAGCCATAAGCATTTTGCATTACTGGACAGCTAGCTAGACTTGAAAGGTGAATTTGAATTTTCTTACCAAGTCACAACAAAAACAATGATGTAATATTGACAGTGCCACCATGACAGGTCTAATACAAATATCTAAACAGATCAGGATAAAAGGAAGCATTTATTACAACCTGTACATAACGGTTTAGCAAAATACATTTTCCCAATAAATTGTAATAGAATTTTTAAAACTAAGTTACTTGTGAGTCAAAATACCCAACAGATACATTAAAGAATCATACATGATTTCTTTTGTGCTTACAACTGGCATATCCACTGCAACTTCAATTTTTAACTCCAGGTCCTTCTGCATGTCTGCAGTTTACCTATCTGTCAAGATAGCAACTATCTTGTGTAAGTAACTGCTGGTGATGGTTGATTTTTATTGCCTATATAGCTGGATATTTCTGGAAAGAATTTTTTTTTCATATGCTGCATTGGTTAGTAAATTCCCTTCAACAAAAATTTACTAGTCACATCTGTAGCTTGAATGTTTTTTTCTGAAAGACAAACCAAGGCCAAGCAAGACAAAGAATCTGCTGATACACACATGTCACTCCAAGAATTCTCCTGACAAAGTTCCCACACCCAATTTAATTACTTCTCTACTGTAAAAACACTTTCCATCTGCATTTATTGTAATAGTTTCAAATCCAAAACCAACACACTATAAAGCTGGCTAAATAAATGAATGATATTGGCCTTAGGTCCCAAGCCAGGAGCTATTCTGAAGGCAGTGTGTCTCCAGCATTCATTTTTATGCTGATGTTTCATTTTATGTGCAATGTTTTCACTTAAGACTTGTTTAGAGAAGAATTACCTTGCTTCAGGCTTTAAAGTTTTATGTGCTAAGCAGTGCCCTCTAGTGCCGCTCCCGTCAAAGGTCTGTCAGAGATTACATTGCAAAACCAAAGTCGCATCGCAAATCACCGTCTGACAAAAACCTTGCTTCAGGCTGTATATGCAGCTTCTACACACGCTCAGGCCAGGAACAGTAATTTTAACTGCATCTATCTGATATACTCTGAAACTCCAGTTCTGGGGTTCCAAATAAAAAATATTTTTGTTTGAAAATGCACTTTTCTAAAAACTTGAAACTGTACCAGAATTATTATTCAAACTGACTGTTTGTAATGTCAGTTCCCTTTTGCACTTGGAAGAAAAAGCTATTCTGTTCCTCAGACCTAGTACAAAGAATTTAGCTACAGTTCATAAGAAATGCCTTAATGATTGACGGTCATGACAGCACATCAGAGCCTGGGTCCTCAGTTTTGTTGCAGTGTCACAGTCGATGAAGCTAAGTCCATGGACTCAGAATTTTTAAACTTGGGAGATTACTGAATTTCATTAGGACAAGTGAGACACTTAAAACTGAGCTCATGCACAAATGTTTTGCTGAGTTGAGATTGCTCATTGCATCAAGTACTTGGAAAGGGCTGAGCAATTACAATGCATGAACTTTAATCCAAAGCAAAGAGACAGCAGATAAAATTTTGATTTAAAATTTAAATGAGAAAGATGAAATACACTTCTGCCAAAGTCCAAAGCAAAACCTCTACTGACTTCATGAAAAGCCTGTTTGGCACTGAATGCTGTATTTCCTTACATGTGTTATTATCAAATGGAATGAAAGGCAAGGCATGTGTTAAAAAAGGACCATGATAAGTAAATCAAAGAAATACAAATGCTGCACAGCACAGCTCAAGCCACAGATACATGTTTGCCTTGGATACTGCAGCTGACTTCCAGCTGTCAGAGGATCCTATCTCAGAGGATACAAAGACATAGGTAAGATTAGGATTTTGCAGGTAAGATTTGGATTTTTTGAGTCTTATTTGGAATGTTGGGGTGACTTCAGGTTTGTTTTGTGGCTCTGACCTCGCTACAAATGCTTTTGAGTTCTTCTGAAACCAAAACATACTTCTTGAAACAGAAGCAAGGTAAAGATCAATCTAAAGCAATTACTACATCACCTACTCAAAAGTACATATATACCCACCCACACATGTGCAAAACACAGAAGTTAAAGTCATTTCCTCATCCATGTGCGCATGAAATTAGGAAGATTAGTAGTTTAAAAGTTCCTTTCTGAAGAATGTACGGTATTTTCCTAACCTATGAACACATTGGCATGTTCTTGGTAAGTGAAAACAAAAAGGGCTTGGTAAAGGTGCATTTTCCCCAATTAAAGACTGAACTGCCCATAATAAAAGCCAATTATAGTATCAGTAGATTCCAAGACTCAGACATCCAGAGAATGGCTAAAAGAAAAAAAAAAAAAAAAAAAGAAATTAGACTACACAGATTTCCCTGCACTATTTAATAGGATTTTCTTTTAAATTGAGGATGATGAGGCACCATCACCATGAGGATGGAGGCACCATCTTAACTCCTGTCACCCTATATGCTACCCTCCTTCTTCAACTGAGGAGAAATAAAAATAATAATCAAGAAAACTTTCTAAAGTGAGTAGCTAAAATTAGTCTTTCATTCTTTGCAGAGCAAATGTCTCACACGCTAACACTGTGTATCTGCAATATTGCTCTGTATGCTCCCACACAACTGTGCTCATTAATCACTTGATTTTAGTTACTGTACCTGGAGTTCGGAGGCTCTGAAACATCTGATTCTGTACACGTTTTCTTTACCTGCAACAGCAAATGATTGGCAGTTACTCTCATTTGAAAACACAACTTCCTCACTCGCAGTTCACGCACTTACACCGCTTGAAGTGGCTGCAGCTCCGCTCACCAAGATCTCTATAAAATATTTCCCGCATTTTACAGCAGCAGTATGCAATACTAAACAGTGTGTTTCATTATTATCCCATGAACAGCTGCCAACTACACTTCCCCAGGCTCCATTAGTATGTAAAATGCTCGGCTAAAATAGCTTGGGAGCAGTCTAACTAGGAACAAAGAAACCAAAGAACCAGGTTCCCCACTCAGAAACTAGAAAGCCATTCTGTTCTCAGCTCAGCAAAGAAATGTTTTCCCAATTGATACTGCTGCTGCTTCCTGCTAAAGCTCACGATAATAAACACCAGGTTCTGGGGCACAGTGCAGTGTTGGCCAAATAATTCATACATTAATTTTCATTTTGTGAATCTGATTACTGTATGTTAAATATATTTTCCTAATGCACCAATGAACTTCAAATATCACGTACAGCACTTCCACACGTATTTCCCAGACATAATTACATGAACAGCATTTCAACCATTTATTAATCTTTGTAATACTTTGCTGTTAACCAATTAAAGGTGAATAAATCTATCACTTCCAAATAAAAATTAGAAAAGAATAGACAACATCACCCAAAGACATCTAAGTACAGGCATGGTTCTGGAGGAAGTGAATTCTACTCTGCTTTTGAATCCTAGACACTGAGAAAAACAATTATTAGAGCTGCCTACATAATTTTACACATAAATCAGTTTTCAGTAGCAAGAGTGAAAGTTTCCCAATGACGACACCTTCATGCTACCTTTATTACTGTGGCAGGTGTCAATGGAAATACCAAAAAAAAATTCTCAACACAAAAGTAGTTTTTCTCAAAGTATTTTACTTTGCTTGATTTTTATTACACATCTCTTTTCATCCTACCCAAATATCTGTTTAAGCCCTGATAATTTTCAGCTTCCTGGATATAATTTTTTCAGTATTCACACTAGGCTTCACCACGGAGTTTGTAATTGCAGCATACGGCAGAGACACAGGATAGTGCAGGGCTCGACGTTAGAGCTCATGTAAACCTAACGCTCATGATCACTATTTCATATGCACTCAGACACAAATGCCATTGCTGTAGTCTTCTATTTATTGCAATTTTAATGAATTAACAATAGATCTGAAACAGTAAAAATATGAAATATAATCACATGATCAAAAAACAAGTTCTGAGAAAATCCACACAGTTTGTGAGAAAATACAAACAAGAACAAAACACACTAATATTAATGCATTGAATGTCAACATTACCAAGGAGTTATTCACATGATAAGTTCAATATCCCTCTGAGAAACTGAAACAATTTATTTTCCATGAGAAATAAAGAGCAGCAGATTGCCCCAATATAAAGTTATAGTGACCTGGCAGGCAAAATAAATTTTCATTTTGCATATAAGATGAGTACATAAATAAAAATATAAATGCACCTAATGAACTCATTGAGTAGGAATTCTTAGTAAAAATTCTTATTCTTTGCCTCTTTAACTTATATTTGTTTCCATGTATTTTTGCAATCTCCATATTTTTAAATGCATTGGCACTTGGGCATTCCTTCCCTATTTCTTTGTCCCTTGCCTGGTTCCCACTGGCAGCACCATTTGTCCTGCTTGGACTGGGGCTCAGATCTCACGCTCTAGGTCAGGAAGGTTTGACTTTCACCCCTTCCCGGCGTGTCTGGCAGCCCCCCAGCACATCCTGCCACCCTGACTTTGCAAAGTGATGGCAAGTCCTTTGGAGGGCAGTTACCACAGAAGCCCAGAGATAATTCAGACAAACACTAATGCCATTTGAGTGCTCTCAACATACACAATACAATAACAATCCTGACTTTCCTGGGCAGGGATAAGAGGTGCTTTATTCTCAAAAGGGATGCAATAGGTGGATACTCACCATGACTTGTTCTGTTTCTGCTAACACTGCTGTGGTATCTTGCTCTAACCAACATTACAAAGAAATTGAAATGACTAAAAGATTATGAATTTCCTTTGGGGGGAACATTAAAAATCATTAAATGGTCCAACATATGGTCTAACTGTGTTGGAAAGACTATTTTATGTTCAACTCTTGAGAGGTCAACCAATCTCTGACCAAAAAACAAGTCAGTATTTTATATTCAAAAATACTGCAATGAAAGTATTTAAAAATAAGAAAAATTGAGGTTTTGAACAGGATACATAGATGCAGTTAGTGTACAATTATTCTGTGAGGTAGCGTGCAGCATAAGCATATATACCTTTGTCTGCCTTTGAGACTGAATGCAGCTTTCATTACATATACCTAAAGTCACTCTTTGAGAGGAAAAAATAAATAGAAATTTTATTTATTTTCAGGCAACAGATTTTCTTTGAAGTGGCCATATAGTACGAAGTGGCCATATAGTATGAACACGACTTCTCTTTAGAGCTACTGCAACAGCAAAATACTTTTTCTTATATATAACATTATGCCACCCTTGAGGGGGAACACAAGATCACAGGGAAAACATACTGTCAAAGACTAAATATAATTTCCTGTGTTTTCAGCTTTACTGTTTCTTCCTCTTAATCTGATTTGCTTTTTTTGGAATAATCAGCATTTATTAACACCACATTTATTTATATTCTCATGCACTTAATGCTAGAAAAACTTTCTTCCCTGCTGCTCTGCCTTTTTTTTTTTTTCTTTCTCTATGTGAAAAGGTTTTCTCACCATTTAATTACAGGCATGCTGAGGATCATTCAGATGTAATATCTAGTACTAGAGTAAGATACAAGTTTCAGCTGTTCATGAACTTGGCCAAATTGGGCTGCAATCTCTACCCTGGCTGTCTACTACAAAATGTTTGAAATGTTTTAGTTAAAACTCTTTCAAATCACTGGAAGAACAAATTTAGAAGAAAACAGACTGTTTATCCATATTTTAAAGACGATGCACTAAGCTGCTGAAAGACTTTAGTGTCTCCGTTCTCTGTTGCGGGATCCCAAAACTGGAAGTGCAATTGCACCCAGGAATCACCATTTCTGATAATGTGCCAAATTCGTTCAAGTTTATGAGCTACTGAAAAAAAAAAAAAACATGCTTTCACTCCATTGTCAGAGGCTTGTTGAAGTCTGGCTCGTGGATTTTTGAAGTTTCTATTTTCTCTGAGCACACGAGATGTAGGAGCTCATCTCAAGGATGCAGGAGTTGGGTAAAACTTTCCTTGCAATTACTTCTGACTGTAAGGAGCCACTGGGACATGAGGAAAGGGACTAACATTGGAGAAACTCTCCTTTGCTTGGTCAATCCAATCCCCCACCCGACAGATATCCAGGCAGTGTAGGGAAAAAGAGAAATACCATTGACTGAAATACAAGGAGAGGGAGGAACACAGGAAACATATGAACAGGGAGAAAGAACAAAAACTAGAGGACAAAAGAAGAGGGAGGTCCGAAGGAGAGGAGGGCAGAAGCCACATGAAAAAAAAAAAAAAAAAGAAGTGGCAGACAGGCAGACATAGGGGTGGGATGTGGGACTGGCTGGGGCAGGACAGAACAGTACGGCACTCTAAATTTTGGGACTAAGGTCATAAACATGAGGCTGAGCATTCAAGCATCCGCGGAACTCACTACAGAAGCCTTTAGTGACCAATTTGCACAGAGTAGCAGCCTACTTCTGCTATGTCACCTGCACTGCAGATCTAATTAAAGATCCAACCTGGAAAACCATACTCTGAACTTGCAAGATGGTGCATAAATGTTATGTTTATACAGAAAAAAAAATGGAAGTCTAATGTGCCGCTAATTGGGGGAAAAAAAAAAAAAAAAAGTGAACATTTAAACATAAATTTCTGCCTTAAACTCTGCCTTGGTTCTTTTCTATTCAAACATGAAACTCTAAGTATCCAGGGTATGAGGGTACTGCAAAATAGAAATGCATGTCTATGCATCTCTAGTACTTGAAGTACTTTGAATAATACATTGAAGTACTATGATTAATGTATTTAACATATCCAAGTGACAAAGAATTATTTTGTAGTGAGTACGGAGTCTGGATGCTTCATGTTTAACAAATACAGAATGAAGAAGATAGATAAAAAGAAAATCTAAGTAACTACAGATCCACTGAATATGGAAGAAAACTTCTGGAAAGCCTAGAATGCCATGTAATAAAAACTGCATATGAGGCTGGATTGCCAGAGGCCATATTAATTCTGGCATTTTCTTGCTTCTGATGTTTTATTTTGCAACATTAACATCCTTTTAAGATCATTTTCTTGGATATTACTAAACTAGATGTTAAACCATGGACTGATCATGCTCTGCAAAGGTTTTCACACGCACTCAGTATTCAGCTCATACTGTAACACAGGTGAGAAATCCTTTCTAATGCTTAAAATAAGCACAGCCGAAAAATCTTGCAGTACCAGCAGTAAATTATTGTGGCAGTGAATCTGCTGAGCTCCCTCATCTTCTACCTCGAATGACTCCGAGTGCCTCTCCCAAGTTTGAAGGTGCTCAGTGGGGCTGAAGCGGAGTTCGAGATGCTGTGGGTCCACAGCAAGTGGCTCTCAGTCTTAGCAAAGAGACTGTCTGCCTGCTTAATGTGGAATATATCAAGGAGTTTCTTTGCTGCCGCGACACCTGTCATTGCTACCAGAACAACTGCAAATTACTGATAATTTCCCTCGACCTATAAAAACTGTGCTAGGGCTGGTTTATAGATACTGTGCAGATATTTAGTAGCAAACTGTAGCCAGGTTGCATATCAATAGGTTTAAGAAAATATACAAATACTCCTGAGAACAAAGCAGGTTTTGATGGCTGACTCCAAATAATGCTATAACTATGCAGGACTTGTGAAGAGAAAATCTCAGCGAAGCTTCTGCAAAAACAATGCAGAAAACACCCAGGGAAAGATGTGAATTCTAAACAATCCCAAATTCTCAAATAAATTATTTACGGTAAATCACTACTAGCCTTATATGCCTGTAAGTCTCGTAAAAGTTTATTACTTAAGCCTAAGAAATAACAGTGAGAAATAACAGTGAATCTGTAATAACATATCTATGTTAATGTATAAGTTTATAAACATTTTACATGGAACTTCTAATTAACAATGCATTTTTATTTAGTTATTCATCATCAGCTTGTAACTACGTTCCTGAATTAGTTTAAAACCCAACCATTGATGCTACTGTTGTGTGAAAGACAAGAAGCAATAGAGGAATTGTTTCACAGTTTTGCACAGAGCAGAGATCGGACACTGAATCACGTCCTGAAATAGACTTATCCTGTCTCAGCAGATCTGAAAATACAGCAGTTTCTAATTACAATATAAATGTGAGTGAAAACATGCTGTATGAATCAGCTTAACTTTAAAGAGAAATCATCAAGAAATCACAGGGATAAATGTACTTAATTATTAACTATAACTACATATATAAATTGTATATGTATTCCCATAATGATTTAATAAGTGTTCAATTACAAGACAAATCATTTATTTTTCTTTGCTATTTTGTGATTTTTTTTGTTCATGTTTGTTGGGCCTTTTTTTTTTTTTTTGGTAGGGAGGTCATGTAGAAAGATAAACTTAGAGTCTAATGTAGATCATTTTAGAATATGAAATACAAGCAGGCTGAGTAACAGGAGTTATCTGGGGTGAGCTATGAGATTTATATTTAGTTTTAGGAACCAGATTAACTGCAAACCAAGACAGAAGTTAGTTAAATTTAAAAAGAAAAACAAACCAATACCTATTTTTGCATGTCAATCATATTACAGAACATTTTAAGAAAAACTGAAGGCAGTTCTCAATGAATGCAAGTTTTCAGCTGATTACCTAAAATGATTTTAACTACATACATAGTGTCTTCCACTTTATAAGTGATTTTGCTCTTTCAGTGTCAAACAAAATTGACAAGTCTAAGCAAAAAGGATCATTTGGAATGTGCTTTATTTTTGCAAAACGAGGGTAAATTACAAATGATTTAAAACAATTATGAACAGCCATCTATAAGTGGACTTCTGAAGTTTAAATATGAAGTATCATCTACTGTGTTATACATACCATATAAATACACCAGAAGCCTTTTCACATCTTTAGACTAGGGAGGAATACGAACATTGCAGATACTATGTGGAAGTATCCAACATGCAGCACAGAGCAGGGATGAGAGCAGGGACAGGAGCAGGAAAAGCCATTGCCACTGTATCATTTTCCTCTGCTGTTCAAGCTTTCCCTATATTAGAAATATTCACAATGAACTGCATCATTGCTTTCCATTCTGCCTGCCCCATTTCTCCGCAGAGTATCACAATAGCAAGGGTAGTCTGCAAAACCATCTACTTTATATTCAAGTTGGAATTTTTGAAAAATAGGCCGGATGGGATGCATTTCACCTGACATCAAATGTCTGCAGTTTCGGCATTTACATCTAAACTATTCCCCCAGGCTTCCTTCGCATTTAGCAGAAAGATACAGATATATTTCACCTGACGCAGAACAGCCATCCGTTTCAGGCAGAGATGAGATATTCCTAGGAAGTGGTTACTACTCTCCACTGACTGCTGCAGAGTTTAGAGGACCAGGACAGACTTCTACGTTATAACGACTTCAGAAAGCTTCGGTACTTCACTTACATCAGTATTTTGCATCTTATGCCTATTTCATGCCTCTACCCTACATGTACCAGCACCCCACACGAAGCACGGAATCCATGCACCCTCTTTAGAGCAACAGATGGAAAAGCTTGATTTTTTTCCTTCTCTTTTTAGATGTGTGGTGGGGAAAATGATGAGGAAATAAAGCAGCGCTGTGAGACAAATAAAGCAGTGTTTTGAGGAAACACACACTGTTCCCACACAGCTTGTCTGGCCCATTAGGGCTTCCATGAACCCTCTTTGTTTGCATCAGTGGCTACGGCAGCAACGAGAGACTGGTCTCGCTAAACTTTCTTGCTTTAGGTTCTCAGCTCCTTTGAACCAGTTGTTGATCCTAATCATTTTAGCAAAGAGCTATCACTTACATGGCAAATGTATATCCATCTGTTAAATGCTTCCACTTTTTGACATGATGCTCTTCATTACTGCCACTATATTTTAGTCTTTGTGAGTAAATTTCTGCAGGGATAGAATGGGTAAAACTTGCACTTGACAGGAACCAGTCTGCAAGACAGACTCAGAATCTACAGAACATGGAAAGCAAAGTACATGGGGATTTAATCAGTCCAGGTCAACATTTTTTAATACTTATATATGGACCATATTGATTTTCTCTATCATGAACACTGCTCACTCTTATCACTGGCAAAAGCCCATGTGCTAGTTAAATCAGAAGGACTTCTCCAGGTTTCCTAAAATCAGGTTTCTATTTGAATCAAAAGTTTTACATGAGATTTCATAAGGTATAAACTGGTAAAACTTTAAGACAACCTTAACTCCTTGATTCTCGTTCACAGGCTACCTTAGAGGCTGAAACTTTCTTTCGTTGGTACTTTCTTACAACTAGAAGGGATTTCTATGTGTTTGTTTTTGCAAGCTGATTAATGGGGTCGGCCAGTGGAGAGCTCTAAGCTGCCTTTCCATTTTTTTTTTTTCCTAACTGCAAACATTTTAAAAACACATTTTCAATTGCCTTTGACACTAGGTGTGATGTTCCAGTTATAACTTGAGCCATCAGAACCTGTGCAGTACTATCCCCTGCACTTGGAAACGCCTTTATACGTGCACTGTGGGAAAAAACTCACCATCTTTTTTCCTTTTTGTTTCCTTCTTTCATCTAACCAGTAGGCAGGCAGGGTGATGCCATGACACAATAGCACTTTTTGTTTCGGCATCAGTTACCTAATAGCTCTGAGCTCACTGAACACTTTCCCCCGGACGGCCTGGAGGATGGGCCATGATGCTGGCTCCTTTCCCAGAAAGAAAGAGAAGGAGCCACTTCCCCAGGCAGCAGCTGCAAACACCCCGAAACGCCACCAGTGTGGATCAGGGAGTAATTCTTCATTTATTGTCCTTGTCATTTTTAGAAAGGAAAAACTAATGCACCAGTGCTGGAAATCTCTCATACTCTTCTTTTTTTTGTCTTCTCTTTCTTTTTTTTGCCTTTTTGCTCCCCTTTTTTTTTTTTTTTTTTTTAATTTTGTATCTAACCAGAACCAAGCTTGTGGTCTCGTATCTCTTGTCAAATCCGCAGCATGTGTCAGCACAGCTGAATCTGCAAGTTAATGTTTTTTTGGTACTTCCCCCATACCTCCAAACTGGAAATCATCTAGAAAATAGTGCTCTTAATCTGGACATGGAAAAATGTTTCTTGTTCTTACTCCACTTACGGTCCTGCTATCTACCCCAGAATTTAAGATCATCACATTTACATTAGTTTTTAGTGTTTGCTTTTTATATCTCAGCACTCCCAGATATTGTTGACCTCTCTTCATAAGAAAAACATACTAGGACGCAGGGAAGGCATCACGCTGTGAAGTGCTTTTCTAGATTTAATCTTCTGATTTCCTAGCTCCATAGAAATACCAACAACAAAATAGATGCATCCGAAAGGCTTTGGGTTATCATTTAATATTCAAAGGAATAACAAGTCACCTCCCATTACATGCATAAAATTCAGTGCCCCCTCAGAAAACCTGAACTTATTTTCTTTCCTCCTGCTTTTCAGAACTAACCAGGGCCAACAAATGCAAAGGAAAAAAAAAAAAAAAAAAGAAACTTTGAAGCTGAAATTTAAAGCAATGAAAGTCAGGAAGTTCAAAAGTTAATGTTCCTATGGCTGTGCTAACTTGGCCATGTTGCAAATACATCACGCAAATACTTCAAGCTATTTTGTTAAAGGCATATAGTACAGAGCCATAAAGCTCAGTAATAAAACACAGTGCTTTCTTTTCATGTGGAATCCATCTTGTATGAGCAGCGGTACAGTATTTTTCTACTGCAAATGCCGCTTTCTCTACCACAAAATTAAGT
Organism: Nothocercus julius; assembly: GCA_013398735.1. Taxonomy (NCBI): domain Eukaryota; kingdom Metazoa; phylum Chordata; class Aves; order Tinamiformes; family Tinamidae; genus Nothocercus; species Nothocercus julius. Next base: position 6,721,732 of record VZSV01000023.1, on the reverse strand, counting down.
CTTGGAGATTCCTCTGGTTGAAGATGCAGGTGCCTCACTGGCACGTAACTTTCTCTTCGCTCACCCCAGAGCTTTCATGCTGATCTCCCAAGTGGTTGAGTCTTTTACCACACTGCAGGATAATCCCTCTCTCCCTCAAGATCAAAGAACACTTGGAACAGCTTTTCCAAAACCTCTTTTAGAGGAAATATAAACAAATGGCCTTGTTGATCATCTCCTCCTTGTCCTCCACTACCCTGGTTTCTGCCTAGGCTCGCACTCATATCCATGTGCCTTCCAGGAGAGAGGTGAACAATGTGATCCTGCACCCATCAAATACCCCTCCTCTCTGAAAATGACGAACCAGATATATGTAGGCAGCATCCTGTCTCAGTAGGGAAATCCTTTTTCTATTCCTTTACTCTTTTTGTTGTTGTTATTGTTGTTGTTGTTTTTAGCATATGTATTTCTGTGCACAAAAGATCCTCCCAAAGAAACATGCCTTACACATGGAGAAGAATTTTCAGTCCCTCAGCTCCAGGGAGAGCTCACTCCCTGGGTCAGCTTTGAGGAAGATCTGCTTACAAGGCCAACCTCACTCTCCCATCCACCTCAGTGAATTCTTCATCCTGGAGCTTAAGGGACTTCAAAGATAAGGACGGTGGCTTTGAATTGTATTCAGAATGATGAAGGAATGTAGTTTAGTAGGGAACAAAAGACAAATACCGTGTTCACAATGCTCTGTCTTGAAGAGAACTTTGTACTAGTTTCCTAACATTAAAATCTTCACGGAAGTCTGGCCAGTTTAAGAATGAACCTGACTTGAAACTTTCTGATAGTATGGAGCAGTTTGGATATGTTGAAAGCATTAAATGCAGTTTCAGATATATGATGATTTAGTTCATTGAGGATCCTAAAAAAACTAGACTGATGCTTGAATTATTTGAGGCTATAACACGGACACGAGCTCTTCTAAGTATAACCACTTGCTTACCAGCACCTTTTTTTCTCTCCCTCAGATCCAGTTTCAGTCAACTTTTCTTCACTGGACCCTGGCTTTAGGCTCACATGGTAAAGGCAAATACTGACAGATATAATGGTAGGAGATTAGTGGAGTACCTGTAGTGTCTGGTAGCACAAGCCATGCTACGTGACCAGTCCAGCACATTCATGTCATAAAGAACCTCAAGAAAATAATGATTTCTGTGGTTCCTCTGGGAAAGGAGAAAAACTAGTCATGTACCGCAGCCTTTCATGGCCACCTGTAGCATGCACCATTAAGAAAGACTCAGGTTGTCTCCGCGTGTTCTGGATTCGTCTTACTCCCTCAGGAGAGCCAAGTGCATTCCACCAACAATGTTGTATACGACAAACAGTACCAGACAGACAAGAAAATGTGGTTCTTACTCAGAAAAAGCTTATCTAATTTTTCTATTAGATCAGTTCAGTTCCATATCCTGTCCTGAAGCCAAACTGTACTTGCTCTAAAATATCAACTTCAAATAAATGATCCTGTAGCTGGCATTTGGGTAGTTTTGCTGTGCACAGGCTCAGGAAACAGGAAGTTTGCCCTTGGCTGCAAGAAAGGATCACTCCAGTCTCTGTGTTTCTTCAGCCCCAGTCAAACTCCAGCATATTTGTCAGAAAAAAAAAAAAAAAAGAAAAAAAGAAAGAAAAAGAGAGAATTCCCTCACTGAATTGTGTGATTGTTTTTGTCAGAATTGGCACCAATTTTTCATTGGTCTCCATATCCCTGAAAAGGCAGGAATAGCCCTATAATAAGTAAATGCAGTGAGGTCTAGGAATACAAACAGCCTGTTGGTGTCTATCTGTAAGAGCAGCAGGAAATTAACCAGTCCTACCTGTGTTTGCAAGGGTTTTCACAAGGTCTTCACCTGCCTTCAGCAGCAGCAAGGGTAACAGTGATGGCTAATTGAGGCTGTGTTGTATTAAGTCCTTTAGTCAAAGGCAGTCATTGTTCTAAAGAACTGTGAAGCTTTGGACAAGCCTAAAAGATTTAGGCATAAATCTTAGCAGGTATGTAGTGCTTAGACCCATTAATTTCAATGAAGCAATTTAGACCAAAGAAGCAAAGATGTGACTATGCCTTTGTAAGACAGCATTCTCAGTTAATGCCAAAGAGTAACAGGTGGATGAAGCAAGGAGACAGGTTGGAGGGAGGCTGAACGAGGTAATATGAGCACGTAATATGACCACAATTTTAGTTCAGCACCTGCCTCCCCATTATCAGCAGGCAAGAGTCCTGTAGACATCCTGGAAGATGTGAATTGGTGGAGGAATATGAAGGAGGGTAAGCTAAAATAATAATAACAATTTTAAAAATGTTCTGGTATTCAGCAGTGGTTTCTCTCCTAGTGGCAGATCAAAGATATTCAGACCTAAGTATCTAACTTTTCAGCTGATACTATCTATGAATTTGAAAATAAATAAATTCAGCCAAGAAAACAGCTATTTCACAGAATCACAGAATGGTTGAGGTTAGAAGGGACCTCTAGAGATCATTTATAAAATAGTAGCAATTTTTGTACAATATACTGAAACAATTCCAATTAAAAACACCTTCTTAACATGTATACAAATTACTTCATTACAAAAGAGTTTGGTTCAAAACAGGAAAAAAATGGAAGAAGAGAAATAAAGCAATAAATATTTAGGCAACTTATTCTACCTTGAAAATTACCAGTAAATTGCCTGCAAATTTACCATAAACAGCTGTCCTTTTTCTTCAGTTTGACATGTTTCAGTACCTCCTCTTTAGTGGAGAGGAACTGTTTTTCTTTAGTATTGTACCAATTATTTCTAACAGCTGTTGTCATATTAATAAAGTACATCAGATAGCCAATTTTTTTCAGCAATCTACTTCTGTTTAAACAAGCATCTAAAAAATTCCCTTTGCTTAATACTGTTACTGGTCAAAATAAGACAATCAGTCTACCTCATGAAAACATAGGTTTATTAGAAGAAAAGATCAACTTTGCAGTATACAACTTTGCAGTATAAAAACTGAAAAACAAATGGCTATAATACAAAGACATATTCACGTGCACTTATATTAGCATACAATAGAATTTAACGTTCAATACTAGTGCTTCAAGGAAAGTTCAATGAAAGGAGAAGAAAATGCTGTTAAGCATTTAAGAAACCAATTACTTTTAAAAAGTGGAGAAAGAAGAATAAAAATTTCCCTAAGACAAACTACAGATAAAATAATTTCTAGTAAGTACATAGGAAAATACAACTCACTAGGGCACTTATACATACTCTACGTTAGGATATAGCAGAGATTCAAATCAAAGAGTACATTATATTTATAGCTTATATTTAATTACTAAAATGTTAATGTACAGGGAAGCTCTAGGAACACTTACAAAACACTTACTTACAAATTACTGACAAAATGTCATCAATTAACAATCCTGTAAATATCCTACTGTGTTAAAATAAGGTATCATTCAGCAAAATTAAACCCAAAAGGATGATTTTTTTCTGTATGCAAGAATACAAAACATGCTTGCTTGTATACTAATAAGAACAGCATCTACAACTATAAGGAACATTGAAAATACCTTTCTTTTGCTTTATACTATAATCCTTATACTATGTTATAATCCTTTATACTATAATCCTTACACTAGCCAGCATAGCTGTATTTGCAGTATGAACTATGTAAACAAATCTGAAACCATCAGCTAATGGTATATTTTTCATTATTAGTCAATGGAGACAACATCAGAAGTAACGTAACTCTCTAAATGCCACATAAAGAACCAAAAGATGCCTTGATATATCATATTTCAGCTCATACGTAATTCATTTTTGCCTTTTACTTCAGGTTTGTAAACTTAACTGATTTAGAATGCTTCAGATTACTTTACACTCATATATCCACATTCTTCACTTTCATATTTTTCATGAATATCTTCTATATTAAAATGTATATTTTATTTTTTTAAGCATGTCCTATAAACAAAACAGTAGAGATGGCCAGAAGCAGTTAATTTATCATTCTTTTTTTTCCAAATTCATACCATTTTGTTTATATTTGAAGTCCTCCAGTAAATTCTTAAACTAATAGGCAATTACTTGGACTAAGGAGTTCTTCCAATTTATTTTGGACAGTTTTATAGGTATGTCAAGCATTAGAAAAAAAATCTATTTCATTTAGAAAAATATGACTGTAACAACCTAGTTTGTCACAACTCTGAAAGCACTCAAAATGAAGTTCAAAAGAGACAGCTCAATACTACGGAATGAATTTCACATACCACGGTCAACTAAGAGAAATAACAAGGATCTTGCAACTCATCTGCAGTGCTTTCTTCCACTGTCTTCTCAAGCACATCTTAGAGGTTAGAAGATGTTAGAAACTAAACAGTGCATGTACTGCCCTTCTTTTAAACAAGCAAGCACCCTCTTTCTCATTCTTTGACTTGCAAAGTCGCCTGCATCCTTCAACCCCCCTCTCTGCCTTCCCAACCTGAGATACTGGAATGTTTTGGCCACATTAAGGTTAAGAAAGATTCTCCCATTTATCACAACCTGCCAAGCACAACAGGGTCACAGTCCCAGGCACGGTCCTACTGCTTAACTAATCCAGCTCCAGCACAAGCAGGAAACTTCAAAGATTTTTTTTTGCCACAGGCAAAAATTAGTCCTTATTTGCTTTAAAATTCAAGTATCAATCAAGTTAAATTGTGCTTCAGTGCAGCTAACCTTCAGAATAACATATACATTTGAGCCTTAGTTCTGTCTCTAATTGCATGCAGAGCTTACCTGGACTATCAGTACAAATATTTTAAGCACAACAAAAATCTACTCATGTAGTAGCGCATTTTATCCAGAAAATAAACTTTTTAAAAAAGAATTGTTCAAATATACAAGCACAATAAAACATGTATTTCTGCATGACTGTAAATAAATACATATAATATGTAGAATCTGTATTTATGTGAAAATAATGTCAAATGATTTTGCCTTCTGATTTTTTTATTGCTAGTTATATCAAATTAGCAGCTACAGTCACCTAACTTTCAAGTATATTACCTTTAAGTATTCCTAAAATGTATTGATTTATTCAGAACGCAGAGAGAATTCTGCTTTAATTTTTAGTAAGAAAAAACTTCAGTTCACTTTAAGCAAAATAATACGTAAATTCTGCTATTCCAAGATACTGCCTACTACTTTGCTTTCAATCCTATACAAACATAATATAATAATAATGATGTGTTTAAATCAATTCAAGTTTTTCAATACATGTATTGTTAACTGCATCTCTTTGGGGCTGAAAAGAGATGATTTTAAAATTGGCTTTTAAAAAATCTTTGTATTTTCTTTAAGTATTTGCTTAAAACTGAACTATTGTTTAATTAGGTATTACTCAGGTTAAAGATTAAGTATTGCATTTAGTAGAGAAATAAACTGCATATGATAGTCTATTTCCTGTAAAGCTACAGAAATCTATATTTTTGCTTGTCTTTTTTCCAAAAGTAATATTAAAAATACAATTCACTAAATGAAATATAAGAAATAAATATTTACCAGAATGTGAAATCTTACAAACCGTACATATATTATATACACAAATCTAATGTTTAACAGCTATGTTTTTGTTTTATTTAAAAATATTGAAGGCATGTATTATATCAAATTTTTAATCTCTTGAAAATTAACATTTACTAAATAAATTTTATAATTCAAAAATAAAATTGAATACATTCCTAACTTTTTTCTATATTCTCCCCAAAGAACAAAGACTTCGGTAAATAAACATAGCTTCTTGCGGGGGGGGAGAGGGGGAACAAAAACAAACTTCAGAAAGCAAAAGATTAATAGGATAGGTAAGAATGAAAATAAGAGACAGAACATACTGTGTTTTTGTGNTCTCTGCTTTATAATACGCTCAGATATTTTATCAAATCCGATGCTATGTAAGTTTACCAAACACTCTGGACTTAACCTCTGTAACGGATGAACTACCTTACTATTTGCACAATCAAACACATGTATGTATGCTTCCATGATCTTACAAACGTACTGGTATTTCCACAAAGCCAAATTCAAGTTCCTTTACTGGATCTAATCCACATTCATGCAAGGCTGATGCTAACTGATTCACTGATTTAATCAGCTACACAGCACAGTCCAATAAATACAAAATTATTTCTGAAAAATGCTTTGGTAAAAACTGTAGTTTAGTTAAGGAATTTAAACTGTTACTTGCTTTATGTATTTTTTCTGAACTTTCACCTGATTTACCCCAGAAGAAAAAGAAATCATGAAGGCAAAAACTGTGATGAGACAGTTAAAAACTATTTAACTGAAATGTCTTTCAGAAAATAGTGAGCAATCTAAGAAAAGAAACATGAAATTGGATACCTCTGCTTGCTGCTCAACAGATCCCAGAAACTAAAGCAAAGAATTATTGGCTGTAACAATTTATCATACCTTTCTGCAAAACAGGTTCTCTAAACAATCCAGTTCCCCATAGTAGTAAATCAGTTTTTACAGACAGACCAAACTGGTTCCTTTTTTTCTTTTTTTTTTTTTTCCTGTGACTTTGCTTCCTTCACGAGGATAATAAAAGCGAACTCAGAGAGCAAACCCCTTCCTCGTTGCTTTGAATGAAAAAGACCTTTAAGAAGCAGCAATCATGATGCCAGCTGCAGCGTGGGGCTGCACTCGCCTACTGCGCTGGCTCTAGGGGACAAAAACGCATTCAGCACACAGCAACGCACTGAGCGCGCTGCCCCCAAACCGGCACCCTTCTAATCTCCACGGACCCCCCCAAAACTATGAAGGAAATAATAAAACTTTGAAAACAAATGGCAAACAAATAAAAATCAACTACGAACTCATAATCCTGAACAGCCCGTCATGTTTCGGAGAAAGTTCAAGATAACTTTGAGGGGTGAGTACTGATGCATTTGCAGAATTATGCTTTAGCGTTATGTGTTCTGAACGGGCATCACATCAAGTTAGGAATGGACCGGATATGCTCAAAATTAGCAAATTAAATTTACTTTATTTGTATCCACAGTTTTTATAGTTTAGGGCTAATTCATTTGAACACAATTTATGTTGACACCTGTCTCAGTGCTGTAGCCTTGCAGCATCTCTTACAACAAAGTTATTGAGTAACACACCAAGAGACTGCTTGGAGCTGGAAAACTGATATGTACATTATTTCCAGAGCAATATATTTTATTTCTCATTGCATTTAACTAATAACCTCACATGATTACAAAAGTTGCTTCTTAAAGAATAAAATATTTCATGAATTCATACATATGGCTTAACTAAACTACTATACTATAAAGCCACTCTTTACAACTATATTGTATTGAAATCAAGATTGCAACGGCTACTACTACCAAAATGAAACCAAAATCTTTTCAGAATAGAATTTGACTGTGCAACTAATATCCATCCTGATATTTCTCATTTTATCACTAAACAAAATTTGCATCAATATTGGAATTAATGGAAATTGAGATCCATCGTAACCTCACCTCATTTGTCTCTGATGGGCAGAAATGAATTCCGCAATGTGTTAAGTTCAGTGTCCAGGAGAAAAAAGAAATAAAATAAAATAAAATAAAATAAAATAAAATAAAATAAAATAAAATAAAATAAAATAAAATAAAATAAAACGGAAAATCTGTTCAGCACCAATTAAATTCCACTGTATATAGCAGCTAAGGTGTTCCAATGAATTTTCAGGATCAAAAAACTTCCCATCAGTCGGCTGCAGCGTTTTCAACTCGGAAATATTGGAGACACTTTGTTCTTCCTTGGGCTGTCACACTGAGCCTAGCACAGTCCGGTTACTTAAGTTAACCAAGAAGAGATCTGGATAGTAAACAAGCCTGGCTCTGCCCAATGGCTTTCCACACCCTTCTGTTTATAGTAAGATGACTTGCATTCAGAGGTCACCCCATCAACAGCTCCTGTCTTTCAGTGGGTATCTAATGTGCTGCATTTATCCCAAGGCTCTTCTAATGAAACCACCTTCCCGGTCCCTGCCCGCCTGCTGTCGCTATGACACATCTGCTCCTTATTGTGCAAAGTCCTATTAAGTGTTAAAGTATACAGAAAAGAAGTACCTGGGCATTAAGTCTGCTAGCAGTACAGTTATTCATGGGTGCTGGCCTGGCATTTGAATATTAACAAAATCTCACCTTTTTAAAGAACAAAGAATTTTGGCCAAAACATTCAGCTTATAAATAGAAGAATTTCAGGGGGAAAGAAGGTGGATGCTATTGTTTGACCTGGGCTTAAAAGCATTCACAAATACTGCCCCAAAGGACAATGCGAGTGTCTGTACTAGATAATATTTACTTGAATACAGTAACATGCAGGAAACAAGATGAGGAGTGTCCTCAAGTTCTGCTGCAAGGTGACAAAAAGCCAAGAAAAACAAAAGTCAAGTGCCAGGACCCCAACGCAAACACCAAAGTCAATTCTATGCAGGAAGAATACAGAGAATCGACTGCTCTCACAAAACACAGTGAATATGCAGTTTATATATATGCATATATATATATATATATATAGTGTCTCATTTTTTCTGCCTCCAGTACACTATTACTTGGTTCTCAGTGTGTTCTGCAGTCCAACTGGCAGTGTTATTTTCTCTATAAAACCCGGTGAACCAAAAGACAAAGGCCAGCCTTACGTTTCTTTACGGCCCTGTGGATTACTCATCACAACAGATGTATCTAACTGACCGTATCTTAAAACGGCAAGGTGGTGCTTAGCATTTCTATTACAAGCGTCAAGTCTCGTAAGAAATAAGAATCGTTTCAGATTTCTCCTGATACTTTTTCCTCGCTTCCTAGCACTAGGCAATACTGGAAAACTCAGCTTTGTTTCAGGGGGACGCGTGAGACTGAAGATGGCACTCTCTCCCCATGCAAGCCCAAGCTTCCCTGCCGCTCAGAAATGCTCTTTGAGTGAAAGTTACACCTGCAGCACATTTTCGGCACCAGTTTTTGTCACCACTACAACATCTAAATGACAGATAGCAACTTGGCTCTGTTAAAGCTAATAAAACATGATTGATGAACTGAGCTAGAAAGCCATGTCAGTTCAGATTAGGATATTTGTGCCATCATTTGACAGGTCCCGCACTTTATTATTAGAAGGCACTCTCAGAACTATAAGGGCCACTAATAAATATATCCATCCTGATCCCCTAATATTTTATTTTTGGTACTCAAGCTATTAAAAAAAGCTGCTTGGGGATTTTGCTCAATTTTTCTAAAATACTTGTGCTTAGGAATACAATGTACTTCCTTAAACAGATGCCTGTCAGCTGGTATTATCTCATGCATTGAAAGGCTAAGTAATCCTTCCTCATTTTACTGCATTATATAGCATAATACAGGCCCACCTCTGCGACAATGAAAACCCACCAGAGCACATATAAAGCCTGCAGGAGAGCATCATCAGCTCTCAAACGCTGGTTTTGACATTAGAGTTGGACATAACCTCCCTCTTAACTGCTATAACAACTACTATGTCAGATGCGGAAGTTAGAACATCAGCAAGCAATCAATTATTTCACCATCGAAAAAGGGGCAACAAAGGAAAAAACCTACCAACTACAGCGCTGCCAAAAGAAGACTGAACCCCACGGGGCATGTCTGCACAGCGAGCTTGCAAGCTCGAATCCAGAGACACCGCTCAGTGACTGGCAGCCAAGGTCCTTGTCGTAGCACAGGGGAAGAATTCCTTTTACAAAATGAACTGGAGAGTATTTCGAGTTTCACAGCTAGTTACAGCACCAGAAGTGTTTGGAGTTTGGGTCACTGCAATGAAAATCGCTTCAGATAGCATTTATGTTTTTCCTCTGAGGGATTCTTTTTTAATCCTAAAGTTTGCTCTATACGCTGTTCACTGCTAGTCTGCGTTACAGAGAACACCAAAAAAATAAAATTTTCATGAAGCATTCCTTTACAAGTAACATCAGAAACTATACAGAACCACGTAACCAACAACGAACTGTTACATCCACAGCTTTACGGACGAACAGAAAGTGGGGGAGCTAATAAAGATCTCTCTACTACTTTTTATTCTATTTCCTTGGGGTGAAAAATTGGAGAGAAGGATAATACTTTATTTGCATTAGCAGTAATCCCTCATTAAATACAAATGGGAGCCCATGCTCCCTTTGAACGCATTTTTGCATTTGCTGTTTTTACTATCCCTTCAGACTTCACCATACAACACAAAGTACTTTTCAAGATACACTAAAGTGAAAACCAGCAGAAAACAGTTTTGTTGCTATAGAACAACCTTGTCAAATATATTCTGAAAACAATCATAACTATTTCATGTTTCGAGTCAACGTGGTTTTTAAGCATTAGAGGAAAACAGTTGGCAAGAAAATAAATGTAAGAAGGAGACACACATTTTGAGGTCGGGCTGCTTATGAGATTTACATTTGGTCAACAGTTTCATAATTGGAGATCAAATTCATTGCCAAATAAATATTTTAGTGGACTCAGATCTTGCATTCAAAGAGGGTTTGAAGGTGCTTTGATCAAGAGAACTGTATAAGCCAATGACTTTTCTTCCCCCCTTAGGGCCTCTTTACACTTCCCTGGCTGCATGGCTGGGTCTTACAGGTCATGACAGACCCTAAAGGTACGGATCTTTATCCAGGCTCCTGTAAAGGTGTCTCAAGCTACTGAGGTTTTGTCAAAAACCTAACTCAAATGCTTTTAACCCGCTTGTTCATACACCTTCCCGGTTACTGGAAAGCTTTGGAAAGAAAGGATTCTCCGATCTGAAATGCTGTGTGCTTTTTCAAGAAACTCAAATTAGAAGCAACTCTCTGAGATGGTTTTGTTGGCTTGTTACGTTTTGGTATTGTTTTTCTCTGAGCTGCATCTGTGGCAATTCTTGAAAACCCCATACACCTTTCAGGAAACCACCCTTTGAATTTGACTTCACAGTTGCCCTAACTGGCTCTAAATGAAGGGTGTGAGAGAAAAAAAGAAATCATTACTAGTATGAAACTTCTGTCACTTAAGTGCTACTGTATTTATTAGACTATCCAGGTTCCAACTAAAGCTCCGTTATGTTAAGCCTAGTACTGACTTGTAAAGCCAAAGAGCAAAGTTTTGTTTCATCCTGGTCCCTATCACCTTTGCTCGCTTTAATCTCCTAAAAGCACGGCAAGAAGGGTTTTCTCTGATACCGAGAATAAAGACGTGAGCAGGCGCCTGTAAGATTTTAAGCACTTATTTTTCATTATGTATGCATTTATATTTCATTTCCACATGGCTTTTCTTGAACTCTCTGCTATTAATTCTGATTTCAAACAAAAACGCAATTAAAATTCTAAATATCTCATAATGCACATCAAATTCCTAGTACAAATTTTTATAAAGAGTTTTCATATAGTTTCTCCTAAATGGCAGTTGGAATGCAATGCCTTATTTTTAGAAGATATTTCAAATTAAGTAATAATAATAAAAAGTAGGAATTCAACCCCCAGCTAATTATTAAATGGTGTTTTTTGTTGCCACTGTTTTCTTGGGCTCTGATTGAGATCAGCAGCATTTCAGCGCTAAGTAACAACAGGATCTCAACAACAAAAGTTTAAAATCTGTTTTTTCCTCTAGGCTCTAGAGAGCCTTAATACTGTAATCATCTTGGTTTGTTTAACAACCAAATATAAATGCTTATTTATGTAAAGTACGGGACAGACTTACAATTTTGTGAAAGTTGGAAAGAGGAAGTGAAATTTCTGAGGTAGATCTTGAAATCAGCAGGGCAAATAGGGGCTGAATTGTGGGAGTTTTAAACTTGAACTTCTGGTCAGCAGACTGCACTTTGAACCATGTTTTATCACACGTCCAAAGAGAAGGTGTTGGACTTAGCATCTTACTGCCCTTCGTTAAGCGTAGGAAGTTAGACTTAATATCATGGATAATACCCAGTTTGAGCAAATAAAATTCTATACATCCATATATATATATATTTTTTTTTTTTCTAGATGGATACATCACCTTTCAGTGCTTGTACTGCACAACTTCCTTCCTGCTTCTTTCCTGTTTCTGCAGCATGGCCAGCCCTCCTCTCCCTCTACCCTCCCTCACGCACATGTGGCTATTTCGTTGCACATCCTTAGAAACACCGGTTTGCAGAACAGCATGAGGGTTTCTTCATATAAAACACATGCTCTATCCTTGCTTTAACTTAGGGTTTATCTTCCAAGATGACTGGCACCTCCGTAATGACCATGAATGTTCTTAGCAGAAAGGCAGAACAAAGTCAAGCCTGAGCCTAATGAAAGTTGGGATTCCTGAGCGGAGGAGCACAGGTATCAGAGAACTCTTGCACCAGGGCTGGCAAAAGCAGCAGATCCTGACCTTTCTGGGCCCAGTGCTGGGATTCACGCTGTTTATTTGTGCCTGGAGCAAAGCCTGAGGTGGGAAGGGAAGTGGTTCTTACACGAGGAAAAGCCTGGTTTTCAAGTTCTGACTCAGGAGACCGACTCTCAAAATGACACTCATCCATATATGACCTTTTTTTGTTGTTTTTTTTTTAAAAAAAAAGAAAAAATGTCTTTAGGGCTATCACTTTAAACAATTAGCAAAATCCACTGTTCAACTGAGGTCACCTCCCTTATTAAAATTCACATACAAATATGTAAGAAAAATTCAGTCATCCTGAATTAATCCTAAATTTAATCCTAAATTACAAAACCTTGTAATTTCCTTAAACAAAGGTTACAGAAAAGCTGTATTTGTGAGTGAATGAAGCTAGCCACATTATACATCGATGTGTTTCACTGCATAAAAGCTGATTATTGACAACATACATGAGTTACATAGTATATTACAGTGAAAAAATCTGTGCTTCCCTATGTCTAATTGTGGACATTTCTGAAATATATCTATCTTGACTGGGTCAGTTAACATGGTGTTCACTAGAAAAAGCTATTTTCATACAATTATGAGAACTCAAGTCCTTTAAAAAGTAGGATAAAATATAAAGTAAAAAATTACTTCTTTTGGTAGTTTTTATACCCCTTTCTGTACAATTACATTTATTCTTGACATAACCTATGCTTTAATAAATAACCCATATTCTTAATGTTTATTACTGAGCCATACTATCTACCAAACTCTCAACTTTTTCCCTTAAAAAGAATTTCATGTACTGAGAAAAAAAAAATCAGGCATCACACGGAAAGATCTGTATTTTAGCCAGCTTGTCCCTGAAGTTATGGATGCCACTGTAATTTTAAAGTTAGTTGGCCTGCAAGTGTAGCTAAATTGTTATTAAAAGGTCATTCCTCAGGAACGTGGTTTTAACAATTTTTACCACAATCAATTATTTTCTTCGATTCACTCTTGTACTGTGTAAGATCTGAGCACTTTTTCCAAAAAGCTTCCAAGAAGTTTGTATCAAACACACTGCTGATAAATTTGTCCCTTTGAATGTATATGTTGTTTTACTCATCAAAGGAAGACTTGCACGGAAGTTTCCATTTTTTCCTTTGTTTGTGTTGGCAGCTTTACCAGTGGGAATTATAAAGAATTTCACAGCCTGGAAAAGGGAGGAAGTGACATCTCTATATCCCCAAATTATCCAGCTTTCAGCAGCTTGCTCCTTTTTCCGCTGTGCTACACTTTCAGCTTTTATTCATTTTTCTTTCAGGGTAATCTAGTGACAGCACACTGCTCAAATAAAATACAATTCTCCCTCTTCGTAATTTTATTAAATGCACCTTTTGCTTCAAGTAATTGAATTCTGGAATCTGAAGTTCTAAGTCAGTTTTAAATCCTTTCAATATGCATAAAGCATACTCTGTTCTCTCATATACACAAACTCATATATCATTTCAGATACACCACAAGAATCAGGAGCAGAATGTGCTTTTTGGTTTCCACAGATAGGTTTAGCTAAACCGAAGTGTATTAAATCTCTAAAGTCTCTAAGTCTCTAAACTCTTTGAGTTTAGAAAATGTAAAACAAAAACTCGATGGTTTCATATGCAAGAATCCTACAGTACTTTTGAATAGATTTTTAAGTAGAAATACAATGCTATTGATGTACATTTATGACAAAAAAACAAAAATCAGTTACTGTTGTGTCAGTCTAAAACTAGGAAAATGTGTCCCATACTACACAGTTTACCTAGTATTTCTATGTGTAAGGAAAGTTTTAATTCACTGTATCAGGCTTCCTTCTCTTGGCACTGCTGCAATTACACTACAGGGCATATAACTACTGTCAGTGAGGCTACACTGTTGTAACCGAGAACAAAATTTGGACCAGGATACAGATTTCAACACTGCCCTACTCAAAAATATAGTGTTTCAGAGGTTTTACTGCAACTTCAAAGGTGGATCATCTTACAAGTGTCTAGTGCTGGAGAGCCAACATGCTCCATCATCATAACCAATTTCTCAGCATAAGCACGAGCGTTTGGGAGAACAATTTGGTCTAAATAACAATCTCCACAGAAGTATAGAAATGCAAATAACTTGCTTTTTAATGCTGTTTAGATTTCGTTATACAAATGAATATAGTTTTACAAATCATGGTGATTCATAATATGATTCAGAAGCTTTAATAAAACTAGGCTTCATGAAACATTAGTTATAAAGTGCTACAAAATGGATAATATAAAAACGGCAATAACTTAAAAAGCCTGTAGCGAGGTGTTTTTCCTTGTATATCTATCAAAGTTTTACTTTCCTACACTGAAAAAAAATCACATTATGGTCTTAATAAGGAACTTGGCAGCCTGCTATTTCAACCAGGCTTTTTGATCATTTCCAATAATCAAGTTGTCCTTTTTAAAATTTGAGAACAAAATGTAGAGACTTGCATGTTTTTCCGTGGGGAAAGAAGGGAAATGAAATACGCACAAAATGAAAGAACTTGAGGAAAACCTAGTTACTTTTGCAGGTGAACAAAATTTCTGTCCAAACTAGAAACCAGCAGCCAAACTCTAATGGACTGCAGACAAAAAACATTAATGGCATTTCCTGATCAAAGAGATTTTTCTCAGCTTTGAAAGTCCAGTCATTGGTCCTACATGATTCCAGTCATTGGTCCTACAAAATGAGTACAGATAAACTTTTGATTTTCTTCTCTCTCAGGCACAGCTGTATTTTGGTAATTTTTAGAGTACAAGAAAGTGTCCTGGAAATGCACATTTAATTAAGATACTTTTTAAAAATCCTGTTTCTATGCCAATAATACACAACACAGCTGCATATAAAGATATATGCATGTGCACTGTTTCACTGGCTTTAGTAAGATTGTCCACGGTATAAAGTTATAAACTTTATGGGTAAATCATCACACAAACCGAACTGAACAGAAACACTGTTGTTGAGTTTCTGCCTGCTATTTCAGGTCTATTCTCATTTCAGATTTATAAGACCTTATTGTTCTCAATGAAAACGACATCACATGGTACATCCTCCTCTTTCCAGGGATCTACAAATATGTTGTGATATTACTGGAAAACAAATAAATTTGGTGCATAAAATACTGCTGTGTGTGATGTGAAGCAATTCAAGCACACAGAATCATTCAAAATGAACTGACTAAAAAACAAAAGACATGTAAACATCTTCAGTTTTAGCAGGAGTCAGAGAGAACATTAGAAAATACTGTGAAATACTTGAAGTACCTTGAAGTGCAGATCGAAGAGAAGAAATATTAAGTTAGTGACTAAAATAGCTAATTGAAGTAAAGCACAATCATTTCACTATGAGAAAAATTCCATCAGAGAGTGCATGGGCCTACTGAGTGCCAAAGCCGTGCACGCAAGGTGTGTGCTGGTTTGGCCAAAACCAATAGCATCTGGACAGGGGCAGGGTGCCCAAGCAAACAGCACCCTGTTACTAGATACAGGCAGTTCTGCTTTATCTCCTTGACATGAGCTTCCAAGCACTGTATTAAAAGTGCTGAAGGATAAAAGGAGATTTCCAAACAATTCCAGAGCGTATTTTTAAAAATTATGTACGTGTCTGGCTGTACCTGGACTGAATAGCTGTCAGGAAAAAAGGGTGTTACAAGTAAAATGATGCTTCTTACAACAGCGTCTGTTGGAGACCGCAGCAGAGACAACAGGCAGTCAAGGAGGGAGCAGTATTTTTCGCAGTGAGTGCTGTACTCCAGAGCTGGCTGACACTTTGGTTTGGAAGATATCAGCAATGGTATCTCAGTCTTCAGTATTACAAATTGGATTACCAAATTAGACCTTTGAGTTACAGAGTATACAATGACTTATTTCCGAAAGCGGAAATTACTGATTATTTTTAAAGTACCTACAAAATTCCCCATTCTCCAGTGAAGTTGTGGAATAACCTGCCCGTAGAGGAAGTTCAGTCTTACCTCTTTACTCTATGGATTAGTTTGTGTCAAATGCACGTATTTATATCTGACTGAAAAAAACAATATTTGTGAATGTCTTATTTTTCATGAAATAATCCCAATCATACAAACCGTACAATTTTAGCCTCAGTGTTCTCTAGTGGCAAAGAATTCTAAATCTTTATTATGTGTTGGTAGAATATATTCTTTTTATTAGTTTGAAATGTATTTCAGCTTCACTCAATACTCCCTAAATTGCAGCACTTACAGTCTCTATCCTCCTCATTATTTTGTATGCATTACTGCACTCATATGTCAACTGGATTTGTCTCAGTCCATAAAGAAGGGTTGATTTTTTGAACGTCTTTATTAATTTCCATTTCCCATATCGGAACTCCGTAACTCTTCCAAATCCATGGCAGGTTGGGGAAAGATTGGAACACAAAGTATGGATTTCCCTTTTTCCGACTGTGCTTTCCTGTGGCAGCACAGAAAGATTGGGGAAGACTCGAAACTGGCCACATGGTAGCCTTGGAATAGATTCTGCAGTCATTTTTGTTGGCCTCTAGAGAAGCAAAGCTTCTACCAATCTGTGTAGCCCTGGGGGGAAGCGTGGGGGATTCTCACTTTTTTAACAACTGCTAGCACTATTCTTTCCATGTTTCCGGATGTCAGCAAAGACAAACAGCCCACTCCGGACAGCCAGGCAGCCCACACAGGCTGCTGCAGGATGAGACCCAGCAAATCAAGCCTGGACGCAGTCTCGCAGAGGCCACGTCTCTTGACGGGCTGACAACACCTCTGCGTGGATTCCTCCACGAAACGAGGCCTCTCTGCAGTTCGGTGGGATGAATCTTGTGTCAGGCCCCCAAACTACCTATGTATATTTAGGTGCCTGGAAGAGTGGTGTGGATTCTTCTTTTATCATATTTAAATAGATGAAGAATTTTGTACTGTGACAAGGATTTTGCTTTAGCGAAAAACAAACCTAACACTGGGAACCCTGACTCTTTGTTTTCTAATTGAGCAAAATCTAAACTTCTGTTTCTATAATAAGATTTACCATATAGAACAAAAAGGGAGTGACAACCACAGATTACTAGGTTAGTTTTGCAAGCTCAGAGGGACACATTGTTTCGTAGTTGCTCGTTGGGAAAGGAACACAAATAGGACCTGGAGATGCACCAAGTTTAGAATAAACTAAGAAGATCAAAGGAATTCTGGGGGTATGAATAGCTTGAAACAACTATTGCCTCAATGAAATGTAGAAAATCAAAAAGAAAATAGACCTGACAAAATGTATCAGAAGATCATGTGTAAATGAACAATTAAGCCTTGCGCATTTGGAAACTGCTAACTAATGTCTTTCATTTGATGCTGTATGAAAGAATTATGGAGCTTTCTACTGCATGAAACAAACTCAATATTCGGCCAAGAATAAAACGGATATTACAAAAAAATGTTGCCATCTGTAAGGTTCTTAGAATTTATTCAGAAATTTGAGCAATAAATCATGAAGGCTTTCAGAATTCCACTTACAAGCTTTTCTTCGCTGACAATCACTAAGTTAAATAGAAGCAATTACAGACAGTATCATCATCAGATTTAGCACTGCAGTGAGTGACTGAAAATGAAGATTAAATATTTTGACTGCATACAGTCAAAGGATTTCCCAGTTTTAAATTTAATAAACTTATGCATAAATTGGGATAATCATTATGAAATAAAACTGGTACGCATGAGATGTATTTGAGATTTTTTTCTTAGTGTTTCATTTGTACAAGGTTTGAAAGTTACCAGGTTACAGAGGTTCATGAACTGATTCACGTGACTCAGTGCCCTTCAATGTGCACTTTAAAAAGCTGTTCTGAAAGTGTACCAGGGTTAGAACCAAAAATTCTGCTGAGGGAAGGCGGCCTGATGCCACCCAGGCAAACCTCGCCAGACATGTCTTGAAGACAACCATCTTTCTACAAGACTGTCTTGCTACAAAGAAGGACTGTTTCTGTAAAATGTTATCATACGCTACTGAAAGCCTAGCAGAGATTAGACACACTAAAATCTTCCAAGACTTCATCCGTCATGAGAAAAAGTGTCAGAGAAGTGACATTTTAAAAGATAGATTTTTCTACATTTTTAGATAATTCGCATTCACTTTGTTTTTGGTGGCCAGTGACAGGACAAGGGGCAATGGACATAAACTAATGGGTATAATTAAATGGGTATAAATTAAAACACGGGAAGCTCCATCTCCATGTGAGGCAGAACTTCTTTGCTGTGAGGGTGCCAGAGCCCTGGCACAGGCTGCCCAGAGAGGCTGTGCAGGCTCCTTCTCTGGAGATCTTCCCGACCCGCCTGGCTGCCGCCCTGTGCCCCGTGCTCTGGGTGTCCCTGCTGGAGCAGGGGGGCTGGACTGGATGATCTCTAGAGGTCCCTGCCAACCTCAACCATCTGTGATTCTGTAAAATTATATAACTTAAGTAACTATTTTAAATGGTATTTGCAATTATATCATCCTATTCTGATATCAAACTTTTTAAAAAATATGGATTCTTTAAACGGTATTGTTGAATGAAAAGCAAGGACTTTTATTCTAATTTCAGATGAACAGGAAGAAGAAGTTTGAAGTATAACTCAAGACTAAAATGTAAACACATTCACAACATATCCAATAGGAAATCACGTTCTTTTAAAATGCAGAATGAAAAAAATTGACAACTACATTTTTTTTTCAGAAAAATATTTTGTTTTCACCTGCACAGGAATAAATTTTCCTAAATATTTTAGTTTCAGTTTTCTCAGAAACAAAAAGTCTTTTCCAACTGTGGGTTAAGGGAACAAATGAAATGGCATGAAAGTTTCTTTTTTTTTTTTTTTTTTCAATCCATATGTAACAGATAAAGTAAAAGAAGCTAAGGTTCACTCATTACACTATTTTTTAAGGTTTCAGATGCACAGGAGAGAACTGCAAAACTATCTTAAGCAGGAAGAAACCTAATTCTCAATTCAAATACATTTGAATTAGAGCTCAGCAATTAATTTAATTTGTAACATCTAGAATCTTTTGTATACATTTCAACACCCACATATATCCAAACAGCTTTGAAAATCTCTCCCAGTGTGATAACTTGTTCACTTAGCAACTGTGATTAATAATAAACAACAAACCATTTAGACTTATAAATATATATGTATTTGTTATACACTCAAACTATTGAGGACAGGAGTTTTTTTTTCCAGTGAAATAGATTAAATGTTGTTTTCTGCAGTTTGGTTTGGCAATTGCATCCAAACTGCAGGATGATCTAAATAATGAGGATTGAGTTAATGAGATTAGCAAATGAAGTAATCCTTTTTTTTTTTTTAAATAACAAAATGCAAACTGAGATTCAGAAGCTCAGTGAGCCTCTAAAATTACTTCATAAACACTTGTTTCTCTAAATACTGGTTTCTCAGATATCATTCAAGATAAATCAAAATTTAACAATTACACTTTCAATGATAAAAAAGATGTCTAAAGAAAAATAATTTTTAAAATACTAATTGAAACCAGGATAAATACCTGATTTCTGACTGCCTATTTCAAACAAATTAGAATTGGTGTTCAAAAATGTTTTGATTGAAGCCAGACAAGTAGAATGGTTTCAATTAATTCTCCTAAGAAATCTTTAACAGGAAATTCTGTAACAAGACTTTCCTTCTGTACAGGTCTTTAAAATAGTTTAAAACAAGACTTAGAGATGAATACATAGTATTTTTTTTTTTCTTCTTTTTTTCTTCTATTCTTTTTTTTTTTCTTCTTTTGCTTTCTTTGATCAGTTCATTTTTTTCTATTAATGTAAAAACTCTACCCCTAAGGAAAAATTATATATATTTTTTCTTTTTCTGTTAAGTTTTGATGACTACTTCCTTAGCAATATACCTGGCTTTCTGAAAGTTCCTACCTCCTTTTCCAACTTTGCTTTAAACAATAGGTTTTTTTTCTTTTTAGAAAAAACTAACATGGCTATTTATAAATGTAGATGTATTTCTAACATTAGATTTTTAAAAAGTTACAGCAAATAAGGATCCAATTTTATACAAAGTCCACACTCATTTGCCACTGGTTTCACAGGCCAGAACCAGAAATGTCTGAACCGTCTCAGATACTTTCCCTCTGTTAGCTTGATCTTTAGACTCTTGACTCTTACAATATCAAAATGCGCCTTAAAAATGAAATGAGGTGAATTTCGAATTGTCAAATAGGCCTATTTGCATTCAAGCTCATTAAGAAATTATATATTATCTCTGAATTTGAATTATTAAATATGCTTGCGATGCTGTTGCTGATATACGGAATAGTCAGGAGAAAGGCAAAACAAGGAAAGGAACTAAAAGGAGCACACATGAATAAGTTAAAGTTATCCACTCTTATAGTAACTTACACCTTCTTCTGGCTCTTTGGTATGTAAATTAAAGTGACCAAAACCAATTTACATTCACATGCATACATCAGAAAGAGAGTGGAAATCTAGATTGGCTGAACTTACAAATTCCAATTTCTTGGCAAGTTAGTTATCTCTCCTTGGATCTCCTTATCCATTTATACATTAGGAAATGTGGACAAACCAATTATGGAATAGACACAGGCCACATCAGATCAAAAGCAGATCAGTATGCAAGAGTGATAAGCCTAATGAAAACATGGAGTACCTTAAACTCAGTGGGGAGCTAACTGGGACTTTTGAACATGGAAAAAAATTACAAAGGGACAAGTCCAAATGCACAGGGTTTACCTGTGCCTACAGACTGTGGGGAGCAGACGCTTCTCCATGGTTAAGGAGGGCCTAAGTTAGCAGTCTAGGGGTTGCTTTGACTTGGAGCCAATGTAATTAGGGAACCGCACAGTATTACGGCTGTCCTGCGCAAGGAGATTACCAGAATGTTCTACGGAGCTGAGCTCTTCCAGCTAGATCACGTCCAACCGGCCAAGGTTTAATTTTGCAACTTAACAATGATACTAAACATTTGTCCAGATCCCAATATGTACTTGTAGAAAGAATGAGATGGCGTGTTAAATATATAAAAAGTAGCCAGTATTGCCCTCAAATCCGTCATCTGGATGCCTCTGGGAGAAGCTGGACAGAAAACTAAAGGCTTTAAAATAAATCCACAGAACACTGAAACCTTGCAATAATTCTCCCCAAAAGCTAGAAATGAACTGCACCAGCAGCGAGCTTTGCAAACACACACACCAGTGTGGGTGCACACCCACCCTCAGAAACAGATTTCTAAACGTCTGCCAGGCCACCATGCCAGAAGTGAGTTTTCTATTTTCTAACCGGGTAATAATATTTTTACTTGCAGCTGTTGAACAAAAATTCTGCTTGGAGCTTGGATAATAAATCCTATAAATACATCCAAGTGGCACGGGAATGGGTATGGGGGTATGTATGTGTATGTGCAAGAGAAATAAACTGACTCTTCTTTAAATGTTTCCAGCCTGTTTTATAATACTCAACTTGTTCCAAAGCCTACAGCAGTTATTTAGAAGTCTTCTATAAGCATCAGTGCCCTTGGGATCAGCTCTTGGACAACAGAGCCAGCTTTACGTTTGATTGGAACGCAGAAAGGTATGTAGGAACCCACCACATATAGGTTAATAAACCTGACTGCTAATTCACAGTGGAACATTTTGCTGTGCCACAGATTATCCTGCATTTTAATAGAACACAGTGACACAGGGGCTTGCTGGCCAGCGCTGGAAAAGTTACAGCACTGAGCTCACTAGCTGAAAACCGATTGATATGTGTCTCTCCGGTAAGAAAAAAGCTATTCCATGCTTAAAGGTACATGCAGATCCCAAGCGAATACACTCCGTGCTAGCTCCATGTGGGTCATAGTGCACTCCCAGAATTAAGACAGCGACATCCAAGTAGCTCTGGATAGTATCAGCTCAGTCTACTCGGGTTTATGAGGTCTGTAGTGGATATCCCTGGTACTGCAAGAAGCAAAGCTGAAAGCAACCTAGGGAGTGAGGACAGGACAAGGAGACAGATCCAGTGAAATTTTTAAGGAAGACTCAGCTACAAAAGGACTGGAAACAACTTACAGAGGAATTTTATCTCTTAGTAAGGGAAGAAATGTAGATTTTTTTTTTTTTTGACATGAAAATAGGACATGCTTTGCAGAGTATGTTCTGAACTATGTTTGAGAGATCCTATTGACCTGTGAATTACCCTCAACAAGCATCTCAGATATGATAGAGGCTAATATAATTTTTTCTACACCTAATAACTCTTCTTGATTTTCTAACCATACGTCAGGCAATGCAAGTTACTTTGCTGAGGCACAAATAAGCCCACCCATTTCTATGAAAGACCAAAGGAGAAACACCAACAGCTTTTGTTTCAATATAAAACTACTGCAGCAAACTGTGCTGGGCCATTTGCAACTCTTGTTTATGAATTGGATACAATGAGCAAGAATTGTACTGAGCCCCAAATCCCGTTGTCAGCAGATGCAAAGCACAGACATCTAGGAAAACATATAAGGACAGGAAAACCACGTAGCAAAATTTCTCCTAAATACTCTCTAATCTATCAGCAATTGGAGAATGGTTAGCCAATCGACATTAATCAAAAGACTCTGTTAGGACTCTATATTTAACTTTAACTGTTATTTTAAAAATATTTTAAATATTTTTCCTTTATTTTGTCCAATACCTTTTGACCATTTTATTTGCTCTTTCATATTTTCTAACTAGATTTTTATCCATGCTCTCACCTATTTTCTCATCCTGTGTCTGTTTAGTTTTCTCAAAAGCCATTCAAGAAGAATGTTGTTAAATGCCTTTTGCAAATGCATGAAGACCATCTAGATCTCCCTCTTCTAGAGCATTATAACATGTTAGTGAGGCATGTTAATCCTTTACAATCCTGCTTACTATTTCACAAAACAAAAACTTCTTCAGGTAAAATATTTACTAGATGAGAAGCACACTTGAATTATATATACCAAAATAGATACCAGATGTCACATATATTTAAAAATTGATATGATTATGATACAGTGAAGTTCCATCTTGTGATTCTACTTAAAAAAAAAAAAAAAAAGGGAAAAAAAAGCTATCAAGAATCTGCCATGCTTAAAGTTTCAGTGTCTTTATAACTTACTTTTAAGTGGACCAATTTGTTTTTAACTTGAAATGTGTTTCTTTTTTTTAAAGTAACATCTTGCAAAAAAAAAAAAAGAGTTGTATTAAATGCAGCAATTATTTATAGCATCATTATCTTATATAATTTTTATAATTACTTACACATAGCATAGCATATTCTCTAGAGAACAATCTGGACACCACTGTACTATGCAAACAACATCTACTGATTATCTACAGAAATTTGCAAAGAGTAAACTACCCTTTCTAAAATCTGGATATATGAGAGTAGCTGTAGAACTCAGAGAAATAAGTTTTAGCACACAAACAATTCTATCATTTCAGTCAATGATTTCTAAATACTTCTCCTCTTACCACTGTTTATTATAAATAACATGATATCATTATGAGTCCAACAACTCTAATTGTGTGTTTCTGTGTGTTTAGAAGGGAGGAAAAAATAAACCTTCCCATCATGTAACCAGTAATGCATAGGATTACAAAGGCCTCCATCCCGTCTAGGAAATCCATACTATTGCCATTTAACAGAAGGCTAACCATTACAGAACTCCCAGTCCTCTCCAGTCACACCATTCATAAAACTGTGAAACGCCTGCAGGATAATTGCTATATGCCAAATAAGAATATGAGAGTGCCAGAACTAAAGCACAATAAACACAGTCCTGAACTGGCAACAAAACTTAAGTGTGGGTTCTACTGAAACAGATGGCAAAATTCTTAACAATTACACAGCAGTAATTTCTCTTCAGCACCTAAAGGCCGCAAAGTATCATCGTGCTCTTTGAACTAGCTTCATCATCTAGCTCCAAAACGCCAGACCATTCTTTTAAAAACAATATTGAACTCATAATGGCTGCAGAAGAAGGAACTCCTACAACTTAAAGAGATGTCTGTTCATGCGCTCATTAATTCTCACTTCCTAATAAGGACCAAAAGCAGGCTGTGCTACCAGACAAACACGCTGAATGTGGTATACAAAAAAATGCATTCATTCCAAAACTTCTGCATGCAGAAGGTTGTTCTGTTACTCCTCCAAGTATCACCAGCCCTTGTTTTATTTTGTTCTTATTATTGTTTCTGAAATAAAAAGATTTTTCAGCAACCAACAATGAAGAGAAATCAAATATTCCTGGAATGCTGGAACTGAAACAAAATGACAGCGCGTTCAAAGCAAATGTGGATAGCACACAACATACACAGCTTGGGAGGTCAAAGAAATGATCACTCTGCAAGCAGTTAATAACCAGCTTCAGCCTTATGCAAGTAGTTTGCATTCAGCAAGTGAGAGTACAGCAGTGTCCTGCTTGTTAATGGAGACAAAGGCGAAAGGGTTCGTTCTTCATGTAAGATGATCATGACAACACTCAGAGTGACTAGTACCCACAAGGATCATCTCTCCCATGCCAGGCATGTCTCCCTGATAAACTTATACTACAGCCAGGTCACAAAAGCCCTTATAAATGGCATTCGTAATGCTAATTTAGGTTACTAATGTAACCTAAATGAAGATGGACAATACAGAAGAACAGCGGATGTGTGTGCAGGTATATGTGCCTATAAACGCAGTAGTGATAGCACAAACGAGTAGATTTGCGTACTTTGGGCCCAGCTGTAATACACTAATTCCTAAAATAGCTATCTCTAAAATATACTTGCGTGAATTAAATTTACTGTTATATACGGACATTAAGAACAAAAAATACTTCTAGAAGAATGAAGGTGATTACTGAATCAAATTAAATATTGAAACAGCCGGAGTGTCTCCAAGTATGCATTATGGGGACTAATATCCTACCTTTCAGTCTGAAATAGAAAACAAATTCAACAACACAGAGATCATGATAGTGCAAAAAAACATTGCTTCATGAAAAGCACTGCTCTTCTAAAGTAGGTCCCTTCCTAGATACAGAGCAGACATAGCTTCCATTTATTATTTATGGTGCCTTGTGCCCATGTCAGCTCCTGATTAATAATTAAAATTAATCTCATTAAGGCAGATTTCATTACAGGATAATTTAATTAAATGATGAATTGGCTCCCAGATGTCACCATTTCTGTCATCTTTTAAAAGATGCTGACGATGACACAGATTTATATGGTTTTAGTGCTAACCTAGCGAAGTGCATTGATACTCAGCCACCGATACTACCTGAATATGGAGACAGGAAGACAATAATTCCACTGACAGTTGAAGAAAAGTAAAAAGGAAAAAAAAAAAAAAAAAAAAAAGGAGAAGGGGAAGTTGGAAGAGATAGGGGATAGAGGAAGGGAAAAGGGAACAAGAAGGGGAAAGAAAAAAAGGGGGAGGAAAAACATCTAGATTACTAATGAAAGCTTATAAAAGCTATAGTGAGAAATCAGATAGACACAAGAATACTAGCCACTAGTGGATCAGCACTATTAAAACAAACCCAAAAGAGCCAGCTAATAAGGGTGTTTCATAAGCCAGAGAACAAGCACAACAAAGAGCGGGGGCAGCCAAGCAGTGACACAGAATACTGTGACAAAAAGGTTCAAAATGGTGGAAAGACATTTTCTCTAATATTTCTCTGGTGCTCTATATCTCATACATTCAACAAAACCCTATGTAACTTTTTAAAAGACTTCAGTGTAAGGGAAAATGAAAAAGTATGGAACTGAATTAGAAGAGTGCACCATGCCAATGTGTGCATTAGGGGGCTCATGGTGCTATTTTTAGGGAGCTACATTGGCCTGAGGCATGGCCAGCAAATTCTGTATATTACTGCTTTCCCCCAAAACAGTTTAACTTAAGAAAAGCACCACATAGGCTGAAATTCATGATCACCAAACAATATTTGGAAGTATTGGACAGGAAGAACACATAGCCAAAGCCTCAACCTCAAGAAGTATTCTGTCCATGCCAGAAGGTCTTCCAAAGATGCAAGTTCTCTTTCAGTATGGAAAAGCATCAGTACAGTTACCTTTGATCAGAAGAATATAAAAACACAGAATACTTTGAATTTCGAAGCAGCATCTCCTTTAGGTGGCTCTGACCTAGTCAAATGATTTAAACTCAGCTGTAGTCTGCAGTTAACAAAACCTTCGGTGGAACTGAACCTCCAGAAGACATCACTGTTCCTGCAAAACAGCTCCTGTAACAATCACTCGTTAAACTTCTATTTCCAGCTCTAAACAACAATCCTCTTAACTGTAGCTTGTATTCACAACTAGGAGCCACCTGGCCACATACACGCAGCTTTTCCCTATGACTGGAAGGATTGTTTCCGACATCAAAACAACTGTCCGGGAACATATAAATGTATGTATCGTTAAGTTTTCAGTCTGCCTGATACATCCATCCTTTGGGCAACGCAGGCAAAAAAAACCACCACCTCTTTTGTTTATCAGACACTGAGTAGATCGGTGGCATGTTCCGCATGCCTGGAAACTTAAGATGCCTGCAAGACTTTACTGCTTAAAAGTTAGTGCCAAGAACAGACACAAGAGAGAGTCAGGTACCAAGAGTGAGATGGGGCTTGTACGTGTCATCATCTAAAACTGTGCTCTTCAAATTCCTGCTCATTAGCTGTAAAGCCGCGATTTTACAGCTCTGCTTCTGCATGAGGTCAGAAGGTGCCCAAATGACGGGATGAGAGGCAACAGGCACAAACTGAAATTCTGCGCAGAAAGTGCCATCTGAATCTAAGGAAAAATTCTTTTACTGTGATGGTGTCTAAGCATGCAAATAGATTGCCCAGAGAGGTTGTGGAGTCTCCATCTTCAGAAACATTCAAGACCAAACTGCTCTAGTTAACCCTGCTTGAGTAGGGGGGTTGGACTAGATGATCTCCAGGGATCCCTTTCCACCTTAACTATTCTGTGATTCCATGATACTCTTTTCCCTGTCATGTAATATCTGAGCTTAAGTAATACCAATATTTGCAAGTGTTCTTACTCTATTAAACAAAAAATGTATTTTTCCCCATGCATCCCTTCAATGCTCACCTCTCCTTTTGCTCCATATTGTTTTTTTTTTTCTGTTTGCATTTGAAGTATATAATCTTCAAAGTATGCTCATTTGAAAAAAACTCTCAATTGCTCTAAGCCTGTTAAATTTCAAAGAACTGCCTGTCATTTTGCATATACAGTCCCTGTAAATGTGAAGCTAAAATTATCAATAGTAGACAGTAGGTTGGACCAAAAATTAACAACCACTTCTGTAAGCATCACAGTATGATGTTTCTTTGATATTCTAGAAAATATCATAGATTCTGCTTTCGTTCTTCTAAAAACTGGAAAATACAATATCCTATTCTTTTTAATCACTGCAAAAAAATGTAATGGCAACATTACTGTGTAATTTGGGAAATAGTTTAACATATAATGTCCCAATTCATAATATATCTGTATGAATTTGTAAGGTATTAACATCTAATTTATTTTTAAAGGACTTCAGAAATGCAGCCTCTTGCTCTGTACATCTGTTCTAAACGACTTTCACCATCTGTAAAATGAATACTTTAATCCTTAACACCATACTACTATCCTTTTAATACCAAACTATTATTTGAAATTAAAGTCACCAGTCCCCTTGTTCTTCCATACATTGTAAAACATCTACTTTTCCGAAAACTACATTTTAATTGTTGCGATGCATTAGCTTCAATTGTGTTATTTATTTTAATATCTCATTCTCTAAAG
Organism: Nothocercus julius; assembly: GCA_013398735.1. Classification (NCBI taxonomy): domain Eukaryota; kingdom Metazoa; phylum Chordata; class Aves; order Tinamiformes; family Tinamidae; genus Nothocercus; species Nothocercus julius. The sequence goes on along the minus strand of VZSV01000023.1, from coordinate 6,693,564 downwards.
AGGATTAAAAAGGAAATCTTAGTTTAAAGCAGCTATAATTTACATATGTCACACACATTTTCAGGGATGATTTGTTACCATATTTCCATGCATATAATGCATGTATTATCATAGAATGCTTAAGGTTGGAAGGGACCTCCAGAGATCATCCAGTCCAGCCCCCCTGCTCCAGCAGGGACACCCAGAGCACG
>VZSV01000023.1:6651517-6692958 GCA_013398735.1 Nothocercus julius | reverse complement strand
GAACAGGCCCAGCTCTCTCAGCCTTTCCTCATAGGGCAGATGTTCCAGGCCCCGGATCATCCTCGTAGCCCTGCGCTGGACTCTCTCCAGCAGCTCCACATCCCTCTTGTCCTGGGGAGCCCAGAACTGGACACAGCACTCCAGGTGTGGCCTCCCCAGGGCTGAGTAGAGGGGCAGGATCCCCTCCCTCGACCTGCTGGAGACGCTCTTCCTAATGCACTCATCATCACAAAGCTTTGTAGTTTAGTAACAGTGGGGGATTTATACAAATACATAAACAAACTTACCTCCCTCCCTAATGACTTACCCGCCTCGGATCCCTCCTTTCCACCACACTGGGGAGTAGGAAGCAGGAAAAAAATATTTCTTTTAAGATCTGCTATGCTGTTCTTCCAATTGTGTGTAGATTTTCTGAAGATTTATACTAAAATAACACACTATTTTAAAAGAAATGTGAGGAAAAATGTACACTGACATGTTGGAATTCAACAGTTGAATATAATATAGAAGCTGCATTCTTGTACTGCTTTTCTACCTTGACCTGTGATTTCTGAGGAGACAACCATCCTCAAGTAAAATACTGAGAACTAATGTGTTATTTTAATACTGCCAGGGAAAAAAAAAAAACAAAAAGCAAGCTTCCTCCCTTAAAATCTTCCCTCAGGTTAGTCTTTTTAAATCATTTTTAAAGCGATGTAATGTGTACCTCATTAGCAAATTCTGAATTTATCTGCTGAAGAGGCTGTATGCACAAAAGATTAACGAAAAATCGTGTGTGCTCTTACTTTCTGGAGTTTCACGGCTCTATCCCTCTTTTAAAAAAACAAGAGGAAAAAGAAACCTCTTAACTGTTCTGGTTTCAATATTTTCATTTACCATTTTATTATCAGTTTTTTAGAAAACAAAAATCACATCATTTTCTGGTATTTCCCCCAGTATTTGATCCAGTGCCTAAGCACACGTAGTGTCTACAGGTTCCTAGCTCTCCCCTATTTACCTTTTCACAGGCGTCTTACCAGGCTGGACTCAGGAGCAGACTCCCAGCCTCCAGCTGCCACAGATGCCACCTGGGCACTGCCACTTTGCAGCTCTCCATCATACACACACAGGTGTTCTACAAGACACTATTTCCTCTAAAATGTAATTCTGGGATGGCAGCAAACCCAGACAGAACAAAAAACATACAGTGGTTCAAAAAACAGTGACAGGATAATATACATGCACAGGCAAGTGATGTGCTACAAAATATTGCTGCCTTTAACATAATTTATTAGCGAGTAGATTTACCATGAGCTACTTTTTCTTCTCTTTCCCAAGAAAGCTTTTACCAAAGTTCTTACGTATTCACCACACCGCACACCCTCTGGCTTTCCTCTGGCACAGTAAGGAAAAGAAACAACCATGTGCTGTACCGTGATGGGTGCTTAGTATCAATCAGCTCTTCCTAAGATTTACAGAACGTTCCTGTTGGTGATTTAACACCATCAGTAAGCTGAGACATTCAAGGCATTATAAAGGGATTTTAGAAATCTTCTCTAAAACTGCTGGTGATTTAAGAGAGCAGCAATTGTTAATTTAGTCAATACTGCTATTACTCTGGATCAGAACAAATGTACACCAGCAATGTAACTGGGTGTCAGGAATTATACCATGGACACTAAATTACAGTATTTCTCTTTAGAAAAAAAAAAAATTGCTTTCTCCTTAGGACATTTGTCTTAATTCTTGATTCCATCTAATATTTGTATTTTTCTGATAACAGAAAAGCATCTCCTCCATCGCGAAATGAGTGCAATTAAAAATATGCAGAAAGTATAAAAACCACACAAAGAAGACTTAAGAGTCTTCAGCTACCCTCTCTTCAATTAGAGTATTGCAATTACTGATGTCTCTTAGCTCAGAAACCATCTGATAATAAGAGTGGAAAACACAGGGAGAGAGATGTCATACTTTTCTGTTTTTTTCTTGGGCCACAAAGCAGAGCACAGTAGTATCTGATACTGTTCTATTTCCACAAAAACTTTGCTTTTCTCCTCATTCCCTGTCTTTATATCCCTTTGGACAGGTGAATGATGCTCCTAAGTGACACCAAACTAAGCACTTGAAAAAAAAAAAGAGTTTTATGGTCGTCTTCCACCAGTTCACTGCTAGACCCACAAACTAGAAAGGACGGAGTTGAAAGAAGTACAGAATGACTGAAGAGGAAAGGGGAAGCATCTGCTTCTGCAAGTTATTTCCTAAGCCCTGAAACCTCTCTCTAGTTAAAAAAGGATAGCTTACCTCATCTACGCTAAGAGCTTTTCATCTAATAAAGATATTATTGTTTCTAATTGGCTTACTAAAACTAATTTTGTTTTATACAATCTGTGGGAACGTAACTAAGGCAGACACTGGCTTCTTTCTGATAAAATTTTCAGTGACTTTCCCATATTTTTTCAATACATCACATACGGGAAATCACACTTAGTGCAATTTATATCCTAATAAAAATGTACAAATTACTACAATTCACCTGCAGAGAAAAAGGTTGGCAGATATTTACTACTTTTGACTTTTAATCTTACAAGCAGAACATAATCTAACATACAATATAAATGAAACTATAATATGACAGTCTAGATGTAAACATATTCTCTTCAGACTGCATTTTTCCTTGTATCTGCTGAACAATAAAAACAGCAATTTCATCATCTTTCTTTCTCTCATTTATTTTAGCAATGTTCTAGCAAAGATCTAATGATTTAATTATTAATGAAGAGTTGGAAGAACATTTGTCAGAATGACTATGACAATCCAAAGACTTAAAATGTAGGGATGAGTACTTCTAGTTACAGATCTTGTAGTAAAATACATGATACCAGAAATATACACCATTTTTTGAGGCTGGACTTACCGAATAGTAAGCCTGAAAAGTTAATGCAATAACCACTGCAACTTCTTTGAGGAGAGTTTTTCCTAAAAATGTGTTTTTCAGTCAGCCTCTTTCTAACAAAATTTTGCCAGCTTTACAGGATTTCAGGTGGATTAGGTAAGGCTCTTGCCCATTTTTGCTCAGCTGGGAACTTAGGCAGTGCTTCTCCATTACCACAGTCTGATTCTAAAGCGACTTTAATTCTTAATGTCTTAATCACTTGTGCTTACTGAATTATTTAAAACGCTCACTGAACAACAAAGAAGGATCTTCCTTTGCAGCTAATGAAGCAAAGGAAAGTTCTGGGCTTGCAGAACCGCTAGGGTTGAGCGGGCAGCTGCGGAAAGATGCCCTTGAATGCTCCGTCTCACGCCTTTTGTCTTATTTTTCAAATTTACAGAAGAAGGAAATGAAAAATGAGTAAAACAATAATGAGTGAACAGTTTATGAAGTTTCAAGCATTCTTCAAGAAAAAAGAAAACACAAACGTATAACACTGCGATGCATATAAACAATAAAACAGCGGAAAAGGCTATTAACTCTGTAACTAAATGAAAGTTTTGAAGAATGATACAGATATGAAATGGGCACATGCACAGACAAGACCATCAAACAGCAAAAAAAAAAAGTCAAATGAATTTCCTAAAATAAAAAGCTAGCTTTTGTCACTCATATGAATATCCTTATTCATATATCTTTTGCATTAATTACCTAGAAATTACTTTACAAAATTATAAAGAATATTTTGTGTATCATGAATATTGTGACACAGCTTCTTGATTCCTATGTATGTTTTCTTTTAAATATTCAACACAGACCTAATAGGAAACTCCGGAACTACCACAATTCTCCTAAGTAACACATAATATACAAACTGTAGAGTGAATACCTACCTCCCCAAACTAGGCATCAAACAAATCTTGAAACTTATCTGAATTCTGTGTATACACAGGTATTTAGGTGCAGTAAATATAATAAAATTAGTCTCTCTAAATTATTTTTTCTTAGTAGAAAAGCAACAACACTAAATCAGCAATACATTATTACTACATATTATAGAAATTATCAAGGGTGAAATCAAATTTATTGCAGCTGTAACACTTCCAAAAGAGAACAGGAATCTGGGTCTGTGCCAAAGAACACACTTTATGTAGTCAATCACATGATCTTCGAAATAGCTGAATAAATTTTGTTATAAAAATAAAAAGTGAAACCCACTAAATATCAAAACCAAAGGGTACACAAGTAATTTCCAGACTGAAAAGAAAGCTTTCTTTAATATCTTTAACAGATGCCATGGCATCAATCTTTCTAACATGAAATGCAATTATACTGCCTATCAATTACAACCAGTATTAATTCAAAATAAACGGATTTAAGTGATGAATACCATAAACATAAGGTCTGATTCAGCTCACACATATATTAAGCCTATCAAAAACTAAAATCATTTAGAGCACTAGGAGGCTTCCAGAAAGCAGGAATACCAGAGAAAAACATAGTTTGTCTTCTAATATCCACCCCAGAGGGTCCCTGGTGGGAGATTTCAGCCCACATGCCCGTTACTCTTATGGGCCCCAATTCAGCAAAGCATACCTATTCAGGAAAGCACTTAATTAAGCACATGCTTATGTGCTTTTCTGAATCAGGTCCACAGTACCATAGGAAATGGGTATAACAGACATAAAACGCATGAGGAAAAGGAGCTGAGAAGTGAGCTCCATAACATAAGCTTGCATTTATGTGCTTTTGTATTTTTAAGAAATGATGCACTGGTTAAAACATAGCACAGCTAAACACACTCACTGGAAAATGCCAAATGCCTGAGGAGACCCGAGTCTTACCACATCCTAGGACCCTGTAAATATCTCACGTATCTGGTCTACTGAACAGAGCACCACAAAAGGTGCAGAGTAACCCATTTTATTTTGTTTTCCAGCAGGCAACTTCAGATGTCTTGATATAATGGGGGACAAAAAGGCAGGTAGCCAAAAAGCTTTTCACCAGGTAATTTGGGTTTATTGATACATGACGAGTCAGAGACAGCAAAAATAGGGAGCAAGGAAGCAAAAAACTCTCTATATGTTTAGTACACGTAGAAAACAATTTCAACTAGATTGCTCCTTTTTCTTTCACTAGCAGCACTGTAAGCAAAAACGTTGCATTTGGCTTTTCCCTTCTCCTCAGTGCTGCTCTCGCTACAAGAAGTCCCTAGCTCAAGAAGGTGGTGGCCACCAGCAAGCAGGGTTGCCCAGCGGCTGCTTTTAACACCACAGGGAGCTGGCGGAGGGCACACAAAGGCCTGACATTAGAAGAGTCACTGGCATGGCCTGCGAAACGCTGAGTTTTGATGTGCTGTCGTTCCTGCATGTCATTATCAGCCAGCAGGAAAACCCTGTGGTCTGCCCTGGAGAAAGCCAAGCCGAAGAATGGTAATTACGCGTATGTATGGGAATACCAGACCCCTTATTTAGTTTCAAATAACTGTTTTGCTAAAAAAAGGTTACTGTTTTCATCTAGTTCATGTTGATTTTCTATCACTTAAAAATAATATTAAGCTGAATAAAATTATACTATAGTACGACCATTCAGAACATTACAGTGCAAACCACAAAGTTTAAAAATACTCTGCTGCCCAGCACAGCTTGGATCAAAGAGTTAAAACCTACATTCTGAATCTTCCTTGGTGCAACATAATCATAGTTTTAATATTGAAATATGAAATATAAAGCTACAGTTTCATTCCTCAGCAATTAGCACTGGAAACTGGCAAAATATTTAGCAAAAGCATGACAGTCTAAACTTTGAATACAACAAACAAGAGGCTACACATAAGCTCTCACAGCATGACAAACATTTTGCAACCAGCCAATCTGCCAAAATGAAGGTTTTTTTTCACTAATACAGTTACACAGAATTATTGAATGCAGCTCCCCGAAATAATCCTAAAAGTCAAAACAACCACGCAAACCGGCTCTTTTATCTTCTGCTTACACTTACTAAACATGACACTACTCAACTAAAGAATAGCCTTCAACTAAGCAGCATTCCTGAACTAAGAACCCTCTGCTCAACACAGCTTCATGTAGTTAACAGGTGTATAACATTGTACGGACAGGGCTGCAGCTGTATTTGAGGAAGTGAAGCAAAGGTTCTTCTCAAGTCACAGTAACGTGACAAATAATTAGGACAGATATAGCTGAGCACTGGGAATCCTGCGTACCGTTCATGCATTGCTAGCCGGGCTTGACTTGCAGCCTCCAAAGGTTCTGCTTTCAACCGTGTGGCAATTGTTGAAGGATCTCTAACATGTCAAATCTCAAATGACAATCACACTTATGTTTTTTTTTACTGTCTGCTCTTAGTATGCCAAATAAGGATGAGGGAGGTCCTCTTTTTTGAGTAAAGAGGACAAATGTCGTATTGTGGGCTGCTCTCTTTCTGTAGCCCTCAAAATGAATGACTCTTTGCATTAAGTTATCTGGATAGCAAATACGTCCATGTTAATCAGATTTATAGCTATGACCTACTACATAAATACACATCTTTATTATCTACATAAACACTAGCAAATCTCAAAAAAATGCCAAATTTTCTATCATTCTTAGACTGAATTTGTTCAAGTGAGAAACCCTTACACTATGAACTACCAAGCACTGCTACATACGTGCACATACCTGTATTTTCTTGGTTTTGGAGCACAGAATTTTCTGCTGAATTAGCTGATATTCACTGTCTTACAAGATTTCAGTACTTGAAGTATTAAAGTATTTCAATATTTAAACAATGAAGACTTCTGCTGAAAGATAGTTAAACCATTCTAACAGACAGTTAAACCAACTGAATTAAAAACTCTTTAAAACACAACTGAATTTGATCCTTTAAGATATTTACACCACAAACAAGTCCGCAATGATATTCTTCATATGATATTGGGAGTTCTTCAATTCCTTAAAGCAATTCTGTCACTTGCGTACAAGCAAACACTGTTAGATTACATGTATACAGAGCAAGCAACTCCAGGAGCTGACAGTATCAACTGTAAAACTGTGGTGGTCCTAATTTTAATGCATTTTTTTTAAGAGAATTTGCCAATTACTTGAGCCCTGCGGAAGCTCAAGTAATCAAATCAATTTAAATCAAAAGGCAATAGTGGTCTTAAGCACAAAGTCTACCACACAATATATACAATAATGTTTTAATACAGATGACTACAAAAGACAACTAAAAGAGAGTAAGAGATTCTAGTGTCATGTGAATAAGGGGAGGTGCTTTTTTTTTTTTAAATGGAGGTAGAAAATATTAGTATCATTTTAATTTTTTTCTAAAACCAAAAAATCTTTTCAAAATGTAGACATATTTACATAGCAAGACAGTTTTAAGATTTTGAAGTTTCATGATTTAAAATGTAAAACTCAGTATTAGGCAGTGCAAAATATTTCATAAAATGAGGAAAATTTTACACACAATGTCAATCCCTGCTGCCATAAGTAGAAGACCTATGCTGCATAATATGAAAGTGTAAGGTCCCCACTTAGCAGTCATGTTCTGCTTACTAAAAATATGTGTTTTGGACGCATTCAATATACATAGCTTCAGTCTTTACCTCATGTTAACTTAGTACGTTTAAACAAAACATCTAAGTTTTTACAGTACCTAAATGTTGTCCTGATCCACTGAAAACACACTGCAAAACTCCTGGTAGTAACACGGATGTTGAATATTTTTCAGCATTTAGCTACTAAAGACAGGATCCAGTATACATAGGCATACAATAAGACTACAAATGAAATTTAGACTACTATTCATCACAAACCAGATTCTGGAAAAGCTTTTTTCTTCTCCTGGAAGGTTTACTTAAATAAATTGCAACCCAAAGTGGACTTGTACCAAATGAAAAAAAAAAAAGAAAAAAAAAAAAAAAAACCTTGTAAATACATCTGCACTAACCTAAATTCACTAGTAAGGAAACTTTACATGTTTCTTTTACATAAGTGATTTTATTCTTTTCAAGTAGATGGAGATGAAAATACAGGTGGATGGAATGGATGTATTATTTTCTACACCTGCTTAAAAATATCACCTACAAGAGAACTCTTTAAAGGCTATTTTGTGAAGGTGATATATATTTCTATGCACTGAAAAGGCACATGTCACTTAGTACACATCACTTGCATGGATAATGAGGAGAACAAGTTCTTTACTGTCTCTTCTGCTGTCATAACTTCCACCATTAAAATGATGTGTAAGTTACAGCTTTGTTCAAGCAATCAAAAGATGTACAACAAGCAAAAAAATGCTGAAAGGAGGGCTGCCAGCCCTCACTTCATCTGCCTAGTTATATATCTTTTCAGTGGAACAGAGAGCCAAATACCACACATTGTACAATCTCTTTTTTTTCTTTATTACACTTCTAGTAGTCAGTTTTTATTCATGCAGAAAAGTTTTGTCAGCTCCAAAAAGAGAGAATGATTTATTCTGTCATTTTCCTTCCATGCAGAAGGCAGCTACAGTTTCTCTTTATTTCTAAAAATGTATCTTTTCCCCATTCTCCCTTTAATTTGACATCATTAAGTTTATGACTTACAGTGCATTATAACCTCACAGTATGTACAATATGATGTCAAATGGGAAGCCTTGGGAATTAAGCCAAGTTCCAGCGGAGCTTGTGGCTGTCAAACTGCACACATAGCTGACTTTGACCTCGGGTAATTCAGTCATTGTGCTGCTCTAATTTAAAGGGAGACATTTTCTCCTGGGCAAGAGGAAAAGTCACACACACAAACTTATCTGGCTGCACTACTAACATGTAGAGATAGCAAGGCAACTTGGCTTGTTCTCCCAGCTGGATTGAGCATACTGTGGATCAAGTAATGGAAGACGAAGTGGGGCAAGAGGTCTTTGGTCTTCACCTACATCCCTCTGTAGCCAAGTGCTAAAGTCTCTTTTCTGGACCAGGAGTCATAACAGAGATAGATTCCTGCACAGACCTCCATCATCATCATAAAAGCCTTATTCTTAGGGACAGATTTACACAAAAAGTTGGGCTGCCTGCTTCGGACTGGGTCACCTGCTAACGTCAGTATTCCAAAGCTAAATTTCAAGGGAAAACAAGCACCTGGAGATACTCTATGCAGAATCTAATATATCTGTGCCCGTAACAAACTTCAAGATAATGGCTCAGTTATCTCAAATACATTTTCTATTAGTATTTTTTTCTATAAACAGGGAAATGATGATATGTTTATTTGCACTGCTGCAAAACAACCAGTCAGGAAACTCTTTTTTTAAAGGGCGGTATTGTTTTTCATTTTTTTTAACATGGCAGAAAGGCATCAGATACAAACTATTTCACAGTTCGGTGGGAAAAAAAAAAAAAAAAAAAGAAACAAAACATGAAACTACACCAAGCAGCAGCAGCAAAATTGAAACCTATTCTTCCATTCCCCTCCAGCAGGTAGTGCTATCAGAATGGATGGGTACTGTTAGCTGAAAATATCGAAGGGGTTAAAAGCACACGTGAAAGGACACGAGCTCTCACCTGAGTCAGATAACTCAACTGATGGACTTTCAATAGTGAGAAACTAACTTTGAAAGGTCCTTAAGAGGAGGATTCGAGGTCTTGCTATCAATCATGCAAATGGTAGTTTCCTTATATTAAGTTTCTGGGCAGTAAGGCGTGCCCTTCTTTTCCAGTCCTTCCCGCTTAATATCATCCATTAGCCTCCCCTAATCAGTGCTACTGATCCTAATCAGCGCTGACTTCATTTTTCAAGTATTCAGTCACCGCACTTTGATGTTTTTGCACAACGGCAACATGAAAGGTATGACACATGAGAAGTAAACTCTATCACTTAGCAGAAGCAACAGCCGAAGAGCTGTGCCGAACATCTTCATTATATTATTCATCACAACAGACAGTCATGCTGTATTTCCCTATGTTACCGTAGCCACTTGGTCAAAGTAGCTTCAGAGTTGTCATTTACAAATGTGGTTATTCTTTTCTGATGGATACCTTTCCACCTTCTACTCACTTTCAGCATTAAAAAAACTCCAGAAAATTACCATAACTTATTCATTCCTATTTCTGCAGTTCAATTTTTCAAATGAAAATGAATTTTTCAAAGGAGCTGAGTTAGGTATTACAGATGATTTAAGTATAAAAAACAATTTTATGTTCTATATGTAAATGCAATTTATGATGAAACAAAATTATGTCTTGACAGTACAGTCAAGTATACTCCTGTATATCAAGTAAATTTCTCCATATAAAATTCCAAATATTCATGTCATTCTCCTGTACTTCAGACTTTGCTTCCAATCTATCCACTGGAATCTTTCTCTTTAGAAGAGTTCCCTTGCTACATGCACCTTCTTACTAAAAAGTCAAGAAAAAGCCTTAATAACTCGAAGTTGTCATACTGGTTCAGTAAAATAAATGACCTTGTTGATGTTTTCCATTTTGAACCCGCTTAGCTACGAGTTACAGGACAGCCTTCCCTAAAAGCAATTTTAAAATTAAAATGCTTAAGCCATAATATCTCCAGTAAAATGTTTCCAATCCAAGGTGCCAGATAAATAGTACTATGTAGACATAGAAAGTGAGGCCAAATCCATGCACAGCCAAAACTCACTAACAGAGTCTCTTCATTTGAACAATAGCTTAAAATGAAGAAAAATAAACTTTACTATATTTTCTTCCTCTCACTATCCAGGGAATGGCTGAACTGGAAAAAGCCAGAAAGAAAATAAATAAATAAATAAAGATATATAAAAAAGTAAAGCCAGAGGAATAATACCGAGTAGTATTAAAGGCAATGAAGTTTCAAGCTCCAAGAAAGGAAATGTCCATTTCCATAGAATAATAAAGGGGAGGTTTCCAATGGGCTTTATTGGTGTAGGGTCCCCTTCCCACCTGCTTTCCTGAGTTTTATGGTTACATGGTATATGGACAAGGGTTTTAAAAACCCACTCCTGATTCTTGATTGGACTGCACTGTGAATGTCAATGTTTTCTGTAATTCTTTTCTGAAGTCAGACTAGCTGCAACTATAATTTTTGAGCGCTGCCAAGCATTCAGCTGAGAGTTTTGCCTGTGTCAGAATACGGCCCCATCCCCAGTGCGCATCCCAGGCTTGTTAAAGGCCTCAAGAGCACCCCAAAGACAGCTGGAAACTGGAAGGAGACAGCTTGTAGGCCACCTCCTGATCTGCAAGCTGCCAGATGGGGTGTGCAAAATGGAACCCTGTGGATTTCAATGGAGCCCTGCTCCCCAGCCCCTCCACAGCCAGCTGGCATCCCTCCTCTTCAACGCATTTCATGTTAGGCGAACCAGGACTGCCATGCATACGGCTCAAGCCTTGTGGTTAATTAAAGTTACCACTTAACCCCATACTCTCTCAGGTAAACCGGGTGAACATTGCAGCATGTTTTGTAGCCTGGTACAAGCCAATTGCAAGCGAAATTGTAAGACTGCTGCATAAACAGAAATATATTTAGATATTAAGTTTTACAAAGGTCTTTCTGATGGACAATAAGCTTCTCATAAATGTGAGAAATTCATTCATACATGATGGACAATGCAATGCAGGCTCTCAGACCAATACAGGGTGCTGTAATGTTATGCATTTTAGCATATAGACCACACCAAGCTCTCCTTGTCTGACAAAATGTGACATTTCCCATACACCACAAAAGATGAAAGTAACAATTAGAATCTAAATATGCCTCTTTTTCTCCTGCCTTTTCTAGCTCATCTAAGCTCTTCGCACAGTAGCTCTGCCTGACATCCTACTCATAGGCTTTAAATAATGGGTGAATTTTATACCTCCTTAACTAAAAAACTAATTATGTTAAGATCAGACTCTATACATGTATTCAACTTCAATATTCATTAAAAAAAAATCAATCCTATAACTGCATGACTAAAGAATGTATAAAACACCAAAGATTTTAGAGAAAAATAATTTTAAGTCTTCCTTTATCAATATACAGCTTTTTAGACTGAAAAAAAAGAAAAAAGGAAAAAGAAAAAAAACAGGTCTGTAAACTTTACACACACTCACCAACAGCAGAATTACTTCTTCAAACCTGATTAGATCTGCCAGGATATCCCATTAGCCAGTTATTCACTGCCTTACTTATCACAGCTCAACACTAAGACTTTCAACAGACCTCTTTGTAAGGTTAATATCCAAAACAGAGGACATCAACAGCATTAGAACCGTACCTAAAATGAACCATTCTTCTTGCAATACATCTGTTACTACATACGTTTGCTAATACATTGTTAAATTACATGAGCTTAGACATTTCAGTAATTTATTCAGTATATGATCTTCAAAATATTAAATAAACCTCCTCTATTTAAATTAACACTAGGAATTTTATACAAGAAGAATCAGGCCAGTGCTGATGTTCAGGAAAATCCTGCATTCAAACTGCTTTTAATTTTACAAAATTAAGTATTATTGAATTTTAGTAATAACAAAAAAGAGCTAAAGGGTTCATGACTGATCAGTAAGACATGAACTATTCACCACATAACTGCACTTGGTCCTTCAAAGATTATTTCCTCTACCGCTTATTTTATTTTGCAATTATCACTAGGTTAAAGCTGGCATCTTGCAAGGATATAACTATTTCCTTCAGTTCTTTTACATTCAGGATCCCTTGATTTCAAAGCGAGTCGTGCACAGAACTTTGCATGGTAACTCATAGTGGTCTAAGTAATTAATCAACTCAAAAGCAAATAACAGATACCTAATGGAAGATGATATTTAGTAGCTCAAGGTAGAACTCGAAGGACAAGAAACTGCTTCATTGTATATACAGGGAGACTGGTTGGACTCAAATCCTGAACAGTTAGACCCCTGCGTATAGGATTTGTCCGACAGCACGCAGCATTAACGCTCGTCTAATATACCACCTTGGTAACTTCTGTGTCCAAAGCCGTGAGGCTTCTAACGGCTGAGTGAAGCTGGTCCTAGAAATACGGGAGATTAAAAGCATTCGGGAAAGGTCCACGGTGACCAGCAGCTGAGCAAGGGGGCTTCAGATGCCCCTAACAGACCAGGGATCTCCAAGGGCCTGTAGCTGCCACTGAGGCAACATACCCAGCAGGAATCTGAAGAGGGTAACTGACAACTGGTAGCACCGAGAGCCCTCTGAGCACACTTTAATGTTGATCACAAACAAACAAAAAAAAAATAGTAGTAAAATGTGAGTACCTCTAGATGGGCTCACTGATTGTCCTGACTATAGGACACAGTAATTTTAAGACTGCATTGTTCTTAGTACTAACTTTGTTCTATTTACTGTCAGTTTAGGGAAAAGCATGTACACTGGAAAACATTCACAGATATTAAACTAGTCTACCAAGCCCATCATGAATTAAAAAAAAAAAAATCAGTTGATTTATAGGGGCTTCTCCCCTCTATCCTCCTAGCACTGAGCTGCAATTTTCACAATGAAAATATATTTTAAAAGTCATCATACAGAAATAACACATTTGATTATTTAGGTTATTACATTTGGCATATTTTAATGTAATTTGAAAATCATAGTGGGCATTAAAAATAATCTGTGCATTCTCCATGTCAGGTATATGTACTAGTTTTTTCTTTTCACTCTATTTTAATTGCAAAAACCTGTGAAAGTTAGCCTTATGTAGTACGATCAAAAGGTACAGTCTTTCTTGGTTTTGGAATTCTTAAATCTATCCTACAGGTTTTATCTTTTGAGTTTAACTACTAATTTTTTGCTTATGATAGAAACATATTTGGTAATTAAAGCTAAAACGAAGATTTAAGAATTGTTTAGTGTCTTTACACATAAGCTTACCTACATGAAAATGGAACAATAAAACAGAATTACTGTAAAATAAATAGAAAATTCCAAATGAACTGTAAGCAGTAAGACTGGTTAATTTTATGGAGGACATTTAAGTAAATACAATTAATATTGTTTGATTCAAAATACCTGGTAACATGGTAACTAGTCTCAATCACATTGCTCCCTCTGATGGTAAAAATCTACCGAAAGGATAAAAATGTTCTGCAGATTTCATTGCAGAATTACTCTAATTCCATTGTTTTAAAAGTTGGTATGCAGTCAGATTTACATCATATCTGAAATAAAACAAGGTTCAGAAGGGGACAGGAAATAAGAGCCCATGCCACTTAAGCAAACAGCTGAACTGCTGGGAAGAAAAAAATCACCTTTAATACTTTACACCTAAAACCCCTCGGAACGACAAAGCTTGAGGAGTCATTTGTAATGAAGAAGCACCTACTTCCATACCCTGCGTCACCTTCCCCACCCACCACTTCCCACAGGACAATCAGCAAACAAACTGCTCTACATGTGCAACTTAATCCTGCCCCCCCAAAAAAGTCACACAAAATATGATGGTGCCAACAGAAGAAAGAAATGGGAATGGGCAGCACAGTTCTTGCTCATGAAGCCGAACCACCCAAACTGTCTCTTCCGGAAGACTGCAAAAATTGTGCAGACAGAGTGCATAAATGTTCCCACGTTATCTAAGTATGTTCTTCACATGCATGGCATGTGAAGTCACAGATGTCGGTATACCTAATCTGCTAGCTGTGGCATTTTCCATCTCCTCTTCCTACATAAAAGCACAGAGAATGTGTAGACAGAAGTCATGGAAATTTGCTTATCAGCCTTCATTTGAAAATACTATTTCAAGAATATCTTCTCATTTACACAAACACTGCCTCAATTTGGTAACACAGTAAGGTTCAGAAATCCAGGCAAATGAGCAGTTATGGAGCAAGGGAACTGCAGAGACTGCGCTGTAGTCGCTAGTCTACAGGCTGCTGTTCCTACCAGCCACCGCATCACGCTGCACTCAGCCCACAGGCTGCTAAAGGAATTTCAGCAGTAGAGGAACAGCCACAGAGAACAAGTGGCAAAGACAGCAGTTAGTCAAAGGGGCTTTCCTAGCTGCCAGAGAGCTCAGTGAAAACCACCATTTACTGAAGAAAAAAGTTCATTTTCCATGTAATTCTACCTGAGTCAATAATGCAAAAAAAAAAAAAAAAAAAGTATTTATGCAGAGTCAGTAAAAAGAACTCTTAAAAAATGTTTCAGCATACAAATACCACTGTTGCTTTCTGCAGAGGAATCAGGGACTTTTAAGGCAGCATTTAGTATTTACACTGCCATGTCCAACAATACGGTTCACAAACCGTGTGTTTACTAAGTAGACAAAGTCATGAACAATCAGTCCTTCAGGCAAAGTGACTGCATGTCAAACTGAAACTTTAAAAACTTTATTTGTTAACAGCATTGCTAATTGAAATAAGAAAACCATTATTTTCCATTTTACAAATGAATGGCATTTGCTCTGTTTTCTTTCCTTGTATGCTTTGACTGAAGTACCTAAAGAAAAATTTCAGGTGGACCAGAATCAAGGATGAAAAACTTCAAGTCAAACACACTTTCTCATAATCATGAATGACTCAAGATTTGTGCTATAAAAATATTTTTTCATGAACTTCTATTTGTCACTGCAACCACTACAAAGAAAACACAAAGGAAAAATTAGGATTAGTCAACATTCACCTATCTGCATTTAAACTAAGGTTCAAACTGTGGAAGTGAAGATTCAGGTTTAACATTTCACTTCCATATTGTCTAAACAAATCATATTAAATATTCCTCAAAAACTCCACGTCCAAAGTCCAAGGTGCAGCAGAGAGCATACTGCAAACACACATGAGAATGTTAAACTACTGAACGCCTAAGTTTGGAAAAGTGAACAAGCAGGATCCATGAAGGCTCACAGTAAGGCCAGGGTGTCCACTTTTAACACCTGCTATGCACAGATTCCCTTCCTTTTGATCTTACCAAATTCTAACCCCTGTAGATCTTTTCTCAACAACGAAAAAAGAGAGAAAATGAACATATTCTCCATTAAAAAAAAAAGATTTCAGTCAGTGCTGGAAAAAATATTTTATAAAGTCTTCCAGAAATTGGGCAGAGGAGCCCCACAGACTACCGAGCATACTGGAAGTGTTACACTGGAAAAGCGTATATGATATTGAAAGATTCTGCACCTTTCAGCACTGTACCTCACCATTTACACTGTTTTTTTCCAGTGCATACCAATGAAAATTTACGCTATAAATGATATCATGTGACCGTGAGATAGCTGCTATCTCAGTATATGGCTTTTCTTTCCCCATACAAAACACATTAAACTTTTCAAACAGGTGAAAATCTTGACTCCACTGAAATGCATTTTACAAATGAATAATTAGTATGTAATACACAGGTTATCTCTTGCTTCTTTAATGGGATCCTCTCAGACAAATTCTGACTTAAATTATAATATAGTAAGAATATTTTCACCCACTGTAGTCATAATTTTTCAGTGCTTTTAACTTCTTCACATATAAGTTGCTACAGACTTTTAGCTTAATATAAAAGAGGACAAAGATGTGACTGTGGTTTAATGGGCCTGGATATGTATAGTATGTTTAAGACATATTTTATAAAACATGTCTGTAAAGTTATATGCTTCATCTAGTGCCATTTTATTATTTTAAAAGGTTAACATTTCTCCCTATCATTTCTTTCTTTTTTAATAAAAGTTGACTTCCAAGTCAACCACTCAGATACTGAGGTGCAGGTCAGAGAAAAATTACTACAGGAGGGAGAAAGAAACCCTGACTGCTATATGATGCTAAACAAATATTATTCATAGCCACAAATCATTCAAAAGTGTTTGCTAATAAAATATTTCTGAAACTATGGCTTTTATTTTGTAATATATTTCCAAGTCTTTTCCAGAAAAGTACTTAAGCACATGCCTAACTTAAAGCACATGAGAAATCCCATTTGATTTCAATAGACTTAATCATATCCCTCAAGTCCCACACATTCTTCAGTGCACTGCTGTATCAGGACTTTTTACAATAATCAAATGAGAATAAACCAAATATGTATTCATTGTAATCCACACTTTTCACATGAAAATGTAGACGTAGTCTTTTAATAGTCATGAAAGCATTAGGCTTTTAGTCCTACAAAGTAACAAAACGACACCAAAATTAAAAGACTAGAGCAGATGGATTCACTGCTATATGGTCAAATGTTCTGTATTCCTGTGCAGAACTCAGGCCCTTTTGCTGAAGAAGACAGCATTTCCGGGTATGACAACATCACCTGAACACAGTCAAAATCAGATGTCTAAACTGATGTACAACCACTGTCCTAAGGAAATTATAATATTAATTTATATTTTCACATAGGACTGACCTGGATGTATTTTGAACTTATATAATATGTAATATATGCAATATATACCTATAATATGTAATATGTAATATAATAATATATACATATTATTATAGGTATATATTACATTTATATAGTATATAATATTAAAATATACCATTTGTAAATCTGGCATTTAAATGCCTTATCAAATGCTGCATCTTATACACAGAATCCAGCTGCAAAACTTGAAATATGTCTGTGAGATACTGATAATTTAATTTAGATAAGCACTGTTCCCTAAAGAGAATGGGAGGAGCAATATCTTTTACTACACTACCTGTTGTTTCAAAACATATACACACACAAATATGTGTTCATTTCTTTTTAGATAAATAAGCCTTTCTTGATGTCACAAAGAAAGCCTCACTATCCAGAAGTTTGCCCAGTTTTCGGACCCTGAAAAGATGTTTTTGTACCACAAAGTATCTTCCATACTTCTCCAGCGGCATCACCTGGAATATAGATATTATTTCATCATATAAAAGTTGCCTCTAATTTTCTTAGATCATCAGAGCTACAACATCACTGTTAATAAAAAATTCAGTGTATCTAGCAACTCTAAAGCCCCATGTGCAGAAGACAATATCTAGTTTGAGGGAAGTTTATGTAGCTCACGGAAGCAGAAACTTCCCCAAGTAGCTTTATCCATAAAATTTCAGTCTCAGACCTCTTTGGAGCCATGAATACTAGTCATAACAAACTGTATAGTAGCTGTGTGTTAGTCAGTCTTTGTCAGCACTCCAAGGACAGTATGTGGCAGCAGAACATATTTCTTCTATTGGTTTCCTTTGTTATTAAGAACAGCCCATATGGTGCCTTTCCACTTAAGCCCCTGAGCCTCACTAGCAACGTCTTCCAGAAAATAGGTGGAGAGCCGAACCACAGGACATAGGACAGGACCAAAAGGTGTGAACATCCCTGTCTGCTTGTCAACTCCCTTTCCCATCTCATCTTGCAAAGCTACAAACTATGAGTATCATTATATTTGCTTGGATATAAGACAGTAACTATTTAGCTTACTTCTAGCTTTATTAGAATAAAGTTGCATTTAAATCATTTAAATTTTTTACTTAACTCAGAGGAGTTAAATAAAAGCACATTTCTATTAAGTGTGTGTCAACAGCCAATGTTTGTGTCCTTGTTCAACACTAAACTGAATTTCTCCAATTATATGAGTTTTGTATGAAACATGAATGATCTCAGTTTGTTCTAAATGTCAAAATGCATCATCTGCTTCTGAACTTCATCTGATACTATCTGCAAACAGTAAATGGGAAAAAAATATATATAATATACAAACAACCTCTAACATAGTTTGGGAAAAGTCCCTCTAATTGGTCACTGATGGATTATGGTATGTAAGTCACTGAAAGCTGGAATAAAAGAGGGCAAGGTAAAACACATACTTACTGTCACAGTGATTGTCATACCATATGTAAAGGTGTTATGGGGGGAAAGAACAATATTTCAATCTCTATTTTCTGCACTTTTCTACTAGAAAGAATTTTCTAATATTCTCTAATATTCATTCTAACAACCTGTTTCTTGACGTAATTCAAAGAGGATGATAATTTGGGGTCTTCTATGGCCAAGCCAGGTCACTGTGGCAATTTCTGTGTCTACCAAAGGTTTTAAAGAAAATTTTGAAGAAACTCTCTAATATGCTGGTTCAAAAGACATGTTGATTTTTACTTTGATTTCAAATTATGCCATTTTTTTCAATGATTATTTTTAGTTAAAAGCAAATAATGACTCAATAAGGCAACCATTTTTGCTTCAGTGTACTCACTGACATCTAATAAATCCAATTTCTTTCATAACAATGAAGTATTTCAGCATAATGCCAGCAATTCATTACTGGAAGTTAGATAACTTCCAGAGGTATTTTTCAACCAAGAATTCTATGATTCTGCAATTCGACTACAAAATGAATTGCCTGTAATATTGCAGGTCCTATAAATAATGGTATTACAGGAATACAAATTACCACAGGCTATTGTGCACCAAAGAAATAGAATGATAAATATTTAAACAAGATAGAGTTGAAAACAATTTTCATTTCACTGAAATTAGCTTCTGTTGGAGCACAATGCTCCAGCTTCCACAGTGCAAGACGACTGCCCATCGCGGAGGGCTGGAACACCACACAGCTGTGCTAAAAGCAGCAGGTTTGGGGACTACGCGACAATGAACTAACTACAACCGAAAACTGATCTGCAAGGGGATCACAGCTGACACCTTCACATGTTAAAAAAAAAAAAAAAAAAAAAAAAAAAGAAAAAAAAAAAAAAAAAAAACATGGAAACAGTATTGTCCAGGGACCGTCCAGCTACAAGCACAGG
This sequence comes from Nothocercus julius, assembly GCA_013398735.1. Taxonomy (NCBI): domain Eukaryota; kingdom Metazoa; phylum Chordata; class Aves; order Tinamiformes; family Tinamidae; genus Nothocercus; species Nothocercus julius. The sequence continues at coordinate 6,673,399 of VZSV01000023.1, read as the reverse complement.
TATAAATGCACGAATGGTATGCTAGTCTATATAATCTGATGAAAAATGAGTAACTTACGTAGTGCACAATGTTAATGATTGTCCGCACTCCACGAAGATGAAAAATGGATTATTCAGTTCAAGTCTCACACATCTGCTAGCATTCTGTCCTACAGTACTGCAATCTATTGTTTAATTCTAGGTTAAAATGAAGTAATCTAAATATGCACTCTGTTATATAAAAGGGCCAGAGGATGAAATTACATCAGTTTCTAATAAGGCCCTTTGAAACCCTAAACTAGCAAGTTAGCAGCCAAATTATTTTTCTCCTACTAATACAGCTAGAACAGCAAATAAGAACGAGATGAAAATAAAAGGCTACAGCCTTTTAAAAGGTTTTTTTTTTTTGCTACAGCAGGACACAACAAAATGCTAAACATCATTTTACCACTTTATCCTCTTATTTAAAACCTCCAAAAGTAGTCTTGCAAAGCTTTCTTAAATGCAAGGTTCTTGCTAAATGCAAGATCTGATGTACTGATGTACTTCATTGTTTCATCTCTGTTTATATGTTGCATATAAAATCTATTGCAACTACAAGTATTAACACTACATTTTTCTCTCTGTGTAAAACCAGCATATGCGGTTTTAACATTTTTTTGTGACAAATGTCACACCAGAATATAAAAAAGGACCGTTTGTTCACTTTCCCCTGTGAAATGCATGTCTTACTATTCTCCTTCTTCCAGGATATCCTTAAGCTGAACTTTATTATCAATAAACAGCAAATTTCCCTCCTGTACATCAGCGTCCAACAAGGATACTCTGCGTCTGACCTGGGAAAGAAAAGGAGAATCCTGGGGTCTTTAGGATTCAGCACGGAGGGAAGGTGCCAGAGAAAACGGCACCAGCTACAAACACAGCAAGGACTGATGTGTGGCTCGTGGATCCCAGCCTTCCTCTGCATGGGGGAGCAACGTCCACCATCTCCCTGCTGATGGATGTTCAAAAAGGCAGCTTTTACTTACAAAGTTATGTGTAAAGACTGGAAACCTCAAGTATGATAAACTTGACTTCAATTCAGCCCGTATTTGATTGCTGTGCACCCTCAGGACTGGATTCCCCATCTCTGCCACATGAGGGGGAGAGAGAAGGCAAAGGAAAGCAAGCAGAACCGATTTCTCTGCAGAGCGGCTTTACAGTAGAGGAGGGCAAGCAAGGGGTTCATATAACACTCTGGTCAGGCATTGCATAAGGATTTGAAATGCAGCAAGAGCAACGAGTTTACTACAAATAAAAATAGGAAAATAAATAAACTAGTGACATAATACAATAAAGGGGGTATGTATTCCAGCTAATCAAACAGGCATCTCCGAGAACACAGCAGCTGCTCATTTCAGTCAAATGCAATTCCTCCAGAGGCGCAGAGAACAGGGGTTCCCTTAGGCTCCTGAAGCACCATGTGGACGTGCAATCATTTCTCTGTGACTAAAACAGAAGAATTTATTTCTCAAACAATAGCTGGGATGCTACAAAATTGCTCCTACTTCTGATCATGAGAGTTTCACCTGCCTGTGAAATAGGATGGAAAGGATGCAAATCACAGAACCAGTCAATTACTAGTTTCTTTTAAAACAAGAGTGAATGAACAAAAACTTCAGTTACAATAGTATTAAGGTGGTCAAAAATATGTAAAAGACTGTCACTGTGTTTCAGGAGGACTGTGTTGCAGAAATTAACAATATTTAATTATTTTCTTAAATATAGAGCTCAAAAAACACCCTTGTTATTTAATTAACCCAAATAAGCGTGCCTGGGCTCCATTCCTGAGGCTGAAAGGTTCTCATGAACTGCTCAGGAAAATGAACTCAAAAGAAGGAATCTCTCTATTTTGAAAGCCCAACTGTCCATCAAACATATTATCCAACCGCAAGCACGTTCTAAACTTTCTCAATTGCAGAGACAGCCCATCTTTCAAATAGCCCAGGATGAGAATATTCAGGGCAAGAAGCCAGCTCCAGTTTTAACACAGGTCTTGCATTCAGGCTTATTCACACCATCCAATACGTTTTCAGCGCAGGCTAGATTATTAGGCTCCTAAAATTTCCGCTATGTAAATCTCATGCACCTAGTCCCCAGAGTGAAATCCTGCAGCTGCCGTTCAGTACCTCCATTCCTTGAAACATGTGAGGAACCAAAAATCCCGCACGATGGGCAGGAACTGCCTAGAGATGACCGGTACGAAACACCAGTACAGAAGAGGCAGCAGAGGCAGAGGATAAGTATCCAGTGCTTTCCAGGAGCTTGACGCACCCAAGTCGGTGGTAGAGAACACAAACCTCTTTCTACGCAGTGTCTCTGGCCTGGAATCCTGCCCTGTGGAGTCTAAAGAACTAAGCTGAAACCTGGCTGTGATGAGAGTTTAACTATGACAAAACACCAAAGAGACCTACAGGCCAGGGAAATTGAGGTTCAGTATCTGCTCTACGCAGAGAAGGTTCAAACCACAAATCCATTTCCCAGGATGGCACCAAATATTTTGGGGCTAGATCTGAGTCTGGGTGCATACTTAGAATGCAGACAGTGATGAAAGGGGAATCTTCTCACCTATTCCAGTGAGGACCTGACACTGTTCATCAAAAAGGTAAAAGAATAAACTCTTGCCTTGAATCAGTGTCATTGTAATAGCAGCATAAATATAGCAAATTCTTTCTCTGTATACAAGTGTCTTAATGCAATTTCAGCTCAGTCTGTAATCTGCAAGACCATTTTCACACATTAGCATAAAGCCATGCAGTAACGATGAAAAAAATACTACAGAAATTAGACTGCTATAAAGTAATAAAATCATTATTAAAGTATGCATTTATCAGGCCTCCAGTGTTCCAAAAACATCTTAACTACTATGAAAAACATATTTTGCAGTAAGCTAAACTGGCTCTTCTACTTCCTATTAATAACTGTACTATGTATATTGCATAAAATAATTCTTCCTCATGCTAAGAGACAAGAACTTCTACTTAATCTTTTATGACCTTTATAAAACTTTATTAAATTATGAAACCATGTAGCTCTCACATGCTCTAAAGTTTTGGTTAGGAACGATTTAAATGCATAAATAAACGCAGCTGTCCCAAGTAGTGCCACCATGATGACTTAAGATGCTGTTATGAGCCTCCAGTTCCATCTCATTTTAAATAAGCAATAAAAACTCTACTGCAAGACAAAGTCTCAGATATGAGATACCTGTTCAGGAGCAAAGTACTCCTTACTAAAAAAAAAGAAATAACTGACATTTGAAAATGTTTCTTTTCAGACATTTCTCATTTTTAAAATACTCAGTTCTTTGCCCTCGCGTTACTCATAAAAGTTTCTGCTATAAAAATGTATTACGGTTAGTTTATTACATGGAATATTTCAATAAGTCAGAAAAATAAATATGAAATCCCTTTATTGATCTTTAGTATGCTGATCCCAAGCTGACACTTGTGGGCAGTATGCTGCTTACAGATCCCTCCAATACTGTGACCACAAGAAATTAAAAATATTGAAAGTGAAGCAAATACTTCGGATGACAGGCCCACAGCCAATTTTAAAATTGACCAGAATATGTTACTTCCTCAGAACTGTAGCCTGATGGCTGAAAAAGTTTGTAGGCTGCATCTTTAAAGGAAAGGAAAAGTTAGAAGGGAAAAGAAGAAAAAATGTCCACCCTAATTTTCCCTGCTATTTCACCAACAACAAGAGGAATCTCCATTTAATATAGGTCAAGAAGAGATACTGCCAGTTCTCATGAATCTCTTGAATTCCAAGAGAATCCTAAAAAAAAAATAAAGTCATCTGCAGCAGCCTAATCATCTGAAAGCTCTTACTCATATTTTTATTAACCCTTGCTTTGGCAAAACTGAGAGACCATGATGGATATATATTTGATAAAACTATTTGGACAAGACATACTATACCACTGTGCACTGTTTTAACATTTTATTCTTCCAGTGTACCTGAATTATATCCATGAGTACTCCTAAAAATTTAAGTTCTACCAAATCCTATGTAGCTTTCATCTTTAATATTTGATAGGTAAAAGTTAAGATTAATAACCAACTATGAACTAAGAAAAGATTTCAATACAGAAGTCCAGAAACTCTCCCAATATCTTTGTAAAATTCCCAAATAAAAAGTAAAATCTCTTCACACTCTGAGCATAGTTCTATCTATTTCATAAAGTTTAGCAACATTGGTACTTACTGACTGTTCACTTAGATCCTGAGACTCTTCCATGGAGGTTATTCACTTTTCCCCCACAAGCAGAAGTCTTATCTTCAAAATTTATAGCTCAGTGGTCTAAATTGAAAAGAGGATAAAAATAAAATGTGTTAGTCAGTGGGCCTGATTTCTAAGGCAAATCCACAATAAGCAAACACCTTAACATAGGGTCTGGTTCCACTGAAATCAGCAGTAAATTTCCCATTGACTGCTGTGAAGCCTAACACATAAAACATTTCAGCATGATCTGTCTAACATACAGAAAGAGGCACACACATCTACGCAATAATTCTTCACCTCCCACAAGGAAAAAAAAAAAATTTTTAAATGATAAAAGCTAGAATGTTTAACATAGGCAACTATTCAGGTCTACAACAAAAGATAACCCTTGGGAGAACATATTAAAAAGACGACTATAGAACACAGAACAAAGATGCTTAATACGCATTTAATGATAATCTTTTAGTCATTAAATGTCTGGCAGAAAAAGGTTATTATGCAATTATCAGCATGAAGTCCCCTCTCTAAGGTCCATTAAATTCCTTTAGGATTACATAAAACACACGAAGTGGTATAAAACAAGCAGCTCCCTACAATGTGCTAAACAACATACATTATCCTAATTATCTACCCTGCATATGCCTTCTCCCATAGGACGAAATCACTCTCAACAAATAATGAGATCTTAAATACGAAAATTTTATGTTCTAAAAGATATGCCTAGTAATTCTTAAAGTAACCTTAGATTAAAAAACACAGTTACATCATAGTCTCCGTTCTCACGAAAGATCTGCTTGACAGTTGTGAGTGGATTTGAGTAATTTAAACATCAACAAGTGCCAGGGATATTTCATGTAGCAATAATAACACAATTCAAAACTGGAACCGACACATATAATGGTATGCAACTGCACAAGCTGAGGCACCCAAACAAGCTAACTTTATCTGAATTTATCAACTAATTACCTGGAGAAAACATTACCTAGGAATATTCCCACTAACATAAACCTAATGTGCATCTGTCTTTGTTTTAAGTTTTTAAATTATAATGAGTTACCTCTTATATTTTACACTATCTTAAACCTCCATAAAAGTAATTATTACTTATCTGAGTTAAACAATTTATCAATTAACAATTAACACAAATAATTACTACAATTAACAATTAAATAATTGGAGCTATGAATCATTTCACCTCCATATATCCCCAGGCATAGCCCTATTTTTTTCTGTAAATTCCTTTTCTTTTACCACGAAGAGCCACCTACCTGCCATGCCCCCATTTCCTGTCCAATTTGTAAGTCCCCAAATCCCCTTGCATTTCACCTGGGGCACTCCCCAGATCATACATGCTTAGAGCCCAAACCTACTTTCTTTCTTGCCTCACCTCTATCTCTTCTCTTTCCTGCCACCAAGATTACACCTTCTTGTTTTCCTCCCCTCTGGTCTAAGTTTCAAGATTTTTATTAGCATTTCATTAATTTTGCCATCATTTTACACTAGAAAAAGACCAACCGCAAACGAATCCTACCGCATTTAGTTCACCTTAACAAGAAAACGTACAGAACCTCTGACTTTCAAAACAGCTGCAGACTCCTCTTGATTTCAGAAAAGATTCAAGCCATGGAAGTCTTCACTGGTGATGGCTTCACAAAAACAGTTATCACATCACCAGCGTAGCACCAACACCCTTGGATTTTTTTTATCTGCTGTCTTTTGTCCAACTGAGAGAAAAGGGGAATTGCAAGCCTTCCTTAAAATACTCAACTTAATATAGGCAAATATAAGACAGGAGACTATTGAGAACAATGAGGATTTTGAAGGAAAGCAGTTCTACACAGGATTTCCTGTAGCAGGCCATTATTCATTAGCCCCTGTCAGAGAGGCAACCGTTCCTAATACAAAGGTGAATTTCCACAAAATGAGAACTGATCCAAACTACTCCATAAATAACTAAAACACAAAATCTTTTTTTTTTTTTTTTTTTTTTTTTTTTAGATGTTAGCTTTAATTTAATTTAGTTTAAGTTAATTAAGAGCTTGAAATATGGGCATGCTAGTGCATCAGTAAGACTGCCTTTGGAAAGGCATGGCCAAACAGACAACAATAAAACACAAGATTCAGATCAAACTGTTTGAGTAGTTTCTAAGTTTACTGCCCAAAAGGCAATAGCTGACTTGCATTCAACAGTAAATGCTCTAACTCTGCATGTTGATAACAGAGTGGCAGCACCCTCACTTTCTCCATCAGTCTCTACTATTATTGAGTCATGGAAACATATCACAAGAGAGACACCCACATTCCTGTTTCTTTCCATATTAATCATGAACTTAACCAAAGCCCACTGAAATCAATGGAGAGATGTGACTTTTTTTTCTTTTAAAATTAAGTACTTCAATATTTTAAATAAATCTTAGGTAGGTCTAGCAGGAGTTTTACTATTAAGAACAGCCTCTGTTTCACCTACAGTGTGTGTGTGTGTTGTGCTTCCCAAAATTCAGATGAAAATGAATTATTTTCTCTCTGTCATCATTAACAATGAAATTCCAGGCAACTTCATGTAGCTTGATAAGTACTTGTTTAGTCAGTCCCTATGGATGATCCCTGTAAAACATATACACCGGAATGCACAATTAAATATGCCACTTGTATCCATCTTCTTCAAATATGACTGACCTTCAATAACTTTTAAATGTACTTTACTGAATTGTAAGACAAGCCAGTTGCACAAATGCACACTCTGTTAAACGCACAAATACCCTATATAGCACAAACATGCTATGTAATAGTTTCAGTGGGGCTGTCTTGTTCATCTTTATGTTGTCTCAAAACTCAAATATTGAAAATGAAGCTTTCTAAAAATAGAATTCTAAATTAATCTTATATCAATATTCCCTCTAATGCTTTAAGGTATTATCAACTAATTCGTGCTACATTTTGAGCCCAGCTAAAGCTGCTGATTATAACCCGCTGCAAACACAATGATTTTTATAAAGGTAGTTATGCCAATTGCACTTAGACCAAATCCTTTAGGGTTTAGTTTTATAAATTTGTAAAAGAGGAGAAAAAAAACATTAGAGAAGTCAGTGTTTTAAATAAGACCAGCATTACTCCCCAATAAAGATATAAAATTAAAGGATAATAGTAACCTCGTGCTGTTTTATGAGGCAATAATCCAGTTACCAATTCAATCTTGTAGTTTATCCCGTCTAGAGAACCAGATTAAAAACAGAGGGAGGGAGGGCACTTTTATCCCTATTATATTGCAAGTGTTTCTAAATGCTTCTAAGTATTTTTAAAACTGTTGTTAAAAGTTTTAAACTCAGAGACAAGCCAGAATGAAGAAAAATGCCTGTTTCTGCTCTTGAGCCAGTCCTCGCAGATGTGGCTTTAAAACTGATGAAGTGTTTTATGCTCTAAGATAAAAATTTTACCTTTCTAAGAAATGTCTTAATTAGGAAGATTCCTGACTTTCCTCATCAGCAAGCGCATTTAAATATAATATTTTATTTATTTATTTTTATCTGGGGGAATAAAACACTTCATCAAGTTTAAACTGCAACTTCCAGGACTCAACGATGAGGAGAAACATGTGTTTTTTTCCAGAGATACACACATAAGTCTAAAAAAAAAAAAAAAGAGCAACTCCTGCTCTCCTGCTCACTGATTTGTAAATGAAGATTTACAAAGGACAAGAAGGACAAGATCTCCCCTATAACAATGATTTTTTTAAAAAAAATTTCAATGATAATTGTTTTAGGGACACAGTACAATTCTTTTCACTCTTTTTAAACTGCAGAACACTTAGGGAGGTTATCTTCAGTGATGAGCTGGTAATAAGTCATGGCTGTATACTAAAGGAGCTGCAGAATCCCAGTCAAGTTTACTATCATGTTCTTGCATTATGTTATGTGTCTACAATAATAAGATATGTAGAGAACACAGAAAATAGAGAGAATGGTGGTGGTCACAAGTAATTTAGAGACGCAAAAAATATATCTCTATTACAGCCTAGCAGAGAGTCCAAATTCTGATTTAAGTGAGAAGTGGACACATATACAGCAATATCTCATTTTGTAGTGTTCTCTTTCAGAAACCCGTGATAGTTAAAAGTACTTAGTGCTTAGAACTGCAACTGAAGACTTGCTGAGTGTTTTCCAGCAAGCTTCCTTTATCAGAATAAATAAGCACAGCTTCTGGGGTCTGAACTCTCAGTCATAGGCAAGTCCCTGCCTGGCTTTTGCACTTTACCTACAGAACACAGGCACTAAATACAGGGCACTGTGAAAGCCTATGTAAGGAAGGTAATGAGAAAATGAATTGACAGTGCAAGAAACTATGGCGCATAAGCACTGCAGTCTCACTAAATGAGCTGAGTTCATGATAGCTTTTTCCCCATGAAGGAAGAGAAGGCAATAACAGGCACTGCCTGACTTCCAAGCATTTGCCTTGCTACTTAGGAAAACATTCTTTCATTCGGTTCTCTGCATGTAAATCACCTGTAGTCTAATATGAAAAAAGCTAAAAGGAAACCAAATCCTGATTTACCAGAAATTTAATTTACGTGTTTCGGCTATACCTATAAAGTATTTGTGACAGTAAAAATTACATTTCCTTTTCAGTCTCCACCAGTATCACATTTGGAAAAGAAATACGATCCATACGCCATCTGAAGAACAAGGGCGATGTGTTTCACAATAACCTACCTTTCTTCAAAACTCATGCAGACAAGTCAAGAAGGAAAAACAGAGTATTGCAACACATTTAGAATGAACAAATTTTAACCTTAGGGCTTTCTAGAAAGTGAAGATCATTCTCTGTCCTTATTTTGGTAGAAAAAAAAAAAAAAAAAGAGAATATTTCAGCTTTTCTACCTTACTTTGTAAGGCCAAATGAAAACTAAGCTCTTAATATGGTCTTAGAACGGCTATGGCTTGATATATTTTCTATACTTAGCTAGTTTATACATTCTTAGGTTTTTGTATTTTCCCTTATACAAATACTGTATTTTCTTGAAGGAAATGTCAACCTTAATAAAAACATTTCTCATTTAATGGAAAGAACAATAAGAAGAAATATTATCATCTATATGTAACTGCAAGAGAAAGTAAATCACTAACATATTTTAAATCTCATAAATACAATACATGGTTGACAAGGCACACAAAGCCATCTTGACAATATGACCTAGTCAGAGGTATATATTGCTTTCCTGAGAAAAAACAGAATTTGGAAAGAAAGTACACAGAATACTAGGAGTTTTAGCTCTCACATTTCTCCTTCTGTGTACCTTTCAATTAGAAGGATTCTTGCAGGAAGCAGAAGTGGCTTGGAAATGTTGTAGGCATATATAGGCTTAGCTGAAAGAACTAGTCTCCACCTCCTGAAATCAAACTCAGTGAAATTAGCCTCCTGAAGAGCTCATATTGCATTACAGAAACAAATCTTTCTCCACAATCTAGGGAATTAATACAAATATGGAACACCCGTCTTTCCTTTCCTCCTCTTTTAATACTTTTTCTACAGCTCTCATCTCTAGCACATAAGATACAGCCTGCTCTTCAGATCAGTCCAGACATCAGTCCAGTTTCAGACATTATTAATTTCATTGAGGATGAAAATTTATCCTCGTAGAAGTTTTACAGCTTTGAGGGACTCTCGTAGCACATCCAGGACCCACTTTTCTGTTTGCAGAGTGCTGCAGTGTTCTTCATACACAAACCTTGATATGCAAGGCTGAGGAGAGCCTGCCAGGCCCTGTTGAGAACACCGCTTATTTTAGCTCTGAACCTGTCCAGCGGCCCCTGGTGGGAGGAAACAATCCTTCCTGATTTTCATGTCTGCTGGGCATCTGCCTACACCAATTTGCATTTGCTGCTGCATTGCTCAAATACAGCAGATGATACATTTTTTCCTTATTTTGAGTTATCAACTTAGTGAGGGAATTCATGCAAACATTCGTGCAACACCACTAAGCTTCTGAGCACAGGTGAATTTCCTGCCTGCTTCAACCACACGCACGATCTTGCTACGCGTTGACGTGAATTTGCAGGCTCTGCTGAAGAGCAGGGGAACCACGCCACTGCCACCATACACAACAACCCTTGCTCTCAGTACAAAATTCATGGGCAGCAATTGGTCAGGTAAATGGAGGGAGCGGTGCAGGAACAGCCCTTCCCAACTTGCTTCGCATTCTCATTCCTCCATTTATCTGCCATGCAGGTGTGTAAGAACATGCACGTGCCTTTCCTGAGAACACAGGATATATTCTAGCATACATAGAAACCCTAACTCTGAACTGAAGGATTCACAGTTTCAAGGTGTGATGGGTCAAATTATTAGCACAAAAATGAAACTAAGAATTAAAAACAAAATTCTGGTGTGCTGCATCGTCAGGGCACTGCTAACCTCGAGGCTTACATTAACTGAAGATCTAGGACCTGCCTCCTGTTCCTGCTGGAGATGAAAGAGAATGTTTGATCCCTGAGAGATGCAGACATGAATTGTTAAAAATAGTCAAAGAATGTCAATAAGTCATTTACAGTTCTATACTCATCTATTTTTCTTTTGCCTCCTCCCTGTCTTTAAAAAGTGTATGTCTGTCACAGAAACATCATTCTCATTATTTCTATCTTCCTTTCTAAACATATGAATTCCTGACCAATGTTATTAATACAGCAGTAAAAGCAGATGTAATTCATGCCACCAAACTTAGACCTCTCAAAACTTAAATCAAATAATGTTAATTGATCACTGTATGTTTCTTACACATAGACTTATAAATTCTGAATGGTCTTTGTTGAATGCTTGCATTACTGTAATCTTACTGCATTTTTTTCCAGGGAACACTAAAAATTAAAAGCGTTTCCTGGCTTCACCTCTCCAAGAGTCAATTCTTGATGCAGATTCACTTTCTTGAGTGAGATTCCTGAAGGATGGCATTGCTTGTGTGTTTTTTGCAGACATTTTGTTTGAGAAAAAATAAGAAGCAAGTCACACCACCAGAGTACCATTTGGTATCTGTCAAAAACAGGCACTCATGACAAACAAGCACAGCAACATAGACCATGTGAGACTTCTGCATCAGTCACGTAAATACTAAGATGAGAAACTGAAAGCATCTATAGGAATTGTTTTGCCTGCTGCCCTATTACTAATGCAGAACATGACAAGTGGAAAAAAACAGGAAAACAGAATGACTTCTTGGCAAATGGTAAAGTGCTGGAAGCACTATGTCTCATTTACTGCTGGTAATGTAATACTTCAGGGCTGCTTTTATTCTCCTTGCAAAACTGGTTACCAATTTTGCTGGTACACAGATAGGTCTCAAAATTACTCCCTCTCCTCTTCCTACTGCTCCCACGCCATACCTGTGTAACAAATACCAAGCATTCCCTTTAAGAATATAAGAGCGCAGAATTATGAACTCAAAAATGCCTCTCTTACTCTCTTAAACATTTCATGTTACACCAGGATTGAAAACATAACTGCGAATCCACTAATGCTGAGGGCTTCCTAAGTAATAGAAAGACCCCTTCACCCACCTTCAGGCAAAGCATGTGGTTACACATCTCCTTCTGACTCATCCCAGAATAACACATTTCAGATTATTCTGGCTAGAAATAAATAAGTGCTAAGTCTTTTTTTCTGGACTCCTTGTAAACAAATATAATCTAGAATCTCACTGTCTTCCCCTCAAAATAAAGCAAAGTTTATCTGCAAAAAAAAAAAAAAAANCGAAAAACACACAATCCTAACCTAAAGAATAAAATATTTTTCTCAGAGAGGGAAAAAAAAAAAAAAAAAAAAAAGAAGAATGAAGGCATGCCAAAAGTACGAGGATACTCTTTTTTAAATGTAATTAAAAAAAAAAAAAATTCTTACTTGCATGTCATTGTAATGTTTTGATGGACTAGGTTCTTGGGGGGGGAGGGTTTTTTATTATTATTATTATGCATATTTTGGTTAATTTCAGAGGCATTCTGCGGCTGTTTTTGTAGAAAGTAGCTGAGAACAAACCAAATCAAACATTTCAATTCTTTATAAACAAGCCACTGAAAGCATAAGGAAAAAGATGATGCGTGGTAAGCCAGACTGTCTAAAGAGATACTGTCAACTTGGAAAGGTTAATTATTTATAATTTTATCTCCCCCAAAGACAGTGCAAATTTACTTTTTACAGATTTTTTTTTTTTTTACATCATGAGTAAAAAATAGCATAGTGTAACAATAAAAAATATTTATAAAATAGAAACCCTATTTATCTTTTCAGAATTTGGTGGGGCTAAAGATAAGTAAATGGAACAGTAGTTTTACATGCTTGGATAAATCGATGAATAAAAATAAAATCTTGCATTAAAATGGAAGCCTTTACAGCATACAGTCTAGACATTCAAATTCTTTTTTAAAGGAATTTAATTTCAATTTTTCAAAAGAATTCAAATTCAATACTGTGTTAACCAGTTACATGCTTTGGTGAATATGCAATGATAGTTACTTAAAAAGTTCAAATAACAGCAAAAATTCCTAGAAACATCTTGATAAAGGGAAAAAAAATGCATTTTTCACTTGGTTTACAATTACTGGTTTTGTTACCTGCCCTTAATAGGCAGCTTCCATTACTGTTACTACAAGTGTTTCACACAGAATTCTTGAATAGAACATTTTGAAATACTAGAATGAATATGAAATTAAACCACAGAAAATAAACATGGGTACTTTAGTTCCGGTTTGGCATGACAAACATAATCTTCTTCTTAATTAAAGCTGACAGTAGCTCCTAAACATTTCTCTTACAAGTGTTCCATTCTCAATGAATTACTAGCAAGGCACAAAAAATGCGAAGACAAAACTGTCTCAGAGGAAGCAACTCTGTGTGTTTCCAGCACATAACTCAAATGATTTCCTTCAGAAAATGATGACAGTTGTTACTAATCAACTTCACTAAAACAGCACCAGCATTGTCCAATTAAACTGAAACAATCTAGATAAATTGAATGAAAAGCAACAGAATTTGTATTCCAAATTATGCACCAGGAACAGAGAAAATGATAAAAGACATTCAAAGTGTTGAATGGTCTAGATTTTTACATGCTCCTGCAGGTCCTCATAAAAGTGTTCTGTAGACCTTGTGGTCCTAGGCCTAGCATCAGTCCTCCTACAGAACTTACATGACATGAAGTACTTGGAATAGTTTGCCATTCCACTGATGAAATTCTTTTGTTAACAGACTGCAGTAATTATGTAACAGAAACTAATTACGAAAAGCAGGTATGATGGTATTTTAGTTAAAACTGCTTTGAAAATGGGTCATTTACCAAATATCTTTTACCCCACTTAGGTATTTATAAGCTGTGATCATACTATGCTTCATTCTGCTTTCATAAACTAAGTGGAATCTTCTCATTCTCTGTCAGGTATTTATTTTTCCAGTTGTATAATTATTTGCATGGTCTTTTTTTGCAACCTGTCTACTTTTTCTAGTGTCCTTTTTAAAGCTAAAAGATGGCACAGTTTTCCAGTAGCAGTTGCACCCTTACAGTCTACACAGGTAACATACCCTCTCCAACTCTGCGTGGCTCTACTTCCAGCAATTATTACCCCTTTCTGACTATAATACCATTTGCATCATTTGCCACACTTCCTGGCTTGTATTAAAGCTGTATGCTGGTACTCAGCTTACTGAACAAACCAGACCATTTGCTCTCCGTATTATTTATTCTTCCTCAATCTTTGTAGTAGCAGTACAAGTACTGTGGCCATTACAGTCTACCAACAGAAGTACAACAAAGTTTGTAAAAGGGAAGAATTTATTAAGTCAACAATTGATCTAATAAAAGATATTACTTCTTATAGATATTATTAAACAGTGTATAATAATAATAATTTATAAATAATAAATAGCTTTGATTGAATGACCAACCCCAAAAAGACCCTCTGTAATAGTGTCTTCTTTAAAGACTCACGACAAAGTACTTCTTTCAAATCTATGGTCTGCTTCTTAATCTATTTCATTAGTGCCATACAGAGTTTGTACCCTTCATCCTTAATCAATGTCAAGTCAAAAAACTTACAGAACTTTATTATATCACTACTCTTATTCAACTTGTACCCACATCAAGAATACCATTGTTAGCTTGGCACCATCACCGTTTCATAAACCTGTGCTGCTGTGTACCATGCATATTTCACTGCTACATGTGAGCAAGGTACAAAAGGCATTTGGAATGCTGATGGCATGTAAACTAATACTTTGGGACAGAAGAGATTACTGAAAAAAGTAGTTGCTATAAATTAACCCGTTGTCTATGGTCATAGGTAAGCAGTGGCTACTTCCTAGAAATTATTCAACTTCTTTCCACGGGAGAAACAGTAAAAGAATGCAACCAGTTAACCATGTAAACCTATAAGCTTTGGTGATTTTGGTTCCTACAAGCTTTTGGTGATTCTCTTCCTAGTGCAGTTATGCTTTGTCTTTACCTTGTAAGAATAGCTTTGGGACAGCAGGGTACGGAATCAGAAAATTTGTATGATTTGGGAACATATCTAAACTCATGCAATACTTTGAGGAGTTGTCCCTGTAAAAGGAGTCATAACTTTTCATATTGTTATAGCTTGTATATATAAATACATATATATAAAATCTGCAAAAACTTTAGTTTTAGTTTAAAAACATCTCAACAAGAACTTTTGGTTAAAAAACAAGGGATCATTTCTTCTAGACAATGTTTTCATTCTGAGAAATTCCATCTACTCCAGACTTGTCCCAGCACTTCAGTTAATGGAGGTGGCAGATTAGGTAACTGAGACTGTGGTTCCTTCAACAGCTCCACAAGTATTTCTGCAGCACCGGTGCCAGTTTAAGCAGCGCTGGTACTGCCACTCATTCCGACCTTTGCATCATGCCAGCACAGCTGCTTGTGAACCACATCAAGGAACAGTTCCAGCAGAAGGGAGAAGGCTGCTTAAGAAGCACTGCCACCAAATGCAAAGCCATAGCTTCGCACTCTTCCTTATTCTGCGACAGAAAACAGATGGACACAAAAGCCTATTTGTATGTGGTTGGTCACATACACACACCACCCAGACACATATTACTGGCATTGCTGCCTGTATGAGCCAAGACCCCTGAAGAACTGGCAACACACAAAAACAGGGCAAAAAAATGGCCCTCTTCTTACAGACCTGCACTCCTAACTACCACGCAGTCAGTCATGCTTCGAAAGCATCTCTTAAGCTACAGTTCTAATCACGGACATCCTAAATGCACATCTAAGCAAGAACCCAAAAAACAGGGTAATTTTGCAACAGCTATCAAGGCCTAAACTCCTTCAGTTTTGCTTGTGACTTAAGCCAAAAATCTGACTACTCATCTAGCTCTTGGAGAAACGGCACTACAGTTTAATCACAGAATCAGAAAGCAAGCTAAATCACATCTGACTAGCTTCCAGAAATGACTATCAGTTGACCATTTTAGGTGAAGGTCACTACCCTTCTCCCTGCAGTTAACTCCCAGCAACACTGCTGCACAGTCTGCTCAGGATTTGGTGTGGTGCTTTGAGCACAAAATCGTTCGTCCAAACAGACAATCAAGTAAGACAGATTAATTACACCAACCATTACACCAGCTTATCACATAAGATTACAATAAATATAAGTAGCTCAGTGGAAAAGCACTTTAATATTTCTACTTCAGAAACCCACCACAGCTTCAAGTCTTGTCTCAGGATAACCTGGAAATTATATTTTGGAGAGCCTCTCCCAGAAGACAATTATCCAGTTCACAAAACCTCTATGCTGTTCAGCTCTATTTGTTTCCAACTCCCCAGTTCTCTGCATTAAGAAGACCAGAAAAGGCACATTAGGTTGAGTCTGAGTTGCACAGCTAGGACTTGGCAGAAGAAATGTGCATAATCTGTCTGTGCTGTGCTTGTTTCTACGAAACCATGTGTACACTGGGACACTCAGGAGAGCTGGAAGAAAGACCTCACATATAGTGTGATGTCAGTATGTATAAACTGAATTGTACTGAGCCGTGTCTTGCTGCTCTCATTCAGCAATAAGGTGACCTTCATTTTCTGTAATTCTCTGGGAATATGCTACAGTGAATAAAAAGGAACATCCAGGTGGAATTTAACATGTTGCAAAGGACTTCACACCTTTCCTTGATTAGGTTTAGGATTCACAAATGTCACTGAGTAAACACAACCTGACTATTCACTCCTCCAAGCACAAAAGTTGCCCTAAAGAAATTAAAAGAGAATAGTCAATTGATAAGATTTCTAATAAAAACACTTTCAGGAAATGCAATTATTGTAAAAGTTATTTTTGTGGTAATTTACATCATGTTATAAAGATAATAAAAAGATGTATCTAACGTAAGAGCCTAAAAAGCTCTTAAAAAGAAAGAAAACATGAATAGCTAACTTTGATGTAACTTTGACATTTATCCTCAACCCTGCTTTGCTTTGTCTAGGTAGCACAGGATCTCTTCTCCGTGCACATGACCTTACACATAAGAAGTATACAACAATACCTGAAAAAAAACAACAGACGATACTAAGAATTAGAGGACTAGATGCTCATCTGGCATAACGTGAGACCACTCCAGTAATTCCAACATTCCTACTCCAATTTGCAACAGCTAAGGATCTGGCACAAAGCATCAAGTTAAGTTTCCAATTACCTCATGCACCGGCATTGATTTCAATAGTTATATACACACAGTCATAGAGGAGAATTATTTTAAAAGTGCAAACTCAGCTCTGTATTTCTTTTACTTCTGTGGTCTAAATCAAACCCTTCATGGTATTTTAATGTAGGTTTTTGTGGTTTAATTATACATGTGTCAAGAGCAGAATACATACTTGCTGCGTCAACCCAATTTAAAAAAAAAGCCAGCAGTAATTCTTTATACTGCTGACAGTGTCAACTTATACGGGGTCATGTCGGAATAGTAAGAAATGTTAATGTTGCCAAAAGTCTAATATGTATTAACTTACATAAGTAAGTAAAGAGTTATCACATACGTGAAAGTTGGTCCTTGTTATGTGAGAATTTTGCAGGTGGCTTTGGGAGGTCTTTTTGCAATTGCCTGCACCAAATTAGTCAAACTGCACAGCCCAGCCACAATATGAGGCAACAACGCCAGCACGGAGACACAGCGCTCAGTCACGCCAGGCATACAGACTTCTGCAGAAACAGCACTCACACACAACTCAGCAACTCTACACTGATGCTACAGCGTAGCACATTGCCCTGTACGTCTAAGGACTGCGGTTTAACGAACAATCATCACAATTATTTATTTTATTCTAGGAAAGGGACACCAACCACCAAAGGTATTTAGGCAGAGAAATCCTCCAAAATCCTCCTTCTCAAAACCATGGTAGTTACAGTCTAAATCCTAGTTTAATGTCTAATACCTGAGCTTAAGACAAAATACATACTAGTCTCACTGTATACAGACCTCTGTAAATTGTGAAGACAGTAGCATAATCGTTCCTATGGCACATAGGTTTTAAACAAGTTGGAAATAAAATGCTTAACTTTAGTTTTCCTCAAACGCTATTTTGATTTGACATTTGGCTCAAAAATCTGAAAACTTGCATATATACAATCATATGAACACAAAAGTCCAGGGAAGTATTTTGTTATTGAATAATCAAGCATCAAAGTAATTTTATTGTTAAACATTGAAGCAAAAGGTGGGCCACCTATTCGACACATTACTCAGGTTAGAAGATTAAGGGTATGAAGTGCTCTAAAATATTTTTCACTAGGGTCCCATATAATAGGCATCCCATAGGAAATCCTTCTGGCAGTATTACAATCTATAGCTGCAAAAAAGTGTAAGTATTACTGGCCTTCAAATAAATGTTACTCTTTACTTGTCAGATAAAACTACATATCTGAGCTTTCATGCTGCAAAGGGGATCCAAATTTCTTTAAGCACATTTGATTTAATGAGAAATTTAATGACAGTGCAACGCAGAAGTATGGACTTGGCCAAAACAAATTATTTAATAAAAATCTGATTCCTATACAGCAAAGTCTAAAACGTCAAATAGCACATACGAGTTAAAAAAAAAAAAAAAAAGTTTTAATGCTTATTGTAAACCAAAGGGCATAAATGAGTAAGATGCCCATGGAATCTAAAAGGAAGCAAAGATAATTTATTTTTAATAATCACTTTTATTTAGTTTTTAAAAAGAGTAGCAGTCTTACGCCTTCAGCAGAACCATGCCCTGAAATCTCAGGGGTGATTAAAGGGCCATGCCAAAGCTGAAAGGTTTCAAATATCAAACTATACTATTATGTCAGGGCCAGCAAGATCAATTAGCACTTTTCAATGACAGAAAAGGTTACAGTTGGACACACATTTACACAATATTTAAATCTAAAAAAGGAAAACCCACAGTAAAATTACTTTTAGTAGTAGATATTAAAAGTTTACTTAAACGGTTAAATGATGACTCTTCTTACATTTGTGCAATGTAAACACTGTTCTTCTAATGACAACTGAAAGTAGATTGGACTCTGAATACAAAGTAAAACCTAAAGTATGTTTCTGCTACTAGACCTGTTTTAGTGCTGATTTTTAAAAAGCTTTAAATATGCTTGATAAACTTGACAGAAGGTTGTTACTCTGATGTCCTGTGTTTGCATTCTTCTTGCAAATTATAGTAATAGTAAAATAAACAATAATGAGAAAACTACTCACATGTTCCACAGAAAAAAAAAAAAAAACGGAAAGCTAAATTAAATTGCTTATTATAAATACTTATCTGTAAAGAGAATACTAGTCTTTCTAGAGTTATGCTAATCATAACTCTAGGGGAGGGAAAAAAAAAAAAAAGGCAAGCGTTGCACCTTTTATAATTAAGAGCCGTACAAAAGCATTCGTGCCAAGAAGCAATGGAACTTACATTTTGGTTCTTAATATGATAAGATCAGTCACTGCAAGTACAGGTATGTTAGAAGTTAATTTGATACATATTAATAACCATTGCCACAGTGAGCATTACTAGAACAAAATATCATGATATCAAATACAGTCACTTCAAAATTACAATAAAAGCACAGGAGATAAACTTAAGGAAAAATTCACACTGTTGAATCAGTGAGTTAGTTTATAGTTGTATTACTCTGAGTAAAAGGACAGCAAGATTACTTTTGCTCAACAATAGATTTCAGAATGTCTTGTTTTTTAAAGTCTACTCTTTATTTCTTCAAGTGATTTGAAATATTTACTACCGGACAGTACCTAATTTTAGGTTTTAAGTGCTTTAACAGCTCTATGAAATATGATCAGCAGCTGCAATATAGAACTAAGCTGAATAAACTCGCCTTATAAAACAGGAGACCTGTTTTACCCGGAGTTCATAAAACTTACTTTCAAAAAAGATAACATTTTAAAAAAGACGCATTCTGCAGTGTTTGACACATAATTTCTAGGATATACTTTTTTTCTTTCTGAATTAACTTTCATATTTATTGGAGAAAAAAAAAAAAAAAAAAAAAAGTTTAAATAAGATCACTTGAAGATTTTGCAGACCATCACTCAACACCATCGTTCACCAAGGAATCAGACAGGTAGCTTCCCATCCTAGATTCCAACGTTTAATGTTGCTTCATGTTAGGTCTAAAGCGCAGAACTGCGATATACAAAAGTTGCATAAAGTTTCAACAGTAACTTTCATAGCTTGCATCAGAGGCTAAAAATATGCAACAGGATACTATCTATAGCTGCATTTCTAGATGCCTTTTTCAACACATTTTAACTGGGAACTGCCAAACAGGTGACAGGTTTGTGCTCATTACATTCCCAATTTAGAATTTATCTATCCCATTGGCAGTATCTATACAGCAGAATAAATTTCTCTTGCAAGGAGTTGTGGAGCCATACTCCACAATACAAATCCTGCAAGGGTTATGCTCAGCTCGCTTTATTAGCAAGGCAACCAAATATACGTAGCAATTTATAACTGCATACTCATTATCTGAACAAAGATACACCAAAGATTAGTCAACATATTTGTTTTTTAATTGTATTACAATCCATTGAAGAACATTTGGTAACATAAATACATGGGTATTTCAAAAGAAAACAGGAAGTATTCTTTAGATGGGCAGCCCACCTTAACATTAAATGTCAAAACACACTGGAAGAACCAGGGAGATGTCAGCCTGCATTTCCACTTACAATATGATATATGCAGCTATGTAAAAATTATGTATCCTCCAGCACGGTGAGGAATACTAGGAGGGAAAAATCAAGCCCACAGTAATTTAAGAGAATTTTTTTTTTCCCTCTGTGTTCAGGGAATGAAACCAATGACCTAATCAGAACTTTAATGCACTCTTAAGTAACAAACTAGTACATAACGCTGAGGTCAGACAGAACCTGTTTATTGTACATACGGGGAAGATGCTTCCCTCTGGATAATTCCCCATAATCCTCAAAAGTTTACTAGCTTATTTTAGGTGAACCTCTTTGTAGTCTGCTTGGAAGGTTTTCCTAGAGCTGCCCAGCGTGCTCCACTTGTCCAGAACGCGCAACGCGCCCCTCGCGATTTGTGCCTCTACCAGGTCCTGCGCATCACCGCGGTGGAGCCCGGAACACAACCCCCCCGGAGCCCGGCCGGCGGGACTGGGCCGGGTGGCGCAGGGCGCGGGATCCCGCTCCACTCTTCCGTTTGTTTGTTTATTTTGGGGGTGACAAACGCCCGCCTGCGGGGCCGCTCCCCGCCGGGCGACGCCTGGCCCGGCGGCTGCCAGGCAACCCCGCGCGGCCGCGTTCGAACGCGGAGCCCCA
This sequence comes from Nothocercus julius, assembly GCA_013398735.1. Classification (NCBI taxonomy): domain Eukaryota; kingdom Metazoa; phylum Chordata; class Aves; order Tinamiformes; family Tinamidae; genus Nothocercus; species Nothocercus julius. The sequence goes on along the minus strand of VZSV01000023.1, from coordinate 6,652,339 downwards.
ACGGCCGTAACGGCCGCGGCCGCCGCGCGCGGCGCGGCACCTCCGCGCGTGAAACCCAGCCCGCCGCGTCTGCTTTTCTCTCTTCTTTTTTTTTTCTTTTCCCCGGCGGGTGTCCGGTTGTGCAAAAGCCCGCAGGAGCACGGGCGGAGGGGCAAAGTAATGGCGAGCGGCCCGCTGGGCTTGAACATGCGGACTCCTGTTACCTCTTCGCGGATCAAGTGCCCACAGGCGCGCACGTGGGAGCCCTTCTGAACCAAAACACCGGGGACGGCGCCGCCGCTGCGCCCGCCCCGGGACACGGCGGGACCCCCCGGGCCAGGGCGTCCCGTCCGCAACCGCAGCGGAGCGGCAGGCACGGGACCACCCGAAACACGCGCGTTTTGGAGCCACGAGTTAAAAACAAAACAAAACAAAACTCGGCAGGGGCAGGGGGGAGAACGAGAGAAGTCCCTGGAGAAGGGGAATGTCAAGGGACAGAAACCGCGGGCAGCCCTGTCCCCGCTCAGCTCAGATACCGGAGAGAGAAGCTGCCGAAACTCAAAGCGCTCTCGGCACTTTGTTACCGCTCCTGAAACCAGAGCGCCTCCCGTGTGCGCACATAGCGCTAATGGCTGCACGCCCTGAACGGCCTGCTGCGTGGAAAATAAATAAATAACGTTAGAGGCAAGGCGGTGGTTGGGGCAGGGGAGATCCTGGCGGGGGGAGATCGGGCAGCCGAAACAACCCTGTTTTCCGCTGTGCCTGCGGGTGTCCCAGCCAGACCGAACCCCCCTGCCTTTCAAGCTGCTGAAAACAGCCTTGCTGACAAGAAACGGGTGTTTC